>CAHIKZ030004156.1:187500-242500 GCA_903632075.3 Acanthosepion pharaonis
AAAGAAAAATTGAAAGAAATGTCATATTTGAAGAGAAAAATATTGCAAGTGATTATATCCTCTTAGGGAACTATTAAGAATTACTCTCAAACCCTCAGCACATATACAGTTACATATCTTGGTAGCAATGGTCTGTACGAATATACTCCCTTTTTCGAAACCAGTTGATTATCCTTTAGAACATTGCATTCTTAATATTGCTTCCCTTTCCACTGTTTTCTTTTTCAAGGCCCCTCAATTGCAGTATCCTTATTATTAATTTCACTCAAAGTTGTTTTCTGTTGCCATAGCAGGATATGACAACACAACTAAGAATTTCAAAAAATTCAAATTCAGGGATCAGAGTCACCTTTAGTGACAGGATAAACGTTTTCACCCAATGAAGTCACAGAGTAATAAAGGTTAAACGGTAGTCTTCAGAAAAGATTTATTCTTTAAAAATTCTCTGAAAAAAGGTCATTTTGCCTGAACTTTTAAGAGGATTTACGTTATTTACAATCGGATTAATGATTTTTGTTATTATCACAAAATGTCAGGGAATTTTAAACTGAACGCTTCATTTGATCTACAAAGGTAGATTGGTCAACACAATATATAAAGACATTTTTATGTTTATACATTCTTTTTATAGTTACAAATATTTAAGTTAATGCTCTGTTTATAATAAACAGTATTAAACAACATTTACCGGCCTGAATGTCTGAGAAAATTTCACAGAAAATATTCGTCCTCCGACAGGGTTCGAACCTGTATTCTATACGGAACCGTCATTTAGCTTGACGTGCCTTTACCGATTTGGCTACAGAGGAGCATTCCGTTAGCAACGTCGAATTTACTGTACTTGAACTTCAATCTTCCATGAATCTCTCACGTACATTCATATCTGCTCATGGCGTATCAAATGTAAATAAATGATGTCACACATGAAATGAAAAAAGTCCGACAATTATTTTTAGACATTTTTATGTTTATACATTCTTTTTATAGATAGAAATATTTAAGTAGGTGTTCTGTTTATAATAAACAGTATTAAACAACATTTACCAGCCTGAATGTCCGAGAAATTTTAAATGTTGCTTTGTACTGTTTATTATAAACAGAACATTTACTTAAATATTTGTATCTATAAAAAGAATGTATAAACATAAAAATGTCTTAAAATAATTGTTGGACATTGTCCATTTCATAATATATATATACATTTTTCTCATTATAATTTTTTTTACTTCATTTTTCTTAAAACTTCCATGTTGGTCACATGCTCAGTCAATGGTATTCCCAGGCTCACTGTTCTCCCAAATCTCCTCTTGTTTGGAAGGAACTTGCAAAACATTCACTGCTTGTTATTACGTAGGAGTTATGCAGATTTTCTTTGTATTCATCGAAATTCTTCTGTTACTTAATACTTTGGCTTTTGAAAGGCATCTTTCGCTATATCAGTGCATCTGTAGCACTATTCCGGTTCGACTGGAAATAATATCAATAAGCAAACAAAGAATTTTGTCACAAAATCCTTGTTCAGTTGGGTTACAGCAAAATATATAAATGGAGTCAATCTCTTTACTTGCACATAAGACGCGCGTCATTCCAAAAAGTGTCTATTTTCTATTAGAGGAACGAGAGAAACCCCAAACATGTTATTGTTGTGGATTCCAAGATGAAATTCGCTCTCCAATGAATGACAAACGCAGGAATTAAAGATAAGAAATAAAATGTATTTACACAATAATACAATGGTTAATATTGTTAGTAAATCCAGGAACATGGTTAGTAGCAATAATATATATATATATATATATATATATATATATATATATATATAGATAGATAGATAGATAGATAGATAGATAGATAGATTGATAAAAGAAAGAACAGTAAGATATATAATCCGGTGTTCTTATAGATATTTTTATTTTTACAAAATAGTGCTCAATGTAAATTTACAGAGCATTGATATTATAAATTGATTTATTTAAAATATGTTTTTTTCGCTACACAGTTCTAACCATGTTTCAAAAATGGAAGCTAAAAGCTACGAATTTAATTTTGTAATTAAATTAAGGACATTACTTCCATTTCATCCTCAAGCGAATTTTGAAGTAACTTTTAAAATTACTGGGTTTTAAAGACACAGCTAAAATCATAATTCACGTTTCCAAGGTTACAGATAAATCTACTTCAACTGTATAAGGGGTATCTGGGTGTTCATTATGTCTGTATTATTGTAGGTGGGTAAGGATGTATTTTTCAATGAAATCTGACATCCGTTGAATGCATGTCGTCTGGATTTTTTTTTAAAATTATTGTTAACGGCAAAAATTCTTACGGCATTTTTTTCTATTTGTATAATTAAAGATTTTTGGGTGTGTTTAAGTTAGAATACGTTTTATTTAACTACGATTTGAAATATTTTAATTTTTAATTTTATTATACTATATTTTTAAGAACAATTAAATTAGGTAACTCCACGAAATCGCTAAAAAACAGAGCATAGTCTGATGAAAAAGACGCCAAACTCTATAAAAACAAAATTTTATCGCCCAAATGCTCATGTCTTCATGAAGAGGAAAGACCAAAGTTTTTTTTAATTATTTTTAAAAATTTTTCCTTCTTTTTAGAACATTCTAAATTTTGATTAAAAAAACCTTGTTTCTTTTTGTTGCAACAAGGGGTAGTAAATAACATAGATAATATATATATATATACACAGTCTCGAAGTAGGACTTCCTTAGAGTCTACGTGCTTGTAACTGGCTTCTACAAGCGGTTACCTCACACTACTACTCTACCTCCAACTCAATCACAATCTCTGCTCACTCTTCCAATATTCTGACTGACTCTGGGTATTTAACGGCAGCAGTCCAAGTAACACTCTGGTCGAGTCCACTTATATGAAAAAGGGGAGGACACCATAACAGTTATGGACTCAGATTTTCTGTTAAACGGAAAGAAAAATATTTCTACCATCGGACTAGCTGCGTCGTTTCTTGCTTCATCTTAATAATTCAGGTTTTATTGAACCTTATTATTGTTGTTTTAATTCCAGCATTCGAAGTGGCACATCGTTTTTTTTTTTTTTTCATTAGCTTTCATCAGACACTAGGTCGATACACTCTTCGACCACTGGTACTAACATGACAAAACTAAAAAATTATTAGCATATTCTGCCTAGATTTGATATCGCGTCATATTCCCTGGGAACTCGTTTTTAAAGAATGTTACGTAAACCATTCTGACAGCAGAAATACCACTGAATAACTTAAAAAAAAAAAAAAACTTTGATGAAAAGCACTTTACAAAATAAATTCTTTAGAAGTCTGAATGAATATTTCTGCTTGAAAGTCTTCAAACTATATCCAGAAATTGGAAAAAAAACTGGAATGAATTTCTTGACCTCTTTATCAACGTTTTATTTCTGTGTGTCTTTCTTAATTATTCACCAAACATTTTGACTTCTATATTCCTGTTCACGTGTAAGACTCTTCCTCACTTATAAAGCGTCAAAGATTCCAAAGCTTTTAACAGACAGTGTCAAATTTCACATTCATATCAGCATTTTAATAATCTTTGAGAAAAAATTCTGTTACATTAATTACTAATAATAATAAAATTTAAAAAAAGCCTAACAAAAAGTGTGGTCGCCAGTGGTAAATGATTTAAAACACGCCCTTCCCCCGGGGCAAAAATTAGAGGGAAGCAGCAAAGAGCAATACATGATGGTATATTTGATTATCACTGCGTTCAAAGTAATTATCGATACAGACAGACACTCCTGAGTCAGATAAAAACTGAGTTCTAGGCTCCAAGGACGGTCGCCACGTTAAAAATCGTCTGAAGGGTTGAACACCATCAAGAAAGAAAATACACATAGCGTCCCCTAGTATAGCCCAGTACCGACATACTCTGCAATTTTATATTCTTTGTTCCTTCAGGTCTTCTCTGGCTATGACTCTCCACAACTTCCTATCTTTCGTAGCTCTAAGTTATGTTTTTTGTCTTTACTAACGCTCACGGGCATTATTCTGTCATTCAGTTACTCATTGTTTCCAACTTTCCCTGTTGCTTTCACTGTGTCCTGTGAGTATCAAACTTTCCAAGCCTTTTTTCCTCATTATTTGTTCCAGTAATTTAAACTCTCCATTCTTGATTTTAAGTATAAGTTTACTTCTTTGGCATTTTTCATAAAATGTAATCACTGCTCATATGCTCCGTCTATAGAAGTCTCAGCATCCTTCTGAGTTACCTAGTTTCCTCCTCATCAATGTAGAAATTGTCCAGTATTCATTGCCTTATAGGAAGATCGATATTACATAGCAGTTCAGAAATCTTTTCTTTGTTGCTAAAGAAATTTTCCTGTTTCTTAATTTATTACTTAGCTTATCGAAGGCATGTTTTGCTACTGCGTTACCCACTCGGGTTGGTGTGTCACATTATCTACCGTCCCAGACAGAGTCCAAATTTCTATAACTGGTTGATATTTAAGTCGCCTATTCAGAGTTTGAAACTCTAGACTGACATAAATTTTCATGGAAATCAAAAGAAAATGATTTTATGGATTTTAGGACAAAAGAGATACGTATTTGGATCCTTAGAAGCTAGGTAGAACCTATTTGGACGGCAAATATAATAAAGAAAAGGTTTTATACACACACATGCACTAAAGAAGTAGTCATACAAAGAATAAATCAGTAAAGTTAATGCAATTAATGACGAAATCACTTCGCTAACAGATTAAATAAAGCATTAGCTTACTAACCACTCGATCCTTGTTTTTAAAAATTGTAAAACAGATTAAATGTTCATTCCATAAAGAGGTACTTTCGATAAATGCTTTTATCATTTTCAGGCGTGGATGTTATTTTTCAATTACCTGAAATTTCGGGTAAATTTTGCATATGGACTGAACATCTAATCCACTTTACAATTTTTAAAAAGGAGGATCGTGTCGTTCATCGAGTAAGTTAATGCTTTATTTAATCTGTTTGGGAAGGGATTTCGCGATTAATTACATTAACTTAACTGATTTATTCTTTGTATGAGTACTTTATAATATTAATTACACTGCACTCATTTTATATATATATATATATATATATATATATATATATATATATATATATATATATATATATATATATATATATATATTATATATAATATTAGTATATATATATATATATATATATATATATATATATAATTCCCAAGAGGATAGAATCCATGTAGAACTCAATGTCCAGGACAGATTAAGAATATAATATAAAGGCTCAAACACTAATATTCCATGGTTATAATTTATTACATTGGAATCGTAATCACGATCCAATTCTTCAGGCCTACAAATTCAAAAAAAATTATATATATATATATATATATATATATATATATATATATATATGTGTGTGTGTGTGTGTGTGTGTGTGTGTGTGTGTGTGTGTGTGTGTGTTTGTATAATTTTACTTCATTTTAGAATGCACATTATAAAAAGAAATATTATGTGGGAAAATCTGAATGGTCCTTTCACGACAGAATTAATAATTATTGGAATCGAATTAAGTCGACTCCCCACGAAAGATTATTACCTGTAAAACAACATTTCCGCCTAGAAAAACATGATTTTAATAGGCATGCAATATTCACCATTATTGAAACGACAGGAAAAAGCAAAAAATAACGGTAGAAAAAAATCTAGAAGAACATGGAGACAAATGGATTTTGCGCCTCAAACCACTTTGTCCGAACAACAGACAAAACTGCACAGATAGAATTAATATATAATTCCATAGATCAAACCCCACCCATATTTCTCAACCACACTAGACATACACACACTCACACAAATATATACACATACACACAAAACTAAAGGATAACATACTCGTAACATATACATCCCCTTTCCAGAAACCAATAAAACTGTCAGAATGATTAAGGAGATAATGAACTTGAAAGACGCTTTTGAACAATACAAGGACTGACCAAAAATTAACAATGATAAAAAACAACAACAAAAAAAACAAACAAAACAAAAAACAAATGAAAACTGCAGGCAAAGTTCACCTTCTTCAGAGACAGTCATTCACAACAGTAGTTCACTGCTACTAAGAAACAGGAATTTTTTCTCCTGATAATGGCCATGCTTGCCGAAACATGTCGAGGAACCTATCTATATTTCTGAGATGAGGTATTATGTACACTATTTACATTATTCGGACTATTATCCTCAACTTTGTCGCCATATTTATTACAACGTTTCGGCCGTTGTACGCTCCGGCCTTCTTCAGGTGGTTGGAATGTCGAACTGAATCCTTTATTTTGCTCACTGGGATAGACTGTTCTAGTTCCACGTGCCATATTTAATGGATGTTAGTTATTAGTTATCTCCTATTAATTTCCCTCTGAAAGTTCTCCACTGCCTTAACCAGGTATTGAACCCACACTCTTTGGGTCCTGTCACTGGATCTAACTAACGCCTTTATCCACTGTGCTATGTGTCCTTGAGGATGGCACTGACCTTCTTGGAACCACGGTTACTTCCAAGATGTCTTCGTAAGTCTCAAAAACAACTCCGTCCATGGAATTCTGAGCATCCTTCTGAAGAACTGCATTTTTGTCATCTCTAGATTCCTCTTCGTCTGTGAAGTGCTGGTCTGACATTTAATCTCATACAAAAGGATTGATATTAAATGGCAGAGACCTGTTGATGGCTAGAGAGACTTTCATACAATTGTCAAAAGGCAAAAACTAAGAAATTCATTTCGTTTGCAGTTAGTAATAAATACTTGAAATCAATATCTTTATACCATTCAGTTACTACATCATAGAAAAGACGAATGGACGTCTGTGTATTTTCGGGATGTCTTAAAAGAATTTATTGTAATGGCAATGTTGTTTGATTAAAGTTTAATTTTATGTTAGGCACCTGAAATAAATACACAACCAGTTGACAAGCAAAGTGAAATGAAGTTCATTAAAGTTCTATGACACATGGACAGACACACATTTGTGCAAATCTCAAACCTGATGTCTCCAAACTGAAATGAATACATCGCGGTTGAGCCAGAATCTCGACTTTTATCTCGATTAGTAGAATCAAAATAAATTTGGTGCAATCAATTCTTGATTGTTGCTAGCATCTTGTTTGTTGTTGTTGTTATCCCAATTGTTTCGGTCGTTGCGCCGTTTGGTCTTCATCAGCTAAGTGTCCTCCAGGGAATCTGATCTGACACTTGTAAAAAAAAAACAAAAAGAGAGCATGCCAGGAGGAGCCTGGTACTATCAGGAACGCTACAAAAGACTAAACAGTTTTCCAGCCATCTTTAGCGATGGATTGTATAGGTGGTGTTCCACTTGAATTCTGGAGTAAGCTTATTCAAAGAAAGGAGCTTGATTGAATTTAAAACCCTTCACCATGACTGGAAAAAATTCAGGATCTTCTTGGCGACGATGATGCAACGTTGGTAGTCGCTGGGGAGAGACTATAATAAAGATAGATAAGTGTAAGATAAGTGTAAAGATAGATAAGTGTAAGATAGGTGTAAATACCGAGAAGTGTAAGACAAGTGTAAAGATCGTGAAGTGTAAGAAAAGTGTAAAGATAGATATGTGTAAAGATAGATAAGTGTAAAGATGAAGAAGTGTAAACTAACTGTAAAGATCGAGAAATGTAAGGTAAGTGTAAACATAGATAAGTGTAAAGATAGATAATTGTAAGATAAGTGCAAAGATAGATTAGTGTAATATAAATGTAAAGATCAACACTTTTAAGAAAAGTGTAAAGATAGATAAGTGTAAGATAAGTGCAACGATCATGAAGTGTAAGATAAGTGTAAAGATAAATAAGAAGATAAGTGTAATGATCGAGAAATGTAAGGTAAGTGTAAAGATAGATAAGTGTAATATAAATGTAAAGATCAAGAATTTTAAAATAAGTAAAGATCTGGAAATGTATGATAAATGTAAAGATCGAGAAGTGTAATTTAGGGCATAAATTGGGTGAAATGGCTTTTATAAGGACTTGGCAGTAGGAAACACATACCAAGATACCAACTGGAATATATGACCAAATGTTTGCTTATGCTAACGTCCAATTTTGATAATCGCCTTGCTTTTTGTATCTCTATTTCCGGACTCCTTCACGCATGTCTGTTTGTATAATATGTGTGGCTGGCGTAATGGTTGCCAGTATTGGAGAATAGAATCGACAACCCAAATTCGGAGTTCAGTTAAGTTTTCTTATGCTTATTTTGTAACAATTTATCGAGTAAAGAAACAAATCAAATTCAGCGTATGTATTAAGATTAGACTCTGCGGAAGAGTGTGGAGCCACATCTCTTTTTGTATTATATTCTTTTGAAAAGATATCGTTACGGAAAAGCTACGATGCTTAAGAAAAAAACTATGCAATTCATTAAGAAATCATTCTCCAATGACTAGATTACATACGCAACAGTAGCATAATAAATTTGTTACTTCCATAACCACCCTTGACAGTGCTCCACTCCAATTAATGGAATAATTAATGGAATAAATAAGTACCTAACACTTAATGCCATGTAAGAGTCAGATCAAACCAGAATTGGAATATTGCTGCCATATCTGGACTAGTGCTGTTCTGTCATTACGCGCCCATGTGGGTGATGAATTATTTTCTGCCCTACAAATTATAAATGAATCGTTGCTAGCTACTCTCTCGCGATTTCTATGACAAATGTGAAAACGAATTATATCCATTAATACCACCAGTTCAGATCTTCAGAGCTAGGATCTGGCATGCAACGCTCACAGCGCTAACACATCCTCATTTTCTTCGTATTCCATTGGTAAGGAGGAAGTACCACTCAGACAGCTTCTTCCGCAGAACTGTCAGTTTGAGGAACAGACTCCTGAGAAGATGCTTGCCAGACCACTAAAATCTAAACCTCTTCAAATCTAGGGTCAACTCTTATCTAGCCTACATATCCTCATAATGTACACCTCTGTCTCCTCCCTTTACGCATCTCATTCAATAATGCTCTACTTTGAGTGGTTCTTGAGCCTTGTATTGGGTCAACAATTTATACTTATTGACAACAAGTCGTATCGCCACTTAATGAAGAAATACAAATAAAGAATTAATAATGAAAAGCAATATTGCATCTCAATATTAGAAACGAAAGGAAAAATCAATAAGTCAATATCTGTTTTGTGTAATTTAATTAATTAGATAGAATTAATTAACATGCAATTTAATTACTTAGATAAGGACTCCACTGCTTGTTAGGGATTAAAAATATGGCTGTCAGAAAACAAGCGATTTGACAAATAGAATATTGAACTAATATATAATCCCAAAATTGTTTACACATGTCATTCAGCGTGTTGGCTTTGCTGTGTGTTTTTCGGCCGATTCCATTTGCGTCCTTCCATAGATGTAGACTCAGTATAAAAATAGATAAATCTACGGGATGTCAAGAGAGATTCCTTAGAACATCAAATTGCTTTCTCGACAAAAATAGAAAGGAAAAAGAAGGAAATTAAAAAGCCACAGAACAGACAAATAGAAAAAAAAAACAAGAAAAAGAAGGTAAAAAAAGAGAAGGTAAGGGAAAAAAAGAAAAAGCAAGTAAAAAAAAAATCAGAGAAAATGTTTTTAAAAATGAAAATCTAAAATCAAAAAAGGAAAGAAAAAAGGAAGGAAAATAAAAAAAAGTAAAGAAAAAAATGAAAAGAGAAACGAGAAATAATAATAATAATAATAATAATAATAATAATAATAATAATAATAATAAAAAAGAAACCAGTAAAAAAAAAAGAGGAAAGCCAAGTAGAAAAATAAATGAAAGAAACGAAAAATTATAAAGGAAGAAAAAAATGAAATAAAAATATAGGAAGCTGAGAAATGATTAAAAAAATGAAAAAGAATAAAAGAAAGAATCATTAAAAAAAATAAGAAAGCAAAGAAAAATGAAAAAGTTGGGAGGAAACCAAAAATAAATAAATAAATAAATAGAAAAAAAAACAAGAAAAGATAAATAAAAAAAAGAAAAAAAATAGGAGGAAGCCTTAAGATACCCACGAGCACGATAAAAGTTTAAGTAACTATATATAAAATAAAATGTTGGGAAGAAAATAAACCAAACCTGAAGCCAGCAAATGGCGTAAAAGCAAACGGCAGTTGAAGGCAGCGACGGTGGAGGTTGTGTTGAAGATGACTTTGGGTGGATGCTGGTTTGGTAGGGGAGTTAAAAATTGGGCGGGAAGTAGGTAAGAAAGATAAGCCTAGCTTTAATTCTCGGCGGACGGCGGCGAATATCGGGAAATGATCGGTACTGGTAATAATATGTGGTGATGATGACGGCGTAATTTGGATGGAACAGGGTTGAAGGTTGTGGTAATGGCGCGAAAATGCGTTCGGTAGTAAGTAATAGAGTTTGTTGGCGGCGGCGATGGGTTAGGGGTGATGACGGTGAGGAAGTGTGGCAAAGCGAAAATATGGCAGATGTTGATTAGTGAAGAAAGAAAAGCGAGAGAAATTGGTGGAAAGAAGGAGATAAGATGGATGACGTTAGAAGGAGTTGGGAAGGAAGAAAAAATGAAGAAAGAGCGAACGAGAAATACGTGTAGAGGGAGGGAAGATGACTATCTTAGCTAGAAGAAGGAGTTAGAAAGGAAGAAAAAATAAAGAAAAGAGCGAACGATGAATACGTTTAGGAGAATGATGTGGATAAACTGAGATTGATCTTGGAGAAGAAGGAATGAAGGAAAATGAAGAAGAGTGAACGAGAAACTGATGTAGAAGGTGTGAAGATGATGATCTTGGCTAGAAGAAGGATTTGGGAATGAAGGAAAAATGAAGAAGAGTGAACGAGAAATAGCTGTAGAAGGTGTGAAGATGATGATCTTGGCTAGAAGAAGGATTTGGGAATGAAGGAAAAATGAAGAAGAGTGAACGAGAAAATAGAAGGTGTGAAGATGATGATCTTGGCTAGAAGAAGGATTTGGGGAATGGCTAGTGAACGAGAAATAGCTGTAGAAGGTGTGAAGATGATGATCTTGGCTAGAAGAAGGATTTGGGAATGAAGGAAAATGAAGAAGAGTGAACGAAATAGCTGTAGAAGGTGAAGAGATGATCTTGTAGAAGAAAGGAATGTGAAGATGATGAACTTAGCTAGAAGTGAAAGGATTTGGGAATGAAGGAAAATGAAGAAGAGTGAACGAGAAATAGCTGTAGAAGGTGTGAAGATGATGATCTTGGAAGAAGAAGGATTTGGGAATGAAGGAAAATGAAGAAGAGTGAACGAGAAATAGCTGTAGAAGGATTTGAATGAAGATGATGATCTTGGCTGAAGAGAAGAAGGATTTGGGAATGAAAGAAAATGAAGAAGAGTGAACGAGAAATAGCTGTAGAAGGTGGAAGATGATGATCTTGGCTAGAAGAAGGATTTGGGAATGAAGGAAAAATGAAGAAGAGTGAATGAGAAGAAGCTGTAGAAGGTGTGAAGATGATGATCTTGGCTTTGGGAATGAAGGAAAATGAAGAAGAGTGAACGAGAAATAGCTGTAGAAGGTGTGAAGATGATGATCTTGGCTAGAAGAAGGATTTGGGAATGAAGGAAAATGAAGAAGAGTAGAACGAGAAAATAGCTGAAGAAGGTGTGAAGATGATGATCTTGGCTAGAAGAAGGATTTGGGAATGAAGGAAAAATGAAGAAGAGTGAACGAGAAATAGCTGTAGAAGGTGTGAAGATGATGATCTTGGCTGAAGAAGAAGGATTTGGGAATGAAGGAAAAATGAAGAAGAGTGAACGAGAAATAGCTGTAGAAGGTGTGAAGATGATGATCTTGGCTAGAAGAAGGATTTGGGAATGAAGGAAAAAATGAAGAAGAGTGAACGAGAAATAGCTGTAGAAGGTGTGAAGATGATGATCTTGGCTAGAAGAAGGATTTGGGAATGAAGGAAAATGAAGAAGAGTGAACGAGAAATAGCTGTAGAAGGTGTGAAGATGATGATCTTGGCTAGAAGAAGGAATGAAGGAAAAATGAAGAAGAGTGAACGGAATGAAGGAAGATGAATCTTGAAGAAGAAGGATTTGGGAATGAAGGAAAAACGAAGAAGAGTGAACGAAATAGCTGTAGAAGGTGTGAAGATGATGATCTTGGCTAGAAGAAGGATTTGGGAATGAAGGAAAAATGAAGAAGAGCTGTGAACGAAGATGATGAGCTGCTAGAAGGATTTGGGGAATGAAGAAAAATGATGATCTTGAGGAAGATGATGATCTTAGCTAGAAGAAGGATTTGGGAATGAAGGAAAAATGAAGAAGAGTGAACGAGAAATAGCTGTAGAAGGTGTGAAGATGATGATCTTGGCTAGAAGAAGGATTTGGGAATGAAGGAAAATGAAGAAGAGTGAACGAAAAAAAAGCTGTAGAAGGTGTGAAGATGATGATCTTTGCTAGAAGAAGGATTTGGGAATGAAGGAAAAATGAAGAAGAGTGAACGAGAAATAGCTGTAGAAGGTGTGAAGATGATGATCTTGGCTAGAAGAAGGATTTGGGAATGAAGGAAAATGAAGAAGAGTGAATGAGAAAAGCTGTAGAACGAGAAGATGATGATCTTGGTAGAAGAAGGATTTGGGAATGAAGGAAAATGAAGAAGATGAACGAGAAATTGCTGTAGAAGGAGTGAAGATGATGATCTTGGCTAGAAGAAATGGGGAATGAAGGAAAAATGAAGAAGAGTGAACGAGAAATAGCTGTAGAAGGTGTGAAGATGATGATCTTGGCTAGAAGAAGGATTTGGGAATGAAGGGGAAAATGAAGAAAAAACGAAGAAGAGCTGAACGAGAAGATGATGATCTTGGCTAGAATGAAGGAAAATGAAGATGATGAACGAGAAATAGCTGTAGAAGAAGAGGATCTTGGCTAGAAGAAGGGTTTGGGAATGAAGAAAAATGAAGAAGAGTGAACGAGAAATAGCTGTAGAAGGTGTGAAGATGATGATCTTGGCTAGAAGAAGGATTTGGGGAATGAAGGAAAATGAAGAAGAGTGAACGAGAAATAGCTGTAGAAGGTGTGAAGATGATGATCTTGGCTAGAAGAAGGATTTGGGAATGAAGGAAAAATGAAGAAGAGTGAACGAGAAATAGCTGTAGAAGGTGTGAAGATGATGATCTTGGCTAGAAGAAGGATTTGGGAATGAATTTAAAACGAAGAAGAGTGAACGAGAAATAGCTGTAGAAGGTGTGAAGATGATGATCTTGGCTAGAAGAAGGATTTGGGAATGAAGAGAAAATGAAGAAGAGTGAACGAGAAATAGCTGTAGAAGGTGTGAAGATGATGATCTTGGCTAGAAGAAGGATTTGGGAATGAAGGGAAAATGAAGAAGAGTGAACGAGAAATAGCTGTAGAAGGTGTGAAGATGATGATCTTGGCTAGAAGAAGGATTTGGGAATGAAGGAAAATGAAGAAGAGTGAACGAGAAATAGCTGTAGAAGGTGTGAAGATGATGATCTTGGCTAGAAGAAGGATTTGGGAATGAAGAAAAAATGAAGAAGAGTGTGAACGAGCTGATAGAAGGTGTGAAGATGATGATCTTGGCTAGAAGAAGGATTTGGGAATGAAGGAAAAATGAAGAAGAGTGAACGAGAAATAGCTGTAGAAGGTGTGAAGATGATGATCTTGGCTAGAAGAAGGATTTGGGAATGAAGGAAAAATGAAGAAGAGTGAACGAGAAATAGCTGTAGAAGGTGTGTGAAGATGATGATCTTGGCTAGAAGAAGGATTTGGGAATGAAGGAAAATGAAGAAGAGTGAACGAGAAATAGCTGTAGAAGGTGGAAGATGATGATCTTGGCTAGAAGAAGGATTTGGGAATGAAGGAAAATGAAGAAGAGTGAACGAGAAATAGCTGTAGAAGGTGTGAAGATGATGATCTTGGCTAGAAGAAGGATTTGGGAATGAAGGAAAATGAAGAAGAGTGAACGAGAAATAGCTGTAGAAGGTGTGAAGATGATGATCTTGGCTAGAAGAAGGATTTGAAGGAAAAATGAAGAAAAATGAAGAAGAGTGAAGAGAAATAGCTGTAGAAGGTAGGAAGATGATGATCTTGGCTAGAAGAAGGATTTGGGAATGAAGGAAAATGAAGAAGAGGAACGAGAAAAGTTGTAGAAGGTGTGAAGATGATGATCTTGGCTAGAAGAAGGATTTGGGGAATGAAGGAAAATGAAGAAGAGTGAACGAGAAAAATGTAGAAGGAGTGAAGATGAAGCTAGAAGAAGGAAGAATGAAGGAAAATGAACGAGAAATAGCTGTAGAAGGTGTGAAGATGATGATCTTGGCTAGAAGAAGGATTTGGGAATGAAGGAAAATGAAGAAGAGTGAACGAGAAATAGCTGTAGAAGGTGTGAAGATGATGATCTTGGCTAGAAGAAGGATTTGGGAATGAAGGAAAATGAAGAAGAGTGAACGAGAAATAGCTGTAGAAGGTGTGAAGATGATGATCTTGGCTAGAAGAAGAAGAAGGATTTGGGAATGAAGGAAAATGAAGAAGAGAAGGATTTGGGAACGAGAAAGATGAAGCTGTAGAAGGTGTGAAGATGATGATCTTGGCTAGAAGAAGGGAATTTGAAGAAGAATGAAGAGAAAAATGAAGAAGAAGGATTTGGGAATGAAAGAAAATGAAGAAGCTGTAGAAGGTGTGAAGATGATGATCTTGGCTAGAAGAAGGATTTGGGAATGAAGGAAAAATGAAGAAGAGTGAACGAGAAATAGCTGTAGAAGGTGTGAAGATGATGATCTTGCTAGAAGAAGGATTTGGGAATGAAGGAAAAAATGAAGAAGAGGAACGAGAAAATAGCTGTAGAAGGTGTGAAGATGATGATCTTGGCTAGAAGAAGGATTTGGGAATGAAGGAAAATGAAGAAGAGTGAACGAGAAATAGCTGTAGAAGGTGTGAAGATGATGATCTTGGCTAGAAGAAGGATTTGGGAATGAAGGAAAAAATGAAGAAGAGTGAACGAGAAATAGCTGTAGAAGTGTGAAGATGATGATCTTGGCTAGAAGAAGGATTTGGGAATGAAGGAAAAATGAAGAAGAGTGAACGAGAAATAGCTGTAGAAGGAAAGAAGATGATGAAGAAAGAGCTAGAAGAAGGATTTGGGAATGAAAGGAAAAAATGAAGAAGAGTGAAGAACGAGAAAGAAGCTGTAGAAGGAGTGACGATGATGATCTTGGCTAGAAGAAGGATTTGGGAATGAAAGAAAAATGAAGAAGAGTGAACAAGAAATAGCTGTAGAAGGAGTGAAGATGATGATCTTGGCTAGAAGAAGGATTTGGTAATGAAGTTAAAATGAAGAAGAGTGAACGAGAAATAGCTGTAGAAGGTGTGAAGATGATGATCTTGGCTAGAAGAAAGATTTGGGAATGAAGGAAAAATGAAGAAGAGTGAACGAGAAATAGCTGTTAGAAGATGATGATCTTGCTAGAAGAAGGATTTGGGAATGAAGGAAAATGAAGAAGAGTGAACGAGAAATAGCTGTAGAAGGAGGAAGATGATGATCTAGAAGAAGGATTTGGTAATGAAGGAAAAATGAAGAAGAGTGAACGAGAAATAGCTGTAGAAGGTGTGAAGATGATGATCTTGGCTAGAAGAAGGATTTGGGAATGAAGGGAAAATGAAGAAGAGTGAATGAGAAATAGCTGTAGAAGGAGTGAAGATGATGATCTTGGCTAGAAGAAGGATTTGGGAATGAAGGAAAATGAAGAAGAGTGAACGAGAAATAGCTGTAGAAGGTGTGAAGATGATGATCTTGGCTAGAAGAAGGATTTGGGAATGAAGGAAAAATGAAGAAGAGTGAATGAGAAATAGCTGTAGAAGGAGTGAAGATGATGATCTTGGCTAGAAGAAGGATTTGGGAATGAAGGAAAAATGAAGAAGAGTGAACGAGAAATAGCTGTAGAAGGAGTGAAGATGATGATCTAGAAGAAGGATTTGGGAATGAAGGAAAAATGAAGAAGAGTTTGTAGAAGGGGAAGATGAAGGAAAAATTTGGGAATGAAGAGAAAATGAAGAAGAGTGAACGAGAAATAGCTGTAGAAGGTGTGAAGATGATGATCTTGGCTAGAAGAAGGATTTGGGAATGAAGGAAAAATGAAGAAGAGTGAACGAGAAATAGCTGTAGAAGGTGTGAAGATGATGATCTTGGCTAGAAGAAGGATTTGGGAATGAAGGAAAAATGAAGAAGAGTGAACGAGAAATAGCTGTAGAAGGTGTGAAGATGATGATCTTGGCTAGAAGAAGGATTTGGGAATGAAGGAAAATGAAGAAGAGTGAACGAGAAATAGCTGTAGAAGGAGAAGGAAGATGATGATCTTGGCTAGAAGAAGGATTTGGGAATGAAGTAAAATGAAGAAGAGTGAACGAGAAATAGCTGTAGAAGGTGTGAAGATGATGATCTTGGCTAGAAGAAGTATTTGGGAATGAAGGGAAAATGAAGAAGAGTGAACGAGAAATAGCTGTAGAAGGTGTGAAGATGATGATCTTGGCTAGAAGAAGAAGGAATGAAGGAAAATGAAGAAATGAACGAGAAAAGCTGTAGAAGAAGAGATGAACTAGAAGAAGGATTTGGGAATGAAGGAAAAGGGAAGAAGAGAACGAGAAATAGCTGTAGAAGGAAGATGATGATCTTGGCTAGAAGAAGGATTTGGGAATGAAGGAAAATGAAGAAGAGTGAACGAGAAATAGTTGTAGAAGGTGAAGATGATGATCTTGGCTAGAAGAAGGATTTGGGAATGAAGGAAAAATGAAGAAGAGTGAACGAGAAAAAGCTGTAGAAGGAGTGAAGATGATGATCTTGGCTAGAAGAAGGATTTGGGAATGAAGGAAAAATGAAGAAGTGAACGAGAAATAGCTGTAGAAGGTGTGAAGATGATGATCTTGCTAGAAGAAGGATTTGGGAATGAAGGAAAAAATGAAGAAGAGTGAACGAGAAAAGCTGTAGAAGGTGTGAAGATGATGATCTTGGCTAGAAGAAGGATTTGGGAATGAAGGAAAAAATGAAGAAGAGAAATAGCTGTAGAATGAGAATGATCTTGGCTAGAAGAAGGATTTGGGAATGAAGAAAATGAAGAAGATGAACGAGAAAAGCTGTAGAAAGAAGATGATTTGACTAGAAGAAATGAATGAAGGAAAAATGAAGAAGAGTGAACGAGAAATAGCTGTAGAAGGTGTGAAGATGATGATCTTGGCTGGAAGAAGGATTTGGGAATGAAGGAAAATGAAGAAGAGTGAACGAGAAATAGCTGTAGAAGGTGTGAAGATGATGATCTTGGCTAGAAGAAGGATTTGGGAATGAAGGAAAATGAAGAAGAGTGAACGAGAAATAGCTGTAGAAGGAGTGAAGATGATGATCTTGGCTAGAAGAAGGATTTGGGAATGAAGGAAAATGAAGAAGAGTGAACGAGAAAAAGCTGTAGAAGGTGTGAAGATGATGATCTTGGCTAGAAGAAGGATTTGGGAAAAAATGAAGGAAAATGAAGAAGAGATGAACGAGAAGGGTTTGGGAATGAAGGAAAAAAAATGAAGAAGAGAAGGAAGATGATCTTAACTGAAGAAGGTGAAGATGATGATCTTGACTAGAAGAAGGATTTGGGAATGAAGAAAAATGAAGAAGAGATCTGGGAATGAACGAGAAAGAACGAGCTGTAGAAGGTGTGAAGATGATGATCTTGGCTAGAAGAAGGATTTGGGAATGAAGGAAAAATGAAGAAGAGTGAACGAGAAATAGCTGTGAAGAAGGTGTGAAGATGATGATCTTGGCTAGAAGAAGGATTTGAAATGAAGGAAAAATGAAGGAAAAATGAAGAAGGTGTGAAGATGATGAAAGGGGGAAGAAATTTGGGAAGAAGGAAAATGAAGAAGATGATCTAGGCTAGAAGAAGGATTTAGAAAGGAATGAAGAAAGAAAATGAAGAAGAGTGAACGAGAAATAGCTGTAGAAGGTGTGAAGATGATGATCTTGGCTAGAAGAAGGATTTGGGAATGAAGGAAAAAAATGAAGAAGAGTGAACGAGAATAGCTGTAGAAGGTGTGAAGATGATGATCTTGGCTAGAAGAAGGATTTGGGAATGAAGGAAAATGAAGAAGAGTGAACGAGAAATAGCTGTAGAAGGAGGAAGATGATGATCTTAGCTAGAAGAAGGATTTGGGAAAAATGAAGAAGGAAAAATGAAGAAGAGAAGATGACGAGGCTAGAAGAAGGTAGAAGGAAAATGAAGATGATGAAATAGCTGTAGCTAGAAGAAGGATTTGACTAGAAGAATGAAGGAAAAATGAAGAAGAGTGAACGATAAAAGCTGTAGAAGGAAATGTGAAGATGATGATCTTGGCTGAAGAAGAAGGATTTGGGAATGAAGGAAAATGAAGAAGAGTGAACGAGAAAAGCTGTAGAAGGTGTGAAGATGATGATCTTGGCTAGAAGAAGGATTTGGGAATGAAGGAAAAAAATGAAGAAGAGTGAACGAGAAATAGCTGTAGAAGGTGTGAAGATGATGATCTTGGCTAGAAGAAGGATTTGGGAATGAAGGAAAAATGAAGAAGAGTGAACGAGAAATAGCTGTAGAAGGTGTGAAGATGATGATCTTGGCTAGAAGAAGGATTTGGGAATGAAGGAAAAATGAAGAAGAGTGAACGAGAAATAGCTGTAGAAGGTGTGAAGATGATCTTGGCTTGAAGAAGAAGGATTTGGGAATGAAGGAAAAATGAAGAAGAGTGAACGAGAAGAAGATGTAGAAGGTGTGAAGATGATGATCTTGGCTAGAAGAAGGATTTGGGGAATGAAGGAAAAATGAAGAAGAGTGAACGAGAAATAGCTGTAGAAGGTGTGAAGATGATGATCTTGGCTAGAAGAAGGATTTGGGAATGAAGGAAAATGAAGAAGAGTGAATGAGAAATAAGCTGTAGAAGGTGTGAAGATGATGATCTTAGCTAGAAGAAGGATTTGGGAATGAAGGAAAATGAAGAAGAGTGAACGAGAAATAGCTGTAGAAGGTGTGAAGATGATGATCTTGGCTAGAAGAAGGATTTGGGAATGAAGGGAAAATGAAGAAGAATGAACGAGAAATAGCTGTAGAAGGGTGAAGATGATGATCTTGGCTAGAAGAAGGATTTGGGAATGAAGGAAAAATGAAGAAGAGTGAACGAGAAATAGCTGTAGAAGGTGTGAAGATGATGATCTTGGCTAGAAGAAGGATTTGGGAATGAAGGAAAAAGGAAGAGTGAACGAGAAATAGCTGTAGAAGGTGGAAGATGATCTTTGACTAGAAGAAGGATGAAGGAAAAATGAAGAAAAAATGAAGAAGAGGAAGGCGTGAGAAATGATGGCTAGAAGAATGTGAAGATGATCTTGAACTAGAAGATGAGACGGGGAATGAAGGAAAATGAAGAAGAGTGAACGAGAGAAATAGCTGTAGAAGGTGTGAAGATGATGATCTTGGCTAGAAGAAGGATTTGGGAATGAAGGAAAAAGGAAAAATGAAGAAGAGTGAATGAGAGAAATGGGGAATGAAGGTAGAAGGTGTGAAGATGATGATCTTGGCTAGAAGAAGGATTTGGGAATGAAGGAAAAATGAAGAAGAGTGAACGAGAAAAATAGCTGTAGAAGGTGTGAAGATGATGATCTTGGCTAGAAGAAGGATTTGGGAATGAAGGAAAATGAAGAAGAGTGAACGAGAAATAGCTGTAGAAGAAGGTGTGAAGATGATGATCTTGGCTAGAAGAAGGATTTGGGGAATGAAGGGAAAATGAAGAAGAGGAATGAGAAATAGCTGTAGGTGTGAAGATGATGATCTTGACTAGAAGAAGGATTTGGGAATGAAGGAAAATGAAGAAGAGTGAACGAGAAATATTGTAGAAGGTGTGAAGATGATGATCTTAGAAGAAGGATTTGGGAATGAAATGAAAAAATGAAGAAGATGAATGAGAAATTGCTGTAGAAGGTGTGAAGATGATGATCTTGGCTAGAAGAAGGATTTGGGAATGAAGGAAAAATGAAGAAGAGTGAATGAGAAAAGCTGTAGAAGGTGTGAAGATGATGATCTTGGCTAGAAGAAGGATTTGGGAATGAAGGAAAAATGAAGAAGAGTGAACGAGAAATACGCTGTAGAAGGTGTGAAGATGATGATCTTGGCTAGAAGAAGGAATTTGGGAATGAAGGAAAATGAAGAAGATGTGAACGAGAAATTTGGGAATGAAGAAGGTGTGAAGATGATGATCTGGTAGAAGAAGGATTTGGGAATGAAGGAAAAATGAAAGAAGAGTGAACGAGAAATAGCTGTAGAAGGTGTGAAGATGATGATCTTAGAAGAAGACTGGGAAAGAAGAAAAATGAAGAAGATTTGAAGCTGTAGAAATGAAGATGGAAAAATGAAAAGAAGAAGAGTGAACGAGAAATAGCTGTAGAAGGTGTGAAGATGATGATCTTGGCTAGAAGAAGGATTTGGGAATGAAGGAAAATGAAGAAGAGTGAACGAGAAATAGCTGTAGAAGGTGTGAAGATGATGAACTTGGCTAGAAGAAGTATTTGGGAATGAAGGAAAATGAAGAAGAGTGAACGAGAAATAGCTGTAGAAGGTGAAGATGATGACCTTGGCTAGAAAGAAGGATTTGGGAATGAAGGAAAATGAAGAAGAGGAAGGAAAAAAGAAGTGTAGAAGGTGTGAAGATGATGATCTTGGCTAGAAGAAGGATTTGGGAATGAAGGAAAAATGAAGAAGAGTGAACGAGAAATAGCTGTAGAAGGTGTGAAGATGATGATCTTGGCTAGAAGAAGGATTTGGGAATGAAGGAAAATGAAGAAGAGGAACGAGAAATAGCTGTAGAAGGTGTGAAGATGATGATCTTGGCTAGAAGAAGGATTTGGGAATGAAGGAAAATGAAGAAGAGTGAACGAGAAATATGTAGAAGGTGTGAAGATGATGATCTTGGCTAGAAGAAGGAGAAAATGGGAATGAAGGAAAATGAAGAAGAGTGAACGAGAAATAGCTGTAGAAGGTGTGAAGATGATGATCTTGGCTAGAAGAAGGATTTGGGGAATGAAGGAAAAATGAAGAAGAGTGAACGAGAAATAGCTGTAGAAGGTGAAGATGATGATCTGGTAGAAGAAGGCTGGGATTTGGGAATGAAAAATGAAGAAGAGGAACGAGAAAAGCTGTAGAAGGTGAAGATGATGATCTTGGCTAGAAGAAGGATTTGGGAATGAAGGAAAAAAATGAACGAGAAGAGTGAACGAAGAGGATTTGGGAATGAAGGAAAATGAAGAAGTGAACGAGAAATAGCTGTAGAAGGTGTGAAGATGATGATCTTGGCTAGAAGAAGGATTTTGGGAAAATGAAGGAAAATGAAGAAGATGTGAATGAGAAATAGCTGTAGAAGGTGTGAAGATGATGATCTTGGCTAGAAGAAGGATTTGGGAATGAAGGAAAAATGAAGAAGAGGAACGAGAAATACTGTAGAAGGGTGAAAATGATGATCTTGGACTAGAAGAAGGATTTGGGAATGAAGGAAAATGAAGAAGAGTGAACGAGAAATAGATGTAGAAGGTGAAGATGATGATCTTAACTTAGAAGAAGGATTTGGGGAATGAAGGAAAAATGAAGAAGAGTGTACGAGAAATTGCTGTAGAAGGAGTGAAGATGATGATCTTGGCTAGAAGAAGGATTTGGGAATGAAGGAAAAATGAAGAAGAGTGAACGAGAAATAGCTGTAGAAGGTGTGAAGATGATGATCTTGGATTTAGAAGAAGGATTTGGGGAATGAAGGAAAATGAAGAAGAGGGAACGAGAAATGAAGAAGAGTGAACGAAGGGGTGTGAAGATGATGATCTTGGCTAGAAGAAGGATTTGGGAATGAAGGAAAAATGAAGAAGAGTGAACGAGAAATAGATGTAGAAGGAGGAAGATGATGATCTTGGCTAGAAGAAGGATTTGGGAAAATGAAGGAAAAATGAAGAAGGGATTTGGGGAATGAAGAGAAATAGCTGTAGAAGGTGTGAGATGATGATCTTGGCTAGAAGAAGGATTTGGGAATGAAGGAAAAAAAGAAGAGGAACGAAAAACTGTAGAAGGGAGGAAGATGATGATATTGGCTAGAAGAAGGATTTGGGAATGAAGGAAAATGAAGAAGAGTGAACGAGAAATAGCTGTAGAAGGTGTGAAGATGATGATCTTGGACTAGAAGAAGGATTTGGGGAATGAAGGAAAATGAAGAAGAGTGAACGAGAAATAGCTGTAGAAGGTGTGAAGATGATGATCTTGGCTAGAAGAAGGATTTGGGAATGAAGGAAAATGAAGAAGAGTGAATGAGAAATAGCTGTAGAAGGGTGAAGATGATGATCTTGGACTAGAAGAAATATTTGGGAATGAAGGAAAATGAAGAAGAGTGAACGAGAAATAGCTGTAGAAGGATGGGAAGATGATGATCTTGGCTAGAAGAAGGATTTGGGAATGAAGGAAAAATGAAGAAGAGGAACGAGAAATAGCTGTAGAAGGTGTGAAGATGATGATCTTGGCTAGAAGAAGGACGGGAAATGGGAAAATGAAAAGAACGAAAATGAAGAAGATGATGAATGAGAAATATTTGGGAAGAAGGAAAATGTGAAGATGAACGAGATCTTGAAGGTAGAAGATGATGATCTTGGGGAATGAAGGAAAAAGAAAAGAAGAGTGAACGAGAAATAGCTGTAGAAGGTGTGAAGATGATGATCTTGGCTAGAAGAAGGATTTGGGAATGAAGGAAAATGAAGAAGAGTGAACGAGAAATAGCTGTAGAAGGTGTGAAGATGATGATCTTGGCTAGAAGAAAGATTTGGGAATGAAGGAAAATGAAGAAGAGGAACGAGAAATAGCTGTAGAAGGAGTGAAGATGATGATCTTGGCTAGGAAGAAGGATTTGGGAATGAAGGAAAATGAAGAAGAGTGAACGAGAAATAGCTGTAGAAGGTGTGAAGATGATGATCTTGGCTAGAAGAAGGATTTGGGAATGAAGAAAAATGAAGAAGAGGAACGAGAAAAGCTGTAGAAGGTGGAAGATGATGATCTTGACTAGAAGAAGGATTTGGGGAATGAAGGAAAATGAAGAAGAGTGAACGAGAAATAGCTGAAGAAGGGTGAAGATGATGATCTTGGCTAGAAGAAGGATTTGGGAATGAAGGAAAATGAAGAAGAGAACGAGAATAGCCGTAGAGAAATAGATCTTGGCTAGAAGAAGGTGAATGAAGATGATGAAATCTTGTAGAAGAAGAAGGATTTGGGAAGGAAGGAAAAATGAAGAAGAGTGAATGAGAAATAGCTGTAGAAGGAAAATGAAGATGATGATCTTGGGCTAGAAGAAGGATTTTGGGAAATGAAGGAAAAAATGAAGAAGAGTGAACGAGAAATAGCTGTAGAAGGAAGTGAAGATGATCGAAAGAAGAAGGATTTGGGAATGAAGGAAAAATGAAGAAGAGTGAATTTATTGTAGAAGGTGTGAAGATGATGAAATGAAGAAGGATTTGGGAATGAAGGAAAATGAAGAAGAGTGAACGAGAAATAGCTGTAGAAGGTGAAGAAGATGATGATCTTGGCTAGAAGAAGGGTTTTTAAATGAAGGAAAAAATGAAGAAGAGTGAACGAGAAATATTGAAGAAGGTGTGAAGATGATGATCTTGACTGAAGAAGGATTTGGGAATGAAGGAAAAATGAAGAAGAGTGAACGAGAAATAGCTAGAAGGTGTGAAGATGATGATCTTGGCTAGAAGAAGGATTTGGGAATGAAGGAAAATGAAGAAGAGTGAACGAGAAATAGCTGTAGAAGGTGTGAAGATGATGATCTTGGCTAGAAGAAGGATTTGGGAATGAAGGAAAAAATGAAGAAGAGTGAACGAGAAATAGCTGTAGAAGAAGTGAAGATGATGATCTTGACTAGAAGAAGGATTTGGGAATGAAGGAAAAATGAAGAAGAGTGAACGAGAAAGCTGTAGAAGGTGAAGATGATGATGACTAGAAGAAGGATTTGGGGAATGAAGGAAAAAAGGATTTGGGAAGGAAGGAAAATGAAGAAGAAGTATTTGGAATGAGAAATAGAAGCAGAAGGTGTAGAAGATGATGATCTTGGCTAGAAGAAGGATTTGGGAATGAAGGAAAATGAAGAAGAGTGAACGAGAAAGAAGAGCTGTAGAGTGTGAAGATGATGATCTTGGCTAGAAGAAAGGATTGGCTAGAAGAAATGAAGGAAAATGAAGAAGAGGAACGAGAAAAGCTGTAGAAGGTGTGAAGAATGATGATCTTGGCTAGAAGAAGGATTTGGGAAAATGAAGGAAAAATGAAGAAGAGTGAACGAGAAAAAAAAATGTAGAAGGTGTGAAGATGATGATCTTGGCTAGAAGAAGGATTTGGGGAATGAAGGAAAATGAAGAAGAGTGAACGAGAAATAGCTGTAGAAGGTGTGAAGATGATGATCTTGGCTAGAAGAAGGATTTGGGAATGAAGGAAAATGAAGAAGAGTGAACGAGAGAAAACTGTAGAAGGTGTGAAGATGATGATCTTGGCTAGAAGAAGGATTTGGGAATGAAGGAAAATGAAGAATAGTGAACGAGAAATAGCTGTAGAAGGTGTGAAGATGATGATCTTGGCTAGAAGAAGGATTTGGGAATGAAGGAAAATGAAGAAGAGTGAACGAGAAATAGCTGTAGAAGGTGTGAAGATGATGATCTTGGCTAGAAGAAGGATTTGGGGAAATGAAGGAAAAAAAGAAGAATGAATGAGAAAAGATCTTGTAGAAGGTGTGAAGATGATGAGAAATTTGTAGAAGGTGAAGATGATGATCTTGGCTAGAAGAAGGATTTGGGAATGAAGGAAAATGAAGAAGAGTGAATGAGAAATAGCTGTAGAAGTGTGAAGATGATGATTTGACTAGAAGAAGGATTTGGGAATGAAGGAAAAATGAAGAAGAGTGAACGAGAAACAGATGTAGAAGAAGTGAAGATGATGATCTTAGCTAGAAGAAAGATTTGGGAATGAAGGAAAAATGAAGAAGAGTGAACGAGAAATAGCTGTAGATGGTGTGAAGATGATGATCTTGGCTAGAAGAAGGATTTGGGAATGAAGGAAAAATGAAGAAGAGTGAACGAGAAAAGCTGTAGAAGGTGTGAAGATGATGATCTTGGCTAGAAGAAGGATTTGGGAATGAAGGAAAATGAAGAAGAGTGAACGAGAAAAGCTGTAGAAGGGTGAAGATGATGATCTTGGCTAGAAGAAGGATTTGGGAATGAAGGAAAATGAAGAAGAGGAACGAGAAAGAAGGTAGAAGGTGAAGATGATGATCTTGACTAGAAGAAGGATTTGGAATGAAGGAAAATGAAGAAGAGTGAATGAGAAATAGCTGCAGAAGGTGTGAAGATGATGAAATAGAAGAAGGATTTGGGAATGAAGGAAAATGAAGAAGAGTGAACGAGAAATAGCTGTAGAAGGTGTGAAGATGATGATTTGGCTAGAAGAAGGATTTGGGAATGAAGGAAAATGAAGAAGAGTGAACGAGAAATAGCTGTAGAAGGAGTGAAGATGATGATTTTGGCTAGAAGAAGGATTTGGGAATGAAGGAAAATGAAGAAGAGTGAACGAGAAAAGCTGTAGAAGGGTGAAGATGATGATCTTGGCTAGAAGAAGGATTTGGGAATGAAGGAAAATGAAGAAGAGGAATGAGAAATAGCTGTAGAAGGTGCTGATGATCTTGTATAGAAGAAGGGTTTGGGGAATGAAGATGAGGAACGAGATCTTGATGGATCTAGAAGAAGGATTTGGGAATGAAGGAAAATGAAGAAGAGTGAATGAGAAATAGTTGTAGAAGGAGTGAAGATGATGATCTTGGCTAGAAGAAGGATTTGGGAATGAAGGAAAATGAAGAAGAAATAGGAAGGTGGAAGATGATGCTTGTAGAAGGATTTGGGGAATGAAGGAAAAGAAGAAGATCTTGGTAGAAGAAGTGAAGATGATGAAGAAGAAGGATTTGGGAATGAAGGAAAATGAAGAAGAGTGAACGAGAAATAGCTGTAGAAGGAGGAAGATGATGATCTTTGGCTAGAAGAAGGATTTGGGGAATGAAGGAAAAATGAAGAAGAGGAACGAGAAATAGCTGTAGAAGGTGTGAAGATGATGATCTTGGCTAGAAGAAGGATTTGGGGAATGAAGGAAAATGAAGAAGAGTGAACGAGAAATAGATGTAGGTGTGGAAGATGATGATCTTGGCTAGAAGAAGGATTTGGGAATGAAGGAAAATGAAGAAGAGAACGAGAAATAGCAGAAGGTGTGAAGATGATGATCTTTGAAGAAGAATGGGAATGAAGGAAAATGAAGAAGGAACGAGAAGTTGTAGAAGGTGAAGATGATGAATAGAAGAAGGATTTGGGAATGAAGGAAAATGAAGAAGAGGAACGAGAAATAGCTGTAGAAGGAGTGAAGAGATGATGATCTTGGCTAGAAGAAGGATTTGGGAATGAAGGAAAATGAAGAAGAGGAACGAGAAATAGCTGTAGAAGGTGTGAAGATGATGATCTTTACAGAAGAAGAATTTGGGAATGAAGGAAAAATGAAGAAGAGTGAACGAGAAATAGCTGTAGAAGAAGGTGAAGATGATGATTTTGGCTAGAAGAAGGATGGGGGAAATGAAGGAAAATGAAGAAGAGTGAACGAGAAATAGCTGTAGAAGGTGTGAAGATGATGATGAAGGGCTAGAAGAAGGATTAGAAGGAATGAAGGAAAAATAGAAGAAGAGGGAACGAGAAATGTAGAAAGTGTGGAAGATGATGATGATTTGGCTAGAAGAAGGATTTGGGAATGAAGGAAAAATGAAGAAGAGTGAATGAGAAATAGTTGTAGAAGGTGTGAAGATGATGATCTTGGCTAGAAGAAGGATTTGGGAATGAAGGAAAATGAAGAAGAGTGAATGAGAAATAGCTGTAGAAGGAGGAAGATGATGATCTTGGCTAGAAGAAGGATTGGGGAATGAAGGAAAATGAAGAAGAGTGAATGAGAAATAGCTGCAGAAGGAGGAAGATGATGATCTTGGCTAGAAGAAGGATTTGGGAATGAAGGAAAAATGAAGAAGAGTGAACGAGAAATAGCTGCAGAAGAAGGTGAAGATGATGATCTTGGCTAGAAGAAGGATTTGGGAATGAAGGAAAAATGAAGAAGAGTGAATGAGAAATAGATGTAGAAGGAGTGAAGATGATGATCTTGGCTAGAAGAAGGATTTGGGAATGAAAAAAAATGAAGAAGAGTGAATGAGAAATAGCTGTAGAAGGTGTGAAGATGATGATTTGGCTAGAAGAAGGATGGGAATGAAGGAAAATGAAGAAGAGGAATGAGAAATAGTTGTAGAAGGTGTGAAGATGATGATCTTGGCTAGAAGAAGGATTTGGGAATGAAGGAAAATGAAGAAGAGTGAACGAGAAAAAGCTAGAAGGTGTGAAGATGATGATCTTGGCTAGAAGAAGGATTTGGGAATGAAGGAAAATGAAGAAGAGTGAACGAGAAATAGCTGTAGAAGGTGGGAAGATGATGATCTTGACTAGAAGAAGGATTTGGGAATGAAGGAAAAAATGAAGAAGAGTGAATGAGAAAAGCTGTAGAAGGTGAAGATGATGATCTTGATTTAGAAGAAGGACGGGGAATGAAGGAAAATGAAGAAGAGTGAATGAGAAATAGCTGTAGAAGGTGTGAAGATGATGATTTTGGATTAGAAGAAGGATTGGGGAAATGAAGGAAAATGAAGAAGAGTGAACGAGAAATAGCTGTAGAAGGTGAAGATGATGATCTTAGCTAGAAGAAGGATTTGGGAATGAAGGAAAATGAAGAAGAGGAATGAGAAAATAAGTTGTAGAAGGTGAAGATGATGATCTGGCTAGAAGAAGGATTTGGGAATGAAGGAAAATGAAGAAGAGGAACGAGAAACTGATGTAGAAGAAGGAAGATGAATACAGAAGAAGGATTTGGGAATGAAGGAAAAATGAAGAAGAGTGAACGAGAAAAGCTGTAGAAGGAGTGAAGATGATGATCTTTGGCTGGGAATGAAGAAGAAGAGAAATATTTGGGAATGAAGGAAAAATGAAGACGGGGGGAATGAAGGAAATGAATAGAAGGAAGATGATGATTTGGCTAGAAAGATTGAGAGAAAGAGGAATGAGAAAAAGCTGTAGAAGGGTGAAGATGATGATCTTGACTAGAAGAAGGATTTGGGGAATGAAGGAAAATGAAGAAGAGTGAACGAGAAATGTAGAAGGTGAAGATGATGATTGGCTAGAAGAAAAAGTATTTGGGAATGAAGGAAAAATGAAGAAGAGTGAACGAGAAATAGTTGTAGAAGGATGAAGATGATGATCTTGCTAGAAGAAGGATTTGGGAATGAAGGAAAAAATGAAGAAGAGTGAACGAGAAAAAGATGTAGAAGGTGTGAAGATGATGATCTTTGGCTAGAAGAAGGATTTGGGAATGAAGGAAAATGAAGAAGAGTGAACGAGAAAAGCTGTAGAAGGTGTGAAGATGATGATCTTGGCTAGAAGAAGGATTTGGGAATGAAGGAAAATGAAGAAGAGTGAACGAGAAATATTGTAGAAGGTGAAGATGATGATCTTGGCTAGAAGAAGGATTTGGGAATGAAGGAAAATGAAGAAGAGTGAACGAGAAATAGATGTAGAAGGAGTGAAGATGATGATCTTGGCTAGAAGAAGGATTTGGGGAATGAAGGAAAATGAAGAAGAGGAACGAGAAATAGCTGTAGAAGGAGTGAAGATGATGATTTGGCTAGAAGAAGGATTTGGGAATGAAGGAAAAATGAAGAAGAGTGAACGAGAAATAGCTGAAGAAGAAGGTGAAGATGATGATCTTGGCTAGAAGAAGGATTTGGGAATGAAGGAAAATGAAGAAGAAGAGTGATGAGAATAGCTGTAGAAGATGATGATGATTGGCGAGAAGAAGGATTTGGGAATGAAGGAAAATGAAGAAGAGTGAACGAGAAATAGATGTAGAAGGGTGAAGATGATGATCTTGGCTAGAAGAAGGATTTGGGAATGAAAGAAAAATGAAGAAGAGTGAACAAGAAAAACCTTGTAGAAGGAGGAAGATGATGATTTTCTAGAAGAAGGATTTGGGAATGAAGGAAAATGAAGAAGAGTGAACGAGAAACATGCAGAAATGTGAAGATGATGATCTTGGCTAGAAGAAGGATTTGGGAATGAAGGAAAAAATGAAGAAGAGTGAACGAGAAATAGCTGTAGAAGGTGTGAAGATGATGATCTTGGCTAGAAGAAGGATTTGGGAATGAAGGAAAATGAAGAAGAGTGAATGAGAAGAAGATGTAGAAGGTGTGAAGATGATGATCTTGGCTAGAAGAAGGATTTGGGAATGAAGGAAAAATGAAGAAGAGTGAACGAGAAATAGCTGTAGAAGGTGGAAGATGATGATTTTGGCTAGAAGAAGGATTTGGGAATGAAGGAAAATGAAGAAGAGTGAACGAGACTTGTAGAAGGTGTGAAGATGATGATTTGGCTAGAAGAAGGATTTGGGGAATGAAGGAAAAAGAAGAAGAGTGAACGAGAAAAGCTGAAGAAGAAGGAAGATGATGAAGGAAAAGAAGAAGGATTTGGGAATGAAGGAAAATGAAGATGAACGAGAAATAGCTGTAGAAGGTTTGAAGATGATGATCTTGGCTAGAAGAAGTATTTGGGAATGAAGGGAAAATGAAGAAGAGTGAACGAGAAATAGCTGTAGAAGGTGTGAAGATGATGATCTTGGCTAGAAGAAGGATTTGGGAATGAAGGAAAAATGAAGAAGAGTGAACGAGAAACTGATGTAGAAGAAGTGAAGATGATGATCTTAGCTAGAAGAAAGATTTGGGAATGAAGGAAAAATGAAGAAGAGTGAACGAGAAATAGCTGTAGAAGGAGTGAAGATGATGATCTTGGCTAGAAGAAGGATTTGGGAATGAAGGAAAAATGAAGAAGAGTGAACGAGAAATAGCTGTAGAATGTGTGAAGATGATGATCTTGGCTAGAAGAAGTATTTGGGAATGAAGGGAAAATGAAGAAGAGTGAACGAGAAAAAGCTGTAGAAGGTGTGAAGGTGATGATCTTGGCTAGAAGAAGGATTTGGGAATGAAGGAAAAATGAAGAAGAGTGAATGAGAAATAGCTGTAGAAGGGAAGATGATGAGGATTTGCTAGAAGAAGGATTTGGGAATGAAGGAAAAATGAAGAAGAGTGAACGAGAAAACTGCAGAAGGTGAAGATGATGATCTGGCTAGAAGAAGGATTTGGGAATGAAGGAAAATGAAGAAAGGAACGAGAAATAGCTGTAGAAGGAGTGAAGATGATGATTCTTGGCTAGAAGAAGGATTTGGGAATGAAGAAAAAAATGAAGAAGAGTGAATGAGAAATAGCTGTAGAAGGTGTGAAGATGATGATCTTGGCTAGAAGAAGGATTTGGGAATGAAAGGAAAATGAAGAAGAGTGAACGAGAAATAGTTGTAGAAGGTGTGAAGATGATGATCTTTGGCTAGAAGAAGGATTTGGGGAATGAAGGAAAATGAAGAAGAGTGAACGAGAAATAGCTGTAGAAGAAGTGAAGATGATGATCTTGGCTAGAAGAAGGATTTGGGAATGAAGGAAAATGAAGAATGAACGAGAAATAGCTGTAGAAGGAAGTGAAGATGATGATCTTGGCTAGAAGAAGGATTTGGGAATGAAGGAAAAAAATGAAGAAGAGTGAACGAGAAATAGCTGTAGAAGGTGTGAAGATGATGATCTTGGCTAGAAGAAGGATTTGGGAATGAAGGAAAATGAAGAAGAGTGAACGAGAAATAGCTGTAGAAGGGTGAAGATGATGATCTGGCTAGAAGAAGGATTTGGGAATGAAGGGAAAATGAAGAAGAGTGAACGAGAAAAAGCTGTAGAAGGTGTGAAGATGATGATCTTGGCTAGAAGAAGGATTTGGGGAATGAAGGAAAATGAAGAAGAGTGAACGAGAAATAGCTGTAGAAGGTGTGAAGATGATGATCTTGGCTAGAAGAAGGATTTGGGAATGAAGGAAAATGAAGAAGAGTGAACGAGAATAGCTGTAGAAGGAGTGAAGATGATGATCTTGGCTAGAAGAAGGATTTGGGAATGAAGGAAAAATGAAGAAGAGTGAACGAGAAATAAGCTGTAGAAGGTGTGAAGATGATGATCTTGGCTAGAAGAAGGATTTGGGAATGAAAAAAAAAATGAAGAAGAGTGAACGAGAAATAGCTGTAGAAGAGTGAAGATGATGATCTTGGCTAGAAGAAGGATTTGGGAATGAAGGAAAATGAAGAAGAGTGAACGAGAAATAGCTGTAGAAGGAGTGAAGATGATGATCTTGGCTAGAAGAAGGATTTGGGAATGAAGAAATAGAAAAATGAAGAAGAGTGAACGAGAAATAGCTTGGAAGAAGGTGTGAAGATGATGATCTTGGCTAGAAGAAGGATTTGGGAATGAAGGAAAAAATGAAGAAGAGTGAACGAGAAATAGTTGTAGAAGGAGGAAGATGATGATCTTGGCTAGAAGAAGGATTTGGGAATGAAGGAAAATGAAGAAGAGTGAACGAGAAATAGCTGTAGAAGGTGTGAAGATGATGATCTTGGCTAGAAGAAGGATTTGGGAATGAAGGAAAATGAAGAAGAGTGAATGAGAAATGATGTAGAAAGTGAAGATGATGATTTTGGCTAGAAGAAGGATTTGGGAATGAAGGAAAATGAAGAAGAGTGAAGAGAAATAGCTGTAGAAGGTGTGAAGATGATGATCTTGGCTAGAAGAAGATTTGGGAATGAAGGAAAATGAAGAAGAGGAACGAGAAATAGCTGTAGAAGGTGTGAAGATGATGATCTTGGCTAGAAGAAGGAAGAACGAAGGAAAAATGAAGGAAAATGAAGAAGAGTGAAGTGTGAACGAGAAATAGCTGTAGAAGGTGAAGATGATGATCTTGGCTAGAAGAAGGATTTGGGAATGAAGGAAAATGAAGAAGAGTGAACGAGAAATAGCTGTAGAAGGTGAAGATGATGATCTTGGCTAGAAGAAGGATTTGGGAATGAAGGAAAATGAAGAAGAGTGAATGAGAAATAGCTGTAGAAGGTTTGAAGATGATGATCTTGGCTAGAAGAAGTATTTAAAATGAAGGAAATGAAGAAGAGTGAACGAAAAGCTGTAGAAGGTGTGAAGATGATGATTCTGGGTAGAAGAAGGATTTGGGAATGAAGGAAAATGAAGAAGAGTGAACGAGAAACTGATGTAGAAGAAGTGAAGATGATGATTTGGAAGAAAGAAGGATGAAGGGGAAATGAAGGAAAAATGAAGAAGATGTGAACGAGAAATAAGAAGAGAAGGAAATAGCTGCAGAAGATGATGATCTTGGCTAGAAGAAGGATTTGGGAATGAAGGAAAAATGAAGAAGAGTGAACGAGAAAAAGCTGTAGAAGGTGTGAAGATGATGATCTTGGCTAGAAGAAGGATTTGGGAATGAAGGAAAAATGAAGAAGTGTGAACGAGAAATAGCTGTAGAAGGTGTGAAGATGATGATCTTGGCTAGAAGAAGTATTTGGGAATGAAGGGAAAATGAAGAAGAGTGAACGAGAAATAGCTGTAGAAGGTGTGAAGATGATGATCTTGGCTAGAAGAAGGATTTGGGAATGAAGGAAAAATGAAGAAGAGTGAACGAGAAACTGATGTAGAAGGTGTGAAGATGATGATCTTGGCTAGAAGAAGGATTTGGGAATGAAGGAAAATGAAGAAGAGGAATGAGAAATAGATGTAGAAGGTGAAGATGATGATATTGGCTAGAAGAAGGATTTGGGAATGAAGGAAATAGGAAGAAGAGTGAACGAGTAATAGCTGTAGAAGGTGTGAAGATGATGATCTTGGCTGGATGAAGGATTTGGGAATGAAGGAAAATGAAGAAGAGTGAACGAGAAATAGCTGTAGAAGGGAAGATGATGAAAGATTTAAATGAAGGAAGAAGAAGGATTTGGGAATGAAGGAAAAATGAAGAAGAGTGAATGAGAAAGGATTTAAATGAAGGAAAATGTGAAGATGATGATCTTGGGTAGAAGAAAGATTTGGGAATGAAGGAAAATGAAGGAAAATGAAGAAGAGGAATGGTAGAAGGAGTGAAGATGATGATGATTTGGCTAGAAGAAGGATTTGGGAAATGAAGGAAAAATGAAGAAGAGAACGAGAAATAGCTGTAGAAGGTGTGAAGATGATGATTTGGCTAGAAGAAGTACGGGGAATGAAGGAAAATGAAGAAGAGTGAACGAGAAATAGCTGTAGAAGGTGTGAAGATGATGATCTTGGCTAGAAGAAGGATTTGGGAATGAAGGAAAATGAAGAAGAGTGAACGAGAAATATGTAGAAGTGAAGATGATGATCTTGGCTAGAAGAAGGATTTGGGAATGAAGGAAAATGAAGAAGAGTGAACGAGAAATAGCTGTAGAAGGTGTGAAGATGATGATCTTGGCTAGAAGAAGGATTTGGGAATGAAGGAAAAATGAAGAAGAGGAACGAGAAATAGCTGTAGAAGGAGTGAAGATGATGATTTTGCTAGAAGAAGGATTTGGGAAATGAAGGAAAATGAAGAAGAGGAACGAGAAAAATGAAGGAGGAAGATGATGATCTTGGCTAGAAGAAGGATTTGGGAATGAAGGAAAAATGAAGAAGAGTGAATGAGAAATAGCTGTAGAAGGTGAAGAATGATGATCTTGGAAGAAGAAGGATTTGGGAATGAAGGAAAATGAAGAAGAGGAACGAGAAAATGTAGAAGGAGTGAAGATGATGATCTTGGCTAGAAGAAGGATTTGGGAATGAAGGAAAATGAAGAAGAGTGAACGAGAAAAATAGCTGTAGAAGGAGTGAAGATGATGATAGCTTGGCTAGAAGAAGGATTTGGGAATGAAGGAAAAATGAAGAAGAGTGAACGAGAAATAGCTGTAGAAGGTGTGAAGATGATGATCTTGGCTAGAAGAAGGATTTGGGAAATGAAGGAAAATGAAGAAGAGTGAATGAGAAATAGCTGTAGAAGGTGTGAAGATGATGATCTTGGCTAGAAGAAGGATTTGGGAAAATGAATGAAGGAAAAAAGAGGAAAAGAAGAAGTGAAGATGATGAACTTGAGAAGAAGGATTTGGGAATGAAGGAAAAATGAAGAAGAGTGAATGATCTTGCTAGAAGAAGATGATGATTTGGGAAGAAGGAAAATGAAGGAAAATGAAGACGGAACGAAATAGCTGTAGAAGGTGTGAAGATGATGATCTTGGCTAGAAGAAGGATTTGGGAATGAAGGAAAATGAAGAAGAGTGAACGAGAAATAGCTGTAGAAGGTGTGAAGATGATGATCTTGGCTAGAAGAAGGATTTGGGAATGAAGGAAAAATGAAGAAGAGTGAACGAGAAACTGATGTAGAAGGAGTGAAGATGATGATCTTGGCTAGAAGAAGGATTTGGGAATGAAGTTAAAATGAAGAAGAGTGAACGAGAAATAGAACGAGAAGATGATGATCTTAGAAGGTGTGAAGGATTTGGGAATGAAGGAAATGAAGAAGAAGAATGAGAAATATTAGAAGGTGGAAGATGATGATCTTGGCTAGAAGGATTTAGAATGAAGGAAAATGAAGAAGAGTGAACGAGAAATAGCTGTAGAAGGTGTGAAGATGATGATCTTGGCTAGAAGAAGGATTTGGGAATGAAGTTAAAATGAAGAAGAGTGAACGAGAAATAGCTGTAGAAGGTGTGAAGATGATGATCTTGGCTAGAAGAAGGATTTGGGAATGAAGGGAAAATGAAGAAGAGTGAATGAGAAATAGCTGTAGAAGGAGTGAAGATGATGATCTTGGCTAGAAGAAGTATTTGGGAATGAAGGAAAATGAAGAAGAGTGAACGAAGAAATAGCTGTAGAAGGTGTGAAGATGATGATCTTGGCTAGAAGAAGGATTTGGGAATGAAGGAAAATGAAGAAGAGGAATGAGAAGAAGAAGTGAAGATGATGAAGAAGAAGGATTTGGGAATGAAGGAAAAATGAAGAAGAGTGAACGAGAATGATCTAGAAGGTGTGAAGATGATGAAGCTAGAAGATTTGGGAATGAAGGAAAAATGAAGAAGAGTGAACGAGAAACTGCTGTAGAAGGTGTGTGAAGATGATGATCTTGGCTAGAAGAAATTTGGGAATGAAGGAAAATGAAGAATTGAGCTGCTAGAAGAAGGGGAAGATGATGATCTTTGCTAGAAGAAGGATTTGGAAATGAAGGAAAATGAAGAAGAGTGAACGAGAAATAGCTGTAGAAGGTGTGAAGATGATGATCTTGGCTAGAAGAAGGATTTGGGGAATGAAGGAAAATGAAGAAGAGTGAACGAGAAATAGCTGTAGAAGGTGTGAAGATGATGATCTTGGCTAGAAGAAGGATTTGGGAATGAAGGAAAATGAAGAAGAGTGAACGAGAAAAGCTGTAGAAGGAGTGAAGATGATGATCTTGGCTAGAAGAAGGATTTGGGGAATGAAGGAAAAAGGAAGAAGAGGAACGAGAAAATAGAAAGAAGATGATGAAGAAGAAGGACGGGAATGAAGGAAAATGAAGAAGAGTGAATGAGAAATATTGTAGAAGGTGTGAAGATGATGATCTTGGCTAGAAGAAGGATTTGGGAAAATGAAGGAAAAATGAAGAAGAGTGAATAGAAGAGAAATGAGCTGTAGAAGGTAGAAGGTGAAGATGATGATCTTGGCTAGAAGAAGGACGGGGAATGAAGGAAAATGAAGAAGAGTGAACGAGAAATAGATGTAGAAGGAGGAAGATGATGATCTTGGCTAGAAGAAGGATTTGGGAATGAAGGAAAATGAAGAAGAGTGAACGAGAAATAGCTGTAGAAGGGGTGAAGATGATGATCTTGGCTAGAAGAAGGATTTGGGAATGAAGGAAAATGAAGAAGAGTGAACGAGAAATAGCTGTAGAAGGTGTGAAGATGATGATCTTGGCTAGAAGAAGGATTTGGGAAATGAAGGAAAATGAAGAAGAGTGAACGAGAAATAGCTGTAGAAGGTGTGAAGATGATGATCTTGGCTAGAAGAAGGATTTGGGAATGAAGGAAAAATGAAGAAGAGTGAACGAGAAATAGCTGTAGAAGGAGTGAAGATGATGATCTTGGCTAGAAGAAGGATTTGGGAATGAAGGAAAAATGAAGAAGAGTGAACGAGAAATAGCTGTAGAAGGGTGTGAAGATGATGATTTTGGCTAGAAGAAGGATTTGGGAATGAAGGAAAATGAAGAAGAGTGAATGAGAAATAGCTGTAGAAGGTGTAGAAGATGATGATCTTGGCTAGAAGAAGGATTTGGGAATGAAGGAAAATGAAGAAGAGGAACGAGAAATAGCTGTAGAAGGTGTGAAGATGATGATCTTGGCTAGAAGAAGATTTGGGAATGAAGGGAAAATGAAGAAGGAACGAGAAATAGCTGAATGATGAGGCTAGAAAATGAAGAAGAAGGAAAATGAAACGAGAAACGAGCTGTAGAAGGTGTGAAGATGATGATCTTGGCTAGAAGAAGGATTTGGGAATGAAGGAAAAATGAAGAAGAGTGAACGAGAAATAGCTGTAGAAGGTGTGAAGATGATGATGATTGGCTAGAAGAAGGATTTGGGAATGAAGGAAAAATGAAGAAGAGTGAACGAGAAAATAGTTGTAGAAGGTGTGAAGATGATGATCTTGGCTAGAAGAAGGATTTGGGAATGAAGGAAAAATGAAGAAGAGTGAATGAGAAATAGCTGTAGAAGGTGTGAAGATGATGATCTTGGCTAGAAGAAGGATTTGGGAATGAAGGAAAATGAAGAATGAACGAGAAAAGCTGTAGAAGGAGTGAAGATGAGGCTAGAAGAAGGATTTGGGAATGAAGGAAAATGAAGAAGAGTGAATGAGAAATAGCTGTAGAAGGTGTGAAGATGATGATCTTGGCTAGAAGAAGGATTTGGGAATGAAGGAAAATGAAGAAGAGTGAACGAGAAATAGCTGTAGAAGGAGTGAAGATGATGATCTTGGCTAGAAGAAGGATTTGGGAATGAAGGAAAATGAAGAAGAGGAACGAGAAATAGCTGTAGAAGGTGTGAAGATGATGATCTTGGCTAGAAGAAGGATTTGGGAATGAAGGAAAATGAAGAAGAGTAGAAGGTGTGAAGAAGATGAGCTGAAGAAGGATTTGGGGAATGAAGGAAGATGATGATCTTGGCTAGAAGAAGGATTTGGGAATGAAGGAAAAATGAAGAAGAGTGAATGAAGAAATGAACGAGAAAGCTGTAGAAGGTGTGAAGATGATGATCTTGGCTAGAAGAAGGATTTGGGAATGAAGGAAAAATGAAGAAGAGGAACGAGAAATAGCTGTAGAAGGTGTGAAGATGATGATCTTGGCTAGAAGAAGGATTTGGGAATGAAGGAAAATGAAGAAGAGTGAATGAGAAATAGGTAGAAGGTGTGAAGCTGATGATCTTGGCTAGGAAGAAGGAGAATTTGGGAATGAAGGAAAAATGAAGAAGATGAAGAAGAGAAATTGTAGAAGGTTTGAAGATGAGATCTTGTCTAGAAGAATTTGGGAATGAAGGAAAATGAAGAAGAGTGAACGAGAAATAGCTGTAGAAGGAGGAAGATGATGATCTTGGCTAGAAGAAGGATTTGGGAATGAAGGAAAAATGAAGAAGAGGAACGAGAAATAGCTGTAGAAGGTGAAGATGATGATCTAAATTAGAAGAAGGATTTGGAAATGAAGGAAAATGAAGAAGAGTGAACGAGAAAAGCTAAGGGGTGAAGATGATGACTTGGCTAGAAGAAGTATTTGGGAAATGAAGGAAAATGAAGAAGAGTGAACGAGAAATAGCTGTAGAAGGAGGAAGATGATGATCTGGCTAGAAGAAGGATTTGGGAATGAAGGAAAAATGAAGAAGAGTGAACGAGAAATAGCTAGAAATGTGAAGAAGAGAGAGAGGAGAAGAGAGAAAATGAAGGAAAAAGATTTGGGAAGAAGAGAGAGAGAGAAAGAACTGCAGAAGGAGTGAAAAATGAAAAAAGGAAAGAGAAAAAAAAATTAAAAGCTTTTGATTGGGAGATCTTTGGCTAGAAGAAATATAAAACGAAAAAAAGAAGAAAGTGAACGAGAAATAGCTAAAAAATGAAGATGAAAAGAAGAAGGGGGAAGTAGGAAAATGAAGAGAGGAAGAGAAGATGTGGAAATGATGAAAGAAGAGATTTGGGAAGAAAGGAAAATGAAGAAGAGAAATATAAAATGAAAAAGAGATGATGAAGAAAGAAGAAGGATGGGAAAAAAGGAAAAAAAATAAGAGAAATATAAAATGAGAGAGAGAGAGAGAAGGGGGGAGGAAAGATATATAAATGAAAAAGAAGATGATGAGGCTAGAGAAGATTTGGGAATGAAGGAAAAATGAAAATGAAAAAGAGAGAGGGAAGGTGATGATAGAAGAAATATAAAAAAATGAAGAGAAAGAGAAATAAAAAGGTGAAATGATGATCTTGGCTAGAAGAAGGGTTTGGGAATGAAGGAAAATGAAGAAGAAAATGAAAAGATGATGAGAAGAAAGAGAAATGAACGAGAAAAATTTAGAAAAGATGAGAGAGAAGAGGGAGGAAGAAGGAAAAATGAAAATGACGAAAGAGAAGAAGATGGGGAAAGAAATTTATAAAATGAAGAAGAGAGAGAGAGGGGGGAGAGAAATATAAAATGATCGGGGAGAGAAGAAAATGAAGGGGAACGAGAAATGATAGAAAATGAGAAAGAAGAAAGATTGGGAATGAAGGAAAAAATGAAAAATGAAAAGAGAAAAGAGAGATCTTGGGAAAAATAAAATGAAAAAAAGAGAGATACAAAGAGAAGAAGAAATGAAGAAAGAGAGAGAAAGAGAAAAATGAAGAAATGAAGAAAAAAAAGAAAGAAGAAATATAAAATGATTTAAAAGAGAGAGAGAAAGAAATAGAATGAAAATTTTGAGAAAGGATTTGGGAGAAAAATAGGAAAATGAAAGAGAGAGAGAAGGGATTTGGGAAGAAAATATAAAAAATGAAAGAAGGGGAACGACTTGTTAGAAAAGAATTTAAAACGAAAAAGAGAGTCCACCCTTTTTATAAAAATGAATAAGAGAAAGAGAGAGAGAGAGAAATATAAAATGAGAAAGAGAGAAAGAGAATTATAAAATGAGAAAGAGAGAGAGAAAGAAATATAAAATGAGAAAGAGATGAAAAGAAACAGAAAAATGAACGCAAACAGATGAACAGGGAAGAAGAAAATTTGGGGAATGAAGGCATTATATGAAGAATCGAACGAGAAATAATAATAGATTTGGTCTTTGATGATCTTTAGAAAAGGATTTGGGAATGAAGTTAAAATGAAGAAGATGACGAGAAATATGAATTAAAAGATGATGGTTTAGAAGAAGGATTTGGGAATGAAGATAAAATGAAGCAAGATTTGAATGAGACCCATTTTCTGGAAGGAGGAAGAAAATCTTGCTAGAAGAAGGATTTGGGAATGAAAGAAAGGTTTATGAAACTGTCTAAAGAAGAGAAAAAAACAGAAATACAGGGCCCAGAAATTGTTTTATAGAAGAAGATAGTAACTTCATAAACAGGATTTGAATGAAGTTAAATATATAGAAGCCATAAGATGATTCATAAATTACGAAACGAAAAAAAATATGAAGAACTTACAGAAATAGCTGTAGAAATATGAAATCTTGGCTAAAAAAAAATATGGGAATAAGGAAAATGAAGTTGGTAAGATGATATATATATATTAAAAAGTAATGCATGATTAGCAATGAAATTTTTACCGAATAAAGATTAGGTGTAATGCATAAATATTATAAAAGTTACAAAAATTTACATAATAGATGATTTTTTTTAAATAAAGATTAAATGGAACAAAGAAAATAAGCTACTGGACAAAAGTTAAGGAACGATTTTGTTAATAATTGATTGTGAACAAAATATCAACAAAATCTAATATTTGGTAAACATCCCCTTATTTCCAATGATTTCTCTGCATTGTCGACCACATGATCTAATTAATTTCTTGCAAAAATCAGCAGTAATTCCCTCCCATTCGTCTTTCATTAACTCCGATAGGTGATCCTGGTTTTTCGAGTTTCTTTTCTGAGTCCTTTCTCCATTTATCTTCCAAACATTTTCTATTGGATTCGGGTCGGGGTTCTGAGCTGGCCACTTCATTAGGGCGATTCCTTCGTCTTCAAATAAAGCCATAACCTTCTGAGCCTTGTGGCAAGGTGCATTGTCCTGCATGAAAATAGGAGATTCATAAAGATTATGGTGTAATCTTGGTGCCACATGCTGCTGAAGAAGCCTTTTGTAAATATCAGCATTGATATTGTCATGTACATGGATGATAGGGCCAATTCCTGCAGATTAAATCTTTCCCCACACCATCACACTGCCCCCACCACACTTAACTGTTTTCTTGACACATTGAGAAGACAGTCTTTCACCTGTTCTACGGCGTACGTAAGTTTTGCCCTCAGAACCAAATATAGTAAACTTGGACTCGTCACTGAAATGAAGTGTATCCCATTGTGCGTCAGTCCAAATATGTTCTCTCGCATACTCCAAGCGTGCCATTTGGTTTCGCTCTGAAATGAAAGGCTTCGAAGCTGGAATACGAGTATGCAATCCTGCAATTTTTAACCAGCGAGCAACCATTTTCCTTGAGATCTTATTATCTGTCTCTTCATTAAATTTACGGGCAATTGATGTAGCAGTTTCAAAACGGGTTTTTTGTAGATATTCTATTCTTCTCTTTGCGATGTTTTTGGAGGTCCGCCGGTTTTTAGTTTTGCATCTAACGTTTTATCGGTTTTATACCTGCTAACGACACGATGAACAATATCAGAAATTTCTGAAATTGACATTTTTTCTTGATAGTTAGCGATAATGAGTTTTTTTCTTCAAAAGAGAGCGTTTTACGTGTAGAATTTACCATATTGGTTAAAAAATAAAGTCCTAATGATACTTATTGTTGAAAAGCTCCATCGAGTTTTTTAACAATGTAAATTAAAAGTTTATGCAAATTATTAACATCGTTCCTTAACTTTTGTCCAGTAGCTTATTTCCTTTGTTCTATTTAATCTTTATTTAAAAATAACTATTATGTAAATTTTTTTAACTTTGTATACTATTTATGCATTACACTCTAATCTTATTCGGTAAAAATTTCATTGCTAATCATGCATTACTTTTTAAGTAATACACATATTTATGTCTTTGTTGTTTCCTATATATTATGGCCTCTCTCTCTCTATATATATATATATATATATATATATATATATATATATACACCCCTCTTTTTCCTACGTAAAACATAATTACAGCTTCTGTCTCTTTACTTCTCTTTTTCTTTCTTTTTTCTTTTTCTCTGTTCTCCCCTCCCATTTCAATATATCACTTCCGTTAAGTTAACCATTTAAATAGCTGAAGTTCTGGTCCCTCCTCCCCCCAATACTAAGTATGATTGAAAGAAATATTAAAATAACCTCTATAAAGTTGACCATGTCTCTCACACCACTCATCGCTACCCTCTCTTTAAAATTACATGAACTTAATACTACGCGTCAAAAAGTGTGATTTTTCATTTCATCTTTCGTTTCATTTTTTGGGAAGTGTTATCTTATGATGCAGCGTCTCTTAAAAGGGCTCTGGTGAAATAAATTATTATAATGGAACCTTAAAATTGTCTGTTTTTCTTTAAATTATTAACTATGGATTTACATTGAGCTCTCAGGATTGCATCCTCCTTGGGACTACCCATACGGATTACCAACTTTTTTTCAACTTAACTTATATATATATATATAAATATTGCGTGCAATAAGACTGGTTACTCATGAAAGATGAATTATGAGAGGCAAAGATACACAAAAATGAAAACTCATGAAACTATTTTTAAGAGGGAAACCCATTTATTCAATAGAAAATATTTTACTTTTTATTAATCCCTTTACAACAGTTGTAACATAACTTCCCCCGACCTTTTCTATAAATTCTTTCATGATAATTGTTTTGATGCATTTTCCTCTGTGGAACCCGGACTTTATTAGATTAATAAATCCTTGGTCAGGGTAATCCTGAGAACACCAGCAATTAAGAGGTGTTTCCACGCTCCTCAAATCCTCCCGTTCAGAGGCCTTGCTGCCAGATGTAGTTACCCAGGACGATCTATCCTTTGTGGCTTTACACAATGTTTGTCTTTTATGCATCCCTCCTAAAACGTGTTTTGCCATCCATTTACATATACTCATTGGTAGATTACCCGTTTTTTAACCACTATTTGTCTTGTCTTCCGTATGACATGTGAGTACCACTTTCTTTAAACCACTTTACTATTAGTCCTAAATTTACCGCAAGGTGTCACTACTTTACAGTGGAGTGAAAAGGACTATATTTAACTGTAAGTTTTTGCTAACAGATTCTTCTCACTGATTTCTTGCTTGTGGAACTCGCTTCCGACTTCTTGCTTCTCTACGGACTTTGATCTTCAAAAATTTAAATGCAATGCCAGTCGTTATCTTCCGTAATTTTAATTGTTGTTGTTTTATCGTTATCTCTCATTAATAGTGCTTCTTTATCATAACACTCAGTAACATCTTGCAGCTTAGTGGCTTTATTGCCCTGCTTGGGGGTGAAATGATTTAAAAAAAAATTAAAAGTGGGATGGAATGCTTTGAATTAATCAGAAAATACTTTTCTCCAGAATCGAAAAATCAATCTTGATTTTTCTATTAGACAATTCATAAATTGACGGATTAATCAAAGACAATTTATGTATATATATATATATATATATATATATATATAACATCGTCCTATAACATCGGGCATGACATTTTAATTGTATGACTATTATGTTTATCTCTAAATGTACTTTTGTGCACGTTTATGTGATGCGCTATGTATTTATATATATATGTTTGTGTATGTGTGTGTGCATGTATGTATATGTATGTATATGTATGTGTATGTATGTGCATGTATGTATGTAGATATATATATGTATATATATATGTATATATATATAATTTTTTTTTTTTTATACACGCGCAAATATTTGAATCGTCACTTATTTAGATTTTAACTTTTTATATATATGTACATATGTGTATATCTCTGTGTATATTTATATGTATGTATGAGTATGTGTATGTGTGTGTATATGTGTGTATATTTGTATGTATATGTATGTATGTGTATATATATGTGTGTATGTATGTAAGTGTATATATATACGTATGGAGGTGTTTATGTTATGTATGTATATGTATAGGTGTGTATGTGTATTTATGTGTATACATGTTTATGTGTGTGTGTGTATGTGTGTGTGTGTATATATATATGTGTAAGGGTGTGTATGTATTTGCATGTATATGTATGTGTATATGTCTCTATGTGTGTTTATATGTATGTATGTGTGTATATATGTATGTATGTGTGTATATGTATGTGTGTATGTGTATGTGCGTGGATGTATGGGTATATGTGTATATATATATATATATATGTATGTATATGTATATATGTATGTATAGGTATATATATATGTATGTGTGTATGTATGTATATGTATATGTATGTGTATGTGTATGTATAAGTATGTATGTATGTATGAATGTATACATGGGGCATATGTATATGTGTATATGCATGTGAAAAGTGTGTGTATATGAATATAGATGAATATGTGTATGTGTGGATATGTGAATATTTTTAGGTTTTTGTATATATATATATGTATGTATGTTTGTGTGTATGTGTATGTATATGTATATGTGTATATATATATATATATATATATATATATATATGTATGTATATGTATATATATGTGTGTATGTGTGTATGTATGTGCATGTACACGTATGTCTGTGTGTGTGTGTGTGTACATGCCTAAGTGTATGTACCTACTTGTATATGTTTTTTTTTTTTTTTTTTTGTGTGTATTAGTATGTGTTTTTGAACATAGAAATATTTGGTCCTTGCGAAATGAGACAATCGTTATATTCATCTTCATATATTTATATTTGATTTTAAATTTTAAGTAAACACAATTTTTATTTTCCTTCGTCCCATCCTTTTTCCCCCATTTTTTTTTTTTTTTTTTTTTTTTTTTTTTTTTTCCCTTCCTAATTTGAATTGTCTGTGGTGTGTATATGTCACAACGAAATGTATCTTTATGTATTAGACATCCGTCGACTTTTTTTTCTCCTCTTTTAAATCCACCCCACACCCACATCTCCAAAATTCTCTCTGTCACTCATCCTCATACTTACACTTTCTCTAAATTCTGTTTTGATTTCCGGAGTTGTTTTTTTCTGTTTTCATTTTGAATTTGTAGGTCTGATGATTTGGATCGTATTTACGATTCCAATGGAATAAATTATGACCATGGAATATTAGTGTTTAAGCCTTTTTTTATATATATATATATATATATATATATATATATATATATCCTGTTAACAAACGGCTTTATCTAATGCATTGGGCGCTTTCAGAAAATCACTTTCAGTATAAATTGCTTGTTCCAGACTGGGTTTTCCATTCCTTCTAAAATATACTTCATCTCTATTCTTCTGACGTCTAAAGTCTGAAATTTTATTTTTTTTTTTTTTCTTCAATAGGAGTAGACAGGTTCGTTTATCATTCAGATTACAATTCTCCCTGGTCTTTGAGCCGAAGTAGAAGTTTATCTCTTGTTTACTGTTTAGGATTGGGTTTCAGATCTTTCTAATGTCTTCATATTCTCTTTCATTCCAAGAAATAGCTTGGGTCGTAACGGCATTATCGCTTTGATTCGCGTCAGTTGATTAATAAATAATGTTCACGAAAGTGCATTGAAGTAAAAAAAAGGATGATTTATTTAAAAAACATGCTATCAAGGGAACTAGAAATAACGCATAGAAAATTGTGGTAGACTAATCTCGAACTATAGCCGTGAATATTGAAGAATCATGTCGAAGAAGCATAAACGAATCTATAAATAAATGGTTCTGACGAATGTTAATAATACAGACCAATCAGATGGTGAAATAGGTTTCAAGAAGGATTGCGACCATAAAATCAGAAAGACATTATTTATTGGGACATAAAAAGAAAACAAAAATGAAAAAGCTAAAACTCGCTTGAGATATCCAAAACATCAGAATCAAAGAAAAAAGTTTTTTTAACCTACACAGGCAAAGATATCGAACAATAAATACAAAAACCACTAAAACAGCAAGAGCAAATAATGCTGTGAGCCATAAAAAACAGGAAGCTGTGGAGAACAATCATCGCTCATTTTTTGTGTGGGTGATGTCGCACATAGAGAGTGAGTGATCATGTGTATAGAGTAGCTGTTGAATCCTAAAAATACCGCAATTGTTTCGAAAGACTTAAAGCAAACTCAAGTCACTTCGCTTAAAATATACTCCTGCCGCTTTCCGTGAAAAGATCTGCTATAATTGTGCGAAATGTTTCTCGACTGAATATGCTAAAGAATTCAGTGATGCATACATCAACGGGATGACAGCCCGGAGTAGCTTTAAAAATAAGTCATATTTCACTTAAAAAGGCAAATGTAAAAAGAGAAGAAAGATGCAAAGGCAAGTAGACTCGGCCTCCTACGATGCAGGCATTTCTATGTGCTATGAACTCGTGAAAACAGACGCATGACTGAATACAAATGAATAGTAATGTAAGAATGAACATTTTTGAAAGTATAGAATGTGCAATCGATGATCAGAGTCGAAAGGCAATTGCGTGCTTATACAACTACAAATATATATTTACAGATAAAGATAAAGATATGCCTGTAAAATAAATACATGCATGCGAATATATATATATATATATATATGATAAATTCTAGAACTACATACAAGCTAAAAGAGATAATCTTATTCACTTTTGTCTTTTTTAGAGATACATAAACAATATGTACTTATATATAAATATATATGCGTTGTGTGTAAATCATCTATAACAAATATAATTATCCATGTGCGTTTATACATGTGTGTATACGTATTTATATGTCTAAATATGTACTCCTCTTCCTCCGTCTTCTTATTCTACCCTCTTCCTCCTCATCCCTCTTTTTTTACCCCTCTTCTTCTTCCTCCTCCTTCTTTTTCTTCTTCTACTCCTCTTCCTCCTCCTCCTTCTTCTTCTACACCTCCTCCTTCTTCTTCTTCTTCTTCTTCTGCTCCTTCTTCTTCCCCGCCCCTCCTCCTCCTCCTTCTTCTTCTTCTTCACATCCTCATCCTCCCTTTCTATTACACCCAGTGTCTTGTGTGTGTTTATTTATTTTTATTTTTGAAAACAATAATATAGCATTCATTAGTCTATTAAAATAAATAAAGCGTTAAGAGGTTATTTGATAAAAATCGCCTGAGGAGACCGTAAAGTTGAAACCAAGGTAGCGGATTCAACTCATCTTCTGATTTTTAAAATTAAAAGCTGTACATGTTATTTTTACTTTTTAATACTACTGTTTCCTTGTCTTATTCAACTCTGACCATTAACCTTTTTGTATTTATATATATATATATATATATATATATATATATATATATATATATAATATCGACTGATAATTAGTAGGGATACTTCCAAGGAGCAATATAATAATGGGTACAGAACTGTAAGTATTCTCTGTATATATTATATATATATATATATATATATATATATATATATATATATATACAGGAGGCACGGTGGGGTAATGGAGAGGAATCGGAGAGCTGATTTCTGAATTCAGTCGAATCCATTACATTCACTTACGTGCTAATACCCTTGGGAAAGGTGTGAATCCTCTTCTCCTCCCTCCAGCTATGGGTAAATAGCAGGGCAGACTGGGTTCTATAGCCTTTGAATGGTAACTGGTCTAAGAGAAGGACAACTCTGAATTCAAAACCTGCGGAGGGTCGATTGGGGACTTTGTGGCATGTAGTGCACCAGGTCTCTGTATTCGGCCCTTCAAAAAGTGTGGATGATCCTGCACGAAACCTTCATCACTATAATCAAATCCCATGTTCACTTGTCGGGCTGTCAGTTTCCTGGAAACTGATCTGCTTGACCCTCATACGTCGAATTCGACGGGAGAGTTGAGAGTATATATATATATATATATATATATATATATATATGAACATACGTGTGAATCAATATTCATTTCATTTTGTTCATATTATTGTTATTATTATCATTATTATTATACTCTACCTGTCTGAATATGTACCTTTCTCTCTGTCTGTCTGTTTGTCTGTTTGTCTTTCTCTTCCTCCCTGCATAACAACATGAGGTTTCAATACATATATGTCAAAATAATGAACGCGATGGTCGCCAGAATTCATTCAAACAAGTTTTATTAAAATCGAGCGACAAGGTCTGTCTGTTTAATATATTATTACATTTTCCCAGTTGCCATGTTAGTTGTCACACGTGCGGATCAAATTTATGGTGAAACTGTCCAAAGTTCATAATGTTTTTGTTCGAAGACTTTCGAATATTTCCAGTCGTTATCAGCCCCGTCAATATCATCAGAAGAGATAAGTTTTTATTATCTTTAACCTGGGATTCTTCGAAATAACTCAATTCAATGGATGTGGAGCGTATATAAGTCACGTCATGTGCAGGACGTTTACTTTCTTTCTTTTCTTTTCGTTTTTTTTTTTTTTAATATAAGTCCGTCACAAAATTTGACAGCGTCTGAGGACGAAGATATTTGCATTTTTAAAGATATTTTAAATGGTGTCCACTGTGGTGAAAGATTGTATTTAATGTCATTTGTTTCTCCTTCGAATAATGTTGAATCTTTATATCTAGTGAGAACTTTAAACTGTTCTAATAACATATATTTGTCTTATGCTAATTTAATATTTTACCTGTTTATTAATAAATGATCGATATATCTACGAATTTCCTATCGTATCTGTCTATATTTCTGAGATGAGGTATTATGTACACTATTTGTATTATTCGGACACCTGGCATAGTGGATAAAGGCGTTAAGTTAGATCTAGTGACAGGATCCAAAGGGTGTGAGTTCGATACCCGGTTTAGGCAGTGGAGAACTTGGAGAGAGGAAATAACTGACAGTCATTAAACATGGCACGTGGAACTAGAACAGTCTACGCCAGTGAGCGAAATGAAGGGTTCAATTAAATCGTCAATTTATTTTCGTCAAACTGAATATCTGCTTCTAATCTTAAAATAGAAAATACAATAAAACGATGACATTATTTAATTAAGAAAGCTCTTAATTGCATTTATAAATACGATATATTAAGGACACTATTGTCGTCAGAAAAAAAAATTGATGATTTTTACAAGAATTTTTAAATTTTTTTTTAATTTTCATTTTTTAAAAATTTTAATTAGAAATCTTTTAAATCTTTTAAAATCCTGTATTATTTTCAGCCATTTACATTATATTATTAATTGAAAACTATATTTACTAATCATAAATGGAAAAGCTTAATCGAACATCAGCTTAGTCAGTTATCGAACATAAAGATTTTTAAAAGAATTTTGAATGATATTTTATGTATGTAAATGTGCCCATTTTTTAAAGTATGTTCGACCATACAGAAAATAAAAGAGATGATTATAATACATTTAAAGACAACGTTTGTAAAATTAGATTATGGAAAATAATTTCCGATATTTTTAAGATTACTGAGTACTTAAAAATTATATAAAAAAAGGCCCACACGTCATTTTCTTAAATTATGTTTAAGAGATAAAGTCTCCTTAAAACATCAATCTCTCAACACCTGGACAAACAGGTAAACATGGCTACGGTCAGTTAAAAACACTGACAGTCTTTAATTAGAAAATTAATTTCTACGGTTTTTTTAAATTAAATTAATATTTACTTCAAATAGACTCTTCGAAAAAGATTGTAAGCGAGTCCAAGAAGGTGCTTGTAAGCAAGTCCAAGAAAGAAACTTATTAGCGAGTCGAAGAAGGAGCTTGTAAGCGAGTCCAAGAAGGAGCTTGCAAGCGAGTCCTAGAATGAGCTTGTAAGCAAGTCCAAGAAGGAACTTATTAGCGAGTCGAAGAAGGAGCTTGTAAGCGAGTCCAAGAAGGAGCTTGTAAGTGATCCAAGAAGGAGCTTGAAAGCGAGTCCAAGAAGGAGCATGTAAGCTAGTACAAAAAGGAGTTTGTAAGCGAGTCCAAGAAAGAGCTCGTAAGAGAATCGAAGATAGAGCTTGTAAGCGAGTTCAAGAAGGAGCTTATAAGCGAGTCCAAGAAGGAGCTTATAAGTGAGTTCAAGAAGGAGCCTCTAAGCGAGTCCAAGAAGGAGATTGTAAGCGAGTCCAAGAAGGAGCCTGTAAGCGAGTTCAAGAAGGAGCCTGTAAGCGAGTCCATGATGGAGCTTGTAATCGAGTCTAAGATGGAGCTTGTAAGCATGTCTAAGAAGGAGCTTGTAAGCGAGTCCAAGAAGGGGCTTGTAAGCGAGTCCAAGAAGGAGCTTGTAAGCTAGTTCAAGAAGGAGCTTGTAAGCGAGTCTAAGAATGAGCTTGTAAGCGAGTCCAAGAAGGAGCTTGTAAGCGAGTCCAAGAAAGAGCTGGTAAGCAAGTCCAAGAAGGAGCTTGCAAGTGAGTCCAGGAAGGAGCTTGTAAGCGAGTCCAAGAAGGAGCTTGTAAGCTAGTTCAAGAAGGAGCTTGTAAGCCAGTCCAAGAAGGAGCTTGTAAGAGAGTTTAAGAAGGAGCCTGTAAGCTAGTCCAGGGTTAGGAGCTTGTAAGCGAATCCAAAAAAATAGCTGGTAAGCGAGTCTAAGATGGAAATTGTAAGCGAGTCTAAGAAGAAGCTTTTAAGCGAGTGCAAGAAGGAGCTTGTAAGCGAGTCCAAGAAAGAGCTGGTAAGCAATCAAAGAAAGAGCTTCTAAGCGAGTCCAAGTAGGAGCTTGTAAGAGAGTCTAAGAAGGAGCTTTAAGCGAGTACAAGAAGGAGCTTTGAGCGCATCTAAGTAGGATCTTGTAAGCGAGTCCAAGATGGAGCTTTTAAGCGTGTCCAATAAGGACCTTGTAAGAGAGTCTAAGAAGGAGTTTGTAAGCTAGTTCAAGGAGCTTGTAAGCGAGTCCAAGAAGGAGCTTGTAAGAGTCGAAGAAAGAGCTTGTAAGCTAGTCCAAGAAGGAGCTTTTAAGCGAGTCCAAGAAGGATCTTGTAAGCGAGTCCAAGAAGGAGCTTGTAAGCTAGTTCCAGAAGGAGCTTGTAAGCGAGTTGAAGAAGGAGCTTGTAAGAGAGTCGAAGAGAGAGATTGTAAGCGTGTCGAAGAAGTAGCTTGTAAGCGTTCAAGAAGGAGCTTGTAAGTGTGTTCAAGAAGCAGCTTGTAAGCGAGTCCAAGAATTAGCATGTAAGCGAGTCCATGAAGGAGCTTGCTGCGAGTCTAAGTAGGGAGTTCTAAGCGTGTCCAAGAAGAAGCTGTAAGCGAGTCTAAGAAGGAGCTTGTAAGCGAGTCTAAGCAAGAGCTTGTAAGCGTCTCTAAGAAGGAGCTTGTAAGAGAATCTAAGAAGGAGCTTGTAAGCTAGTTCAAGATGGAGCTTTTAAGCGAGTCTAAGAAGGAGCTCGTAAGCGAATCTAAGAAGGTGCTCGTAAGTTAGTCCAAGAAGGATCTTGTAAGCGAATGTAAGTAGGAGTTTGTAAGCTAGTTCAAGATGGAGCTTGTAAGCGAGTCTTAGAAGGAGCTTCTAAGAGAGTCGAAAAAGGAGCTTGTGAGCGAGTCTAAGAAGGAGCTTGTAAGCGAGTCTAAGAAGGAGCTTGTAAGCGAGTCTTAGAAGGAGCTTGTAAGCGTGTCCAAGAAGGAGCTTGCAAACGAGTCCTAGAAGGAGCTTGTAAGCATTCCAAAAAGGAGCTTGTGAGCGAGTCTAAGAATGAGCTTGTAAGCGAGTCCAAGAAGCTGTAAGCGAGTCTAAGAAGGAGCTTTTAAGCGAGTCCAAGGAGGAGCTTTTAAGCTATTCCAAGAAGCAGCTTGTAAACGAGTCTAAGAAGGCGCTCGTAAGTGAGTGCAAAAAGGAGCTTTTAAGCGAGTCAAAGAAGGAGCTTGTAAGCTAGTTCAAGAAGGAGCTTCTAAGCGAGTCCAAGAAGGAGCTTGTAAAAGAGTCGTATAAAGAGCTTGTAAGCGAGTCTTAGAAGGAGCTTGTAAGCGAGTTCAAGAAGGATCCTGTAAGCGAGTCCAAGAAGGTGCTTGTAAACGACTCCAACAAGTAGCTTGTAAGCGAGTCCAAGAAAGAGCTTGTAAGCGTGTCTAAGATGGAGCTTGTAAGCATGTCTAAGAAGGAGCCTGTAAGCGAGTCCAAGAAGGGGCTTGTAGGCGACGCAAAGAAGAGCTTTGTAAGTGAATCTAAGAAGGAGCTTGTAAGCGAGTCCCATAAGAAGGAGCTTGTAAGCGAGTCCAAGAAGGAGCTAAGCGAGTAAGAAGGAAGCGAGTCTAAGAAGGTTCCAAGAAGGAGTAAGTGAATCCAAGAAGGAGCTTGTAAGTGAATCTAAGAAGGAGCTTGTAAGCGAGTCCTAGAAGGAGCTTGTAAGCAAGTCCAAGAAGGAGCTTGTAAGCGAGTCCAAGTAAAAGCTGTTAGCGAATCTAAGAAGGAACTTGTGAGCTAGTCTAAGAAGGAGCTTGAAGCGAGTCCAAGAATGAGCTTGTAAGCGAGTCGCAGAAGCAGCTTGCAAGCGTGTCTTAGAAAGTGTTCGTAAGTGAGTCCAAGAAGGAGCTTGTAAGCGAGTCAATGATGGAGCTTGTAAGCTAGTCCAAGATGGAGCTTGTAAGCGAGTCCAAGAATGAGCTTGTAAGCGCGTCTAAGAAGGATCTTGTAAGCGAGTCTTAGAAGGATATTGTATGAGATTCGAAGAAGGAGCTTGTGAGCGAGTCCAAGAAGGAGCTTATAAGTGAGTCCAAGAATGAGCTTGCAAGAGAGTATAAGAAGGATCTTGCCAGCGAGTCTATGAAGGAGCTTGTAAGCGAGTCTATGATTGTGCTTGTAAGCGAGTCCAAGAAGGAGCTTGCAAGCGAGTCTAAGAAGGAGCTTGTAAGCGCGTCTAAGAAGGAGCTTGCAAGCTAGTCCAAGAAGGAGCTTGCCAGCGAGTCCAAGAAGGAGCTTGCAAGCGATTCCTAGAAGGAGCTTGTAAGCATGTCCAAGAAGGAGCTTGTAAGCGAGTCCAAGAATAAGCTGTAAGCGAGTCCAAGAAGGAGCTTGTAAGCGAGTCTAAGAAGGTTCTCGTAAGTGAATCCAAGAAGGAGCTTGTAAGCGACTCTAAGAAGTAGCTTGTAACCGAGTCAAAGATGTAGCTTGTAAGCGAGTCCAAGAAGGAGCTTGTAGGCGAGGCCAAGAAGGATCTTGTAAGCGAGTCTAGGAAGGAGTTTGTAAGCGAGTCTTAGAAGGAGCTTGTAAGCGAGACCAAGAAGGATCTTGCAAGCGAATCCATGATGGAGCTTGTAAGCGAGTCCAAGAAGGAGCTTGTAAGCGAGTCCATGTTGGAGCTTGTAAGCGAGTCCAAGAAGGAGCTTGTGAGCGAGTCATGAAGGAGCTTGCAAGCGAGTGTATTAAGGAGCTTGTAAGCGAATCTATGATGGAGCTTGTAAGCGAGTCCAAGAAGTAGCTTCTATGCGAGTCCATGATGGAGCTTGTAAGCGGTTCCAAGAAGTAGCTTCTATGCGAGTCCATGATGGAGCTTGTAAGCGGGTCCAAGAAGGAGCTTGTGAGCGAGTCCAAGAAATAGCTTGCAAGCGAGTCTATGATGGAGCTTGTAAGCGAGTCCATGATGGAGCTTGTAAGCGAGTCCATGATGGAGCTTCTATGCGAGTCTATGATGGAGCTTGTAAACGGGTCCAAGAAGTAGCTTCTATGCGAGTCCATGATGGAGCTTGTAAGCGGGTCCAAGAAGGAGCTTGTGAGCGAGTCCAAGTAATAGCTTGCAAGCGAGTCTATGATGGAGCTTCCAAGCGAGTCTAAGAAGGATCTTGTAAACGCGTCTTAGAAGGAGCTTGCAAGCAAATCCAAGAAGGATCTTGCAAGCGCGTCCATGATGGAGCTTGTAAGCGAGTCCAAGAAGGAGCTTTTATGCGAGTCCATGATGGAGCTTGCAAGCGAGTCCAAGAAGGAGCTTGTGAGCGAGTCCAAGAAAGAGCTTGCAAGCGAGTCTAAGAAGGAGCTTGCAAGCGAGTCTATGAAGGAGTTTGTAAGCGAGTCTATGATGGAGCTAGTAAGCGAGTCCAAGAAGGATCTTGCAAGCGAGTCTAAGAAGGAGCTTGTAAGTGCGTCTAAGAAGGAGCTTGCAAGCGAGTCCAAGAAAGACCTTGCAAGCGAGTCTATGATGGAGCTTGCAAACGAATCCAAGAAGGAGCTTGCAAGCGAGTCTAAGAATGAGCTTGTACGCGCGTCTAAAAAGGAGCTTGCAAGCGAGTCCAACAAGGAGCTTGCAAGCGAGTCCAACAAGGAGCTTGCAAGCGCTTCCATGATGGAGCTTATAAGCGAGTCCAAGAAGGAGCTTGTATGCGAATCCATGATGGAGCTTGTACGCGAGTCCAAGAAGGAGCTTGTGAGCGAGTTCAAGAAAGAGCTTGCAAGCGAGTCTAAGAAGGAGCTTGCAAGCGAGTCTAAGAAGGAGCTTGTAAGCGAGTCTATGATGGATCTTGTAAGCGAGTCCAAGAAGGAGCTTGCAAGCGAGTCTAAGAAGGAGCTTGCAAGCGAGTCTAAGAAGGATCTTGCAAGCGAGTCCAAGAAGGAGCTTGTAAGCGCGTCCATGATGAAGCTTGTAAGCGAGTCCAAGAAGGAGCTTGTATGCGAATCCATGATGGAGCTTGTAAGCGAGTCCAAGAAGGAGCTTGTGAGCGAGTCCAAGAAAGAGCTTGCAAGCGAGTCTAAGAAGAACTTGCAACCGAGTCTAAGAAGGAGCTTGTAAACGAGTCCAAGAAGGACCTTGTAAGCGAATCTAAGTAGGAGCTTGTAAGCTACTCCAAGATGGAGCTTGTAAGAGATTCGAAGAAGGAGCTTGCAAGCGAGTCTAAGAAGCAGCTGGTAAGCGAGTCGAAGAAGGAGCTAAATATGTTGAGAGAATGAGGTACCGCATAGCCGCCAACAACTTTGTTTCTTGATTACTGACGATTCTCTAATATATTATTAAGTAAGTGCAAGTTGTCTATTCCTCCCCTTTTCCATCGATTCGTGGCGTGTTCAGCTGATGAAGCTGAATGCTTTGTCCGTAAATTTTCCTCAAACACTACTATTGACTCATGTAGAGTATGCCCTATCTAACTCCCCACTTTGGACTGAGTCTCTCTTGACTGAAAATCATATAACCCCTTCCATCATTTCTACTATCATCCCTAACCTAACGAATCATGTAGACCCGATGGCATCCCTGTAACACTCATTAAGTAATGTGCTACCAAACTGGCTCCTGTTCTCTCTAAACTGTATAATAAATACCTCGCTGCATCCTGCTTTCTCTGCCTTTCTTTCATCTTTCAATGGTAATTTTATTAAGCTTATCAGACAATATGAAAGGAACTTAGTTAAAATAAATAGACAAGACTTGTCTATATTATTCAAAGAAACATCCCTTATTAATATATATATATATATATATATATATATATATATATATAATGTATTCATTATTCATTTTTCATCTAACATTTTTATTAAAACTTATTACTTTTGGGGGGATTCCAATATTTAAAATAGACTCCACATTTTTTTATTTTTACTTTCGTCGTATTTTTAACCCGCGTATTCAAAAATCTCAATAAAGAAAATATGGCTTCACCCAGAAAGCGAACCTGCGCCCCCATGTAGGAGAAACCAGTTTTTTTTTTTCATCTGGTGTGCTTTACCGCTTCGCTACGAAGGGCATCACAGTTCGTCAAGGCTCCCTATATATACATTCTGTAAACAGC
>CAHIKZ030004156.1:247500-270000 GCA_903632075.3 Acanthosepion pharaonis
TGCTTTTTAAACGTGCTCAGTACAAAGTAGAGCAAAATATTATTAATAGTGTATATATATATATATATATGTATATATATATGTGTGTGTGTGTGTGTGTGTGTGTTTGTGCATACATTCATATCAAAATTATACGTTCATCAGAATAATTTCTTCTTTCTATACCTTGAATCTACCTTTCAGCTAAAGTGTATCGTCTGCTATAAAGGGAACATTTCCTTTCTGCTTAAGTAGTGAATGGAGTAGATAAATACCGTCATGTCGTCCACCTCCGCTTATCTCATATAGAAGCCAAATATCTAAGCAACTAACTTAAACAAGATCGGGCAAATGATTTTTAGCGCTTGACTGGGGCATTAGAAATGCATTGATATGACGTTCATTATTTTATTAAAACATATGCAACATTATGATCTCCATCAATCCTTAATATTGCAAACGACCGTGGAGTATCGTTCCGCGCCAAATCCCCAGCACAAAACATTCGGCATGTTCGATCCATTTATAATATATTTCACGTGTTTCTTTCTATATTTTAATGTAGATTTCAAGAATACGAGCAATAATACAATTCAACAATTTGTAAAAATGTCATATGAAAATGAAGATATCGATCTGAGAGAATGAAATTATTTCATAATTTTTATTTCAGGATAATTAATCGATCGCTTTTTTAATCGATATTTTCTTCAAGTATCAGCTTTTCAATAAGTTTTGTTTTATTATTTGTTTTTGCTCTTGTTGTTGTTGTTACGCTGCAGCTAAACGTTAAACTCTTTCAATTTTTTGGACATCGTCGCCATTTTGTCTTTCCCGGCTGCCTCTCTTGTTAAATTTTCGCGGCTTCATGTATACAGAAAACTGAAAACAAATAAAAATATATATATATATCTGCAGTTCCAGTGCGATATGAAAAAAAGTTCTTTACTTTTTTCAGAATTCGTTATGTTGCCAAATTTATTTTTGTTGAAAAAATATTTATAAACATCCAAATCAATTGGAAAAATAACTTCGTCTCTGGTTAAAAGTCCCGATGATTTCATTCGTTATAATTAGTTTGGCTGCAGACATTGTTTGGATACTCAGTTCAGTAATACTGGATAATGCTTCCTACAATATAAATCCGTTTAAACTGATTATTTAGCATGTAACTAAAATTTGTACATCTACGTCCGTGATAAAGAAAGATGAAAACAGGTAACTCAATTAAACGCATCCACTTGTAATGATGTTAACGATAATGCAACAAGAAGGTTGTTGATCACCTCAATAGTAACAGCCTCTTGAGCGACAAATAGTACAAATTTTGTTGTACCCGGTCCACTGCTGATATCTTAATTGCAATTACTCAGATAATTAGTGAGGTACTTGACAACAAATACATCTCAAGGACGATCGCATTAGATATTTTAGTCTTTTGACAAGGCGTGGGATAAAGGGTTACTACTCAAGCTTTCTAGATATGGAATCATTGGAAGATTCTACTCAATTATAAAATGCTTCTTAAGGCGTAGGTCCCTGAAGGTAGTTGTTAACGGCCAGTCCTCTGCGACCCTAGTAATCAACGCAAGGTTCGATTCGAGACCCAAGCATCTTCTTACTTTACATAAAAGATCTGCCTATGAATATATTTCGATCATTTGGAAATGTCTATGCTGATAATAGAAAGGTAAATGGTGCACCTCCAAAACCCTAGACAACCAAAGATTGGCAGCTGATCTCTCATCTGACTTAGCTCGAACAGCTCAGTTGAGGAAAACTGGTTGGTCATATACAATGCTTCAAACATTGGTGACCTTTCACCATCACCGATCGAACCCTGAACTTTCACCAGTCGGTATGAAGGCATGTTCTCTCAGGGAGGCCCGTACCTTAACCGCCTACTTGCACTTAAACTCAGCCCAGATCTAATGAAACTCGCACATACGATCCATCGCTAAAGAGTTCCAGATTAAAAGGCACCTGCCCAAGCAATGAGATAATGCCACCAAGACGCAAGAGGGCACTGGAAGTGAAAAACAAAATTAGTAAATGGAAGAGAAATTTATTATTTTAAAATCTTATTTCAAACATGTATTGTGTATGTACGTATTAAATGGCGGCAGATTCTGGTGCTATTAACAGACTAACCGTTATGCATCATGAAACATTTCTGAGAGTATCAAGCAGTCAAATTAAATAGTTAACTGTTATACTCTGTATCTCTCTATATTTCTGAAATGAGGTATTATGTACACTATTTACATTATTCGGACTATTGTCCTCATCTTTGTCGCCATATTTATCACAACGTTTCGGCCTTTCAGTATCTAGCTATATTTCTGAGATAAGGTATTATGTACACTATTTTATATTATTCGGACTATTGTCCTCATCTTTGTCGCCATATTTATTCCAACGTTTCGGCCGTTGTATGCCTTCTTCAGGAGGTTGGAATGTCGAACTGAACCCTTTATCTCGCTCACTGGGGTAGACTGTTCTCGTTCCACGTGCCATGTTTAATGGATGTCAGTTATCAGTTATCTCCTGTTAATCCCCCTCTCCAAGTTTCCCACTGCCTTAACCGGATATTGAACTCACACTCTTTGGTTCTGGTCACTGGATCTAACTAACGCCTTTATCCACTGTGCCATGTGTCCTTCTATTTAACAGATTACTGATAAGCTACATCCATTAAACTAGAACATTCTACCCCAATGAGTGAAATAAAGGGTTCAGTTTGACATTACAAACTCTTGAAGAAGGCCGGAGCGTACAACGGCTGAAACGTTGTAATAAATATGGAGACAAAGATGAGGACAATAGTCTGAATAATGTAAATAAACTCTTTCATGTTGTGTGTATGTACGTGTGTATCCATTATATGGCGCTAGATTCTAGTGCTATTAAATGACTAACCTTCATATATCAAGAAGCATTTCTGAGAGTATCAACTAGTTTAAGTAAATTGAAAGAGATTTTGAGGTGAAACAATCCTTGCTGAATGTTCAGTAGGGAAATAGAATCAATCATAAGTATTATTTTATCGTTTGTATTCTCTCAGTCTGATCCCGTAATGAATTGCGAAATCGGGTACTCTGCGTCTTCTCTCATCGAATGAATGTTAGAGTCGCAGTTTATGTTGATAAAAACCGATACCGTGCACCTGATCAAAGCCAACTTCACCTGCTCTTCATAAAAAATGATCTCCGCTTTGAGCTCAATTGCAACGACAACGAATTGTACATTTTAGTTTGTTTTTTACACCAAGGTTCATCCTGTACAAGACCCTGTTCATTGAGGTAGAATGCTACGATAAGGAGCAGTTTATACTGATAGGAGGGGAAGATAACGGTTAACTAAACTTGAAAAGGTTAAGATTGTAGTGACCGGGGAAACATCCTCTTTGGAATCTGTTCCATAGAACAATGGTTTGCGGTAAGAAGCTGTTCGAGTGAAACTTACTTCTCACCGAAGGAACACTGAGGGAATGTGGGTGGTTTGCTACGATGTAAGTGGTAGGACGGACATTGCAGAACCAAGGAACTTTCCATGGTACTTGAACAAAGAGCGAGAAATTCAGTCCTTTCCTGGGGCAAAGAACATCCAATATTTCTCCACTGCTGTGAAATGAATATACGAACATGTCCTGTACGAGGCCATCACAAGAACAAGAACAATCGTCGCATGTCATGCAGGGTTGTAATATTATAATAGTATGATGGGCAAAGCACTTTTATGCTATGTCAAACCAAAAGAACCCGTTCGATGCATTGTTTCTAAAGATATTCCATTATTTCGAACCATATACTGTCTCGAAGACGATCGAGGTTCAGGGAGAAGAATAACTTGAAATCAAACAAAGCTTTGTTGTATCGATAGTAGTCTAATTAAACTTCTGGAGTATAGTGATTGCCAACCCTAGCTTTAAACGTCTATTGGTGCTCAAGTTGACCCCAGAGCTCAAGGGGAACCCATTGCCTAAGAGGCTGGGGGAAATACTCTGTTTTTTGTACTGATCCAGAAAGTACTTGACGCCTGCTTTGGTCTACCTTTACATGAGATAGATCAGACAAAAATGGAGTACTGCTGCCATATCTGAGCTAGGGCTGCCTTGTAACATACCAGCCATGGGAGAGTTCAAAAGCGTATCAGCGGCCTTGTCGGTGATGAATTATTTCCAATATACAATAAGCCTCCCCCTTTCTACAGACGAAATATTGGAAGCCCCTCGCTACAGTATTGCTATTTCCATGGCAAATGTTCTAATGAGCTATATTCATTAATTCCACCAGTTCAGACATTTTTTTAAAGAAATACAATGCGTTAAAGCCACTAAGATGCAAGGGGTTATCTGACGTGAAAGAGAATGAAAAATTACTTTAGAAGGAATCAGAAATCCCTACGGAGGACAAAATAAAATAAAATAAAAATAAATGTTTAGGCGGAGATAAGTACAGAGTATAAAGTTGACTTAGAGTTTAGAAGAAACCGAAAACACTATCCTAAACAAGGGATAAATCTCTATTCTTCTTTAAAGGATTGGGAAGGAGTGTGAACCGGACGATAGACGAATCTATCTGCTCGTATTAGATTTACTACTAGAACACACTATGTCATGTTCACAGGTTCGAACCATTCGGATTCCCTTTATCTTCTATAGGTAAGGAAGACGTACACCTCAGATAGCTTCTTCTGCAGAATGGCTGGGTAACAGGCTCCCGAGGGAATACTTCCGCAATCACTACGATCTTAAACTCTTCAAGTCTAGGATCAAGTTTTATCTACACGCCATATCCATATAATTTATACTTCTTAAACCTTCCTCTTCCGTTTATACATTCAAGGTAGACACTTACAGAGCACCTCATTCAGTAAGTGTCTACCCTGAGTAAATGTGTCTTGTAATGGGATGAACAATTAGTAATAAAAAATAAAAGAACTGCCATTGACTGCAAAGTTTGGAGCACTACACGCGTACCCCAATAGTGGAAGGATGCAAAATCCGTTCTTATGTACAGAATAGCGAATGAATCGATTGGTGGAAATAGTTGTCGGTGGTCTCTGTTATTAGAAAGGTGTTGGTCTGAGTCTTGGGAGACTGATTTCTCTAGAGGTAGACATTGTTGATGTCGTATTGCCAAAAGACACAATGTGCGTTTCGTGCTTGGCGCTGCATAGACGATATGATCTTTAGTGTCCGTCTCACCCAGCAGAAACGCCACAAGGCACATCGTGATTTTACATCACCTTTATTGATCTCAACAAGGCGTTTTTATACGATCAACCGTGAGAAGCCACAAGAAGTTCTACTCAAGTTCGGATACCTTTCGACTTTTTTGAGCATCATCAAAATATTCATGACACCATGCATAGTATTCTGTATACTACTAGAATTCTTTCCTGCAATCTTTGGAATCAAATACCAGTGTTGTTCAGCGTTTTCATGGCATCTGTAACAATGTTCGCAATATACTTGATCAATCTGGAATCGATTACAGATTTAACTTGAGTCACTTTTATTTTTTTTATCTAAAACTGAACATGTCTTTGTTTTGTTTTGTGTGATTTATTCTTTGCAGATTATTTAAAAGCCAGAAAATATTTTTAGATTATAAGAATTGTTTTTGGAGGTCATGATGCTTTGCTGATACAAGTCAAAAGTGGTGGATTCGTCCCTTTCTCAAGGGTATTTACGTATAAGTGACTATAACGAACCAGATTGGAAAACGGCTCTCCAATTTCCAATTTCGCGTCGTTATCCGTGACACCACCCGCACACCCAAGCCTACAGCACCTGGTATTCCCAAGTGGTCTCCCATCTAGGAACTGACCGAACATGTTTTTGACTTTCAATATACTTATAATACTGTCATCCATGAACCTACTGACTTTCAACAACAGTTGGACACATGATGCGTGATCATCCTAGATTCATGATTAATACCAAGAAAAGATTTTGCAGCACACCCCAACCTCCTCCACACACGTTTTTCATGTGGGAAATTCAGATCTCGTGAATGTCAGCATGTTCACCTATCTCGACGCCTTGCGTGCTAAAAGCCATGATTTGACAGTGGAGATTCGGCGTTCCAAGCATGTCTTCCTGGACTGCAATATCACCAGTACAATCAAGGTCGCCATCTACGAGACGGTGCGTATTTCAACGCTGCGGATATAGCTGCGGATCGTGGGTCCTATACAGTCGCCATTTGCGGAATGCCCTGCCTACAAAGAAAATCCTCTGATTACATTGGTTAGATGAAGTAGCACATGCCTAAATTCAGAAGCATTTACAGTCAACGACTATTGACAGATTGATTGCAACGTAATCGTTATGTATGAGAATCGACTCCCGCGGAGTACTTTCTTCGGTACATTAGAACCAGGTGAAAGCGCTGTCGGTGCTCGTAACAAGAGACTAGATCTAAATCAGCCTGAAGATCTGTAATATCGTACGTAACCAAATAGAAAGGTTAGCTATTAATCAAGCTAGTTCGCTTTGTGTCTTCATAAACGCTGGTAAAAGACCAGAAGAAAAGTTGGTCTCGTAATCAGAAGAACGCCGTCGTAGAATCTTTGTCTACTGTCATCCAATAATATAGTTTTAAGGTAAGCTATATTTATGGATTAAATTGCTCAATATCAAGGACAGTGCGTATGTAAGTATAAAAGTAGACATTGAAGTCAACACTCAGAGGGTATTGTCTGTTTCAGGCAATCGTCAGGCCTGTCCATAGCGTTTAAGCATGAAACACACACACACACACATATATATATATATATATATATATATATATATATATATATATATATATATATATACCTAATACCCTTGGGAAACCCAGTCTGTGCTGCTATTTACCCTATGGGAATCTTGTGGCATGTAGTGCCCCAGGTCTCTGTATGGATGGTCCTACACGAAACCTTCACCACTATAATTCATGTGCTGTTTTCGGGCTGATCTGCTTGACCCTCATACGTCGAATTCGACTGGAGAGTCGAGTATATATATATATATATATATATATATATATATATATCCAGTTAAAATGAAAAAAAAATGGAGTACGTAACATTTAATTTAAAAATGGTTCCATATAGTCGAGCTAAAATATTCTGCTTTTAAAATTAATCTTTCGTTCACCAATGGTTTAACATCGACCGAGGAAACATATTTGTGGTGTTGAAACATGAGTGTAAACGTGTAGCAATTTTTAATATTTTCTTAATCTCCTAATATATATATATATATATATATATATATATATATATATATATATATATATATAATTATTTATTCGAAAATTATAATATAAATATCTTATAAAATCACTACAAGAAAAAAACCTTTATTGTACATTGAACACCGTCACTTCATAAGGCACCAGAAGTGTTGAAAAGAAATGGGTATCTTTGTAATGACTTTATAACATATTCATGTTATAATTTTCGAATAAATAATTATATTTACTCTACTCTGTATTGAGCACTAGTATTTTTGGTTATTGGAGTTTATTCCGTATACACCAATCTTATACTTGTATACACACACACACACACACACACACACACACACACACACATATATATATATATATTCAGTTGTATGGAAATTACTTTGTAACCCTGGGTTTCACACTTACATTAGACAAATGATGATTGCAAAACCATGAAACCCCGGGTTACAAACTAATTTCCATACAACTGTTATCTCTATCACAGTTATTACACTTTCCACTAAGTAATTTTATATATATATATATATATATATATATATATATATATATATATATATATGTGTGTGTGTGTGTGTGTTACATGTGGGCATTAGTGTGTTTCGTTTTCGGTCTGATTTCTGTTTTAAATTATGCTATCTGTCTCATGTGTTTTGGCCAGGTGTATATTGATCCTGGTAACGTAGAAAGTATTCCGAACGGAACTTATTTATTTAATGTACGGCTATAGACTCTCCTGGTTCCACTGACCATGTCTAGGGGAGATAACTTGCCTAGTTCGTTTTAGTATCGTTTAGTTATTCCTCGCCTTCTTTCCATGTTATCAAAAAATGAAATAAAATTACAATAAATATCGCTTCTGTGTTATCTACACTCTGTAGGCAAAAACAGGAGGTCAAACTGAATTTACAGGTTGGACAAGGTTTTCTAGATTCGACCAATTACCAGTGTGATTCGTTTATTTTTTTTTACAATAATTACATTTTTCACATGAATAGTTCAAAATTAAGTTTTTTTTTCCAATTTGTAAAATTAGAGTAGATTTGGTCAAGTTTTGAGGCAGTCAACACCGATCGGTTCGATACCTTTTTATTTTCACCTTTACCGTCCCTCTCTCTTTATCTCTCTCACTCTCTTTCCTTTCTCCCAAACACACACACACACACACACACACACACACACACACACACACACACACACACACACACACACTTTTACAACTTCTCTCATTTTTCCTTTTCTTCTCAGTTTTTTTTATTTTCTTGTCTCACTCTCTATTTTTCCAATCTTTCACATTTACATTTTTGATTGGCTTCTTTCCCCACCCCCACGGGAAAAAGAACCAGGTGGGCGGGGAGGAGCAAATAAGAACAAGCAAAGTTAAAATAGTTAAATCAAATCAGTAAAAATAAAACAGCGAATAAAAGTAAACTCCCTCTCCCTCTTTTTCCCTCTCTCTCTCTCTCTATCTCTTTCTATTTCTCTGTCACTCACTCTCTTTATTTTATATTCTTCTCTTTTTCTCTAATATTTCCTTTCTTTTACTCTTTGAACCGTTCTCTTTTTTCTCTTTTCTTCTTTAATCTTTATCTGTTTATCTTTCGAACTCCCCCCTCTCGCTCTCACTTTACTATTACTTCGCTCTTTTCTTTTATCTCTTTCAGCCTCTCTCTCTCTCTCTTTCTCACACACACTTCACGTTTTTCTCTTCTTACTCATTTCATGCCTCTCTCTCTTTAATTTTCCTTGCGCTTTCTTTCGTTTCCCTCTCCCTATCTTTCTTTTATTTTATTTTATTTTCTTTTTCGTATAAACGTGCACGCAGCACCAATACTTGTTTCCGGTTGGAGCACACGCTATTTCCTTCGATAACCATTCAGACCTTCACCCCAACTTAACCTCACGTAGACTGTAACCATGGTGAGTAATAGCTTGGAGACTTCGAGCAGAAAAAAAAAATTTAATCGATGAAAAAGATCGATATAACGCTAGGCAGACTGACACTCAGGTAAGTAATCAGGTATGTAACAAAAGACTCGGGTAGTGTAGTGTGTCAATAACCTATTTACCGTTGTATATTCTTTGATCTTTTCATATGTGTGTGTGTGTGTGTGTCATTAGTAGAATTTTTAAAAAAAGGTTCCTCACCGTGTGCCTTAGTGTTGCTTATTTGAAACCCTGATGTAATATTTTTCGTCACATTTAGGTTCGCTAGCGCACGACAGAAATAAGCTCAATGAGAGGCATCCAAGGTAGAATGTTACTCAAGAATGTGGGTCCGATGAATGTAACGGGAGAAATGAAACATGTAGATCAGGTGAATAGATAACGATTGACCTTTGACTTTCTAGTGGTCAGGGAAGCATCCACGCGGGAGTTTGGTCATCAAATAAGCAGCTTCCGAGAAAAGTCTGGAACTTCCTCCTTACAAATGGAATACGGGGTGTAAGTAACATATTTGTTTACATCGGTTATTTTAAAAAGCAAGAAAATATATTGTATAATTAAATGTAATCAGGAGATCAAAAGTAGCGGGAAAAGATTCCACATTTTCTATCTTCACACGGATCTGAGTTCCATCGTTGACACTACTTAAATAAGCTGGTCCGCTTATGAAAAATAGGGAAAATCTTTTTGAAATAATTTTTGTGGATTCACATTTTTTAGTAATTTCTTAATCCGCTATATTTGTCAGAATAGAAATATATTGATTTATTATCATCTTAGAAGGGGTATCCTCTTCATAATATTGATTCAGTGAAAAATCTATCACTGACTGGCAGAGTTATCAAAAATTAACTGTATGTTTACAAATGTCAAGTTTGAAATTCAGCTTAAGTCATTGATATCTACATAAAAACTGATTATATTTTACAAAAAAGAGTTATTTTAAATAAAGTACAAACGGATATAGTCTTTTTTATGCGTTTTATTTTAAGGAAATATTTTAAATAAACATTTGTTTGACGAAATGGATTATTTTTTTCATATTTTTCTCATTACAGAGAAAAACATTATTAAGAAACGAAAACTAAAGAACTTAGCAGGACAAAGTCTAACGATTGGCATTGCATTTACTTTTTTGATGGTCAAAATCGCCTTGAATACAAGAAGTAGGAGGAAAGTTCCACCAGTAGCAAATAGTGACTTGTATCCAGGGCAAGCAAAAATCTTGTTATATACAGCCTACCGTATTATTTCGTCACTTACTGTTTGTCTGTCAACAATTTTACAAGCTACAGAAGAAAATGCGTAAGAAAATTCGTAATTTTCACGTAAAGTTTACGTCAATATAACGAATTTGCATTTTTTCAGTCATCAATCAATGCCATTTTCTGACACCTTTCGTTTAGCGATAAGAAATTTATTTAAACATTTTTCTAAAATTAAAATATAAATGGTTAGATCTCTTTAAAACAAAAACTGTTAATTTGATAAATTCAGAATAAAATTAAGCCAAAATTACTAACGTTTTTTCATAAACTATAGTAAAAAACAACGTTTTTTGCGAGGCGGGGGGGTGTCTCATTTTCTGACGCAGTCGTTGACGTAGCAAGTAGCTTATAGAGTTGTTGACAGACAAACAATAAGTGACGAAATATTATGGTAGGCCGTATATGACAAAATAATTGCAACCCTCCGCCATTGAATTCCACAAGCGAGAAATGCGAGAAAAAAAAACTCTTAGAAAATTATTTACGAGTATATCGAGTTATTTTGACAATAAAACAATGAGATCTTTTCGCCAATCAATATTGCGATTAAATTCATAAAGTCTTGAAGGAGAGTTCATCAGAACATTTACCATGAAAGCATTTATTGAAAAGACATAGAGAAGCTACGTTTCGGCGGTGTGAAAGTGACTGAAGTCGAGATGCCAGGTCATGATCAATAACATTGCAGATTCTTCTTTAGATTTTATCAGGAATCTCTAAGTATATAGCAGAAGCCCGAGACCATATGTGGCAGCAATATTCTAAGCATCGACAAATGATAGATATATAAGGTAGATTCTGGTGATAAAAAGAATTGCCTAGCCTGACGCAGCGGATCTAGCAATCTATTCAATATAATCTTTCCACTTCATGACAATGAAATACGTTAGCTCGAGAAGGCGCAACGAGTCACTCTTGTGGAGGTTAGCATCAGCCATACTGCTGGAAGACATGATTCTTTCAAATGATTAAAAGAGAGCAGTTCTGCTTTGGGGGCGTTAAAATTAACAAGCCATTTCTTGCTCTAGTTAACAACAGATTGTAGGTCATTTTTTTTTAGATCAGCTGCCAGTTTGGCGTTATCGAACCGGCCAGATTAAGACAGGAATAAATGGTTGTGTCATCAACATATATATCGAGTTGAGAACTGATGACATCAGGAAGGTCGTTGATGAAAATTAGGGACAATGTAGGTTCAAGTATAAAGCCCTGTGGGTATGCCTGAATTAATGCCAAAAATCTAGTAGAATAGTCATTTTATTTCGCGAGTCGGTGAGAAAGACTGAATCAGTTCAAAAATTAGTCCCAAAATACCATAACCTTTAAACCTGTGAAGAAGACCAATATACGAAACACTGTTAAATGCCTTCGAGATATGAAGTTTTCCAAGGGAAGCGAAAGCCATATTGCTTATCTGAAAGAAGAACCCGCGGAGTGAGATGCTTAACCAATTTATAGGTGATAAGAGCTTCTAGTACTTGCCAAAAGAAAAGAAAAAAGATCGAAGGCCGATAGGTGGATGAGACGTCTCACCAGAGTTCTTTAAGTCTGGAACTGCAGAAGAGGATTTCCAACAAGCAGAAAAACAAGAAGAGTTTATAGAAAATAAGAGTTTTGTTCATAAGCATATTTTTAAAATACAACTTCAGGTAGAGTATCAAGTTTACATGCTTTGTGACGATCTACTTTTGAGATGGCGACAGAAACAATTGAAGGAGTTATATGAATATCACTCAAGAGAGATTCAGTTCTAAGTGGGAAGTCAGGCAAGTGAGTCAAGAGTAGAGTTTGTAAATAAAAACCTAAATGCAGTCAACCCTCTAAAATCAGGGATTCAATTTGGCATTATATCGATACTATGAACAGGACCCCCATTTCTACATCTTGAGTCAATATTTTTTGATTCAGACAAATACCGTAAAGAATGTTAACGACGCACAACTATTTTTTTTATGAGTCGATTTAAGAAATGCATTTTCATCTCCGCGGTGTAGATTCGCCAATATAAAATGAATAGCCCTACAGCAAACGGGTTCAGATGTTGCTTTAAATCCATCATGAAAAAAAAAATCTTATCCCCAAAAAGTTTTCTTTTCTTTTCGAAGACACCCTATATATATATATATATATATGATAAAATATATTTTTAAGGTATGCTATATTTATGGATTAAATTGCTCAATATCAAGGACAGTGATATGTAAATATAAAAGTAGACATTTCAGTCAACACTCAGAGGGTATTGTCTGTTTCATACAATCGTTAGGCCTAACCATAACGTTTAAGCATGAAACACGCACACACACACACACACACATCCATATATATATATATATATATATATATATATATATATATATATATATATATATATATATGTACGTATGTATTTAAGATTGATGTGAGTTTGTGATCCTGGGTTTCACGCTTTTAACGATCGCAAAAGCGTGAAACCCAGGGTCACAAACTCACATCAATCCAACCAAATATGTTAGCTCTATCTCTGATATTGAGCGCTTTCTAATAAGTACCACGCATATAAATAGTAATATATATATAATATATTGTACATATATAAGCAACGGAACCTTTCCTAGCAGCACATGGTTCTTGATAATGACTGAAGCGGTCGAATGGACAGGAAGGAAACAAATTTCGGACAGTTTGTCCTCAATTTCGATCGAAATATACAATTTATTCGAAAATAAAGATTTAAAGAGACACTCTCAGATATTTATCTTATAACGGATGCCTAAATATAAAAGAACGATTTCGATGAACATTACTAGTATAGTATCCTCGCTTGGTAGAGTGCAGTTTTTGTAATACAAAGCTCTATAAATACCAAGATACGTCACTTTGGAGCAATGGTTTGCAAGCTAATCTTGAAGTACCTGAGTGTATTAAGACTTCTCTTCAATAGCCACCTTCTATTGTAGGTTTGTACCAAACAGGGTTTAGCTTACGCCTTGCCTCTCTTGGTCAGCGGCACATCGAGTTGGAGCAATCACTCCAAAAGTAATGGCTACATTTTTGACTTGTTTTATTATAATAAAACTCAGAACCTTACCATTGATTCCCGGTTTGTGTCTTTGATGGTTACCAGAGTCGAGTGATTTCCATTGGTCGATATTTGCATCCCTCTTAAAATAAAAATAAATGAATAAAAATGAATTAAAAAATAAGTAAACAAAAATAAATAAATAGAAAGGAAGAAATAAATAAGAAGAAATAAAAAAATAAAAATAAGTAAATGAAAATAAATGAATAATAAATAAATAAAATAAATAAATATAAAAAAACTGATAAATAACATATAAATAAATATATTATCTTTGACCAGTGAATGACTTCAACTTAAAAACAGCATACACAAAAGCTGGGCTAATAATAAAAATCTTTCTATGGATAAGATCAAACTTGATACGCGTGTGGATTTGGAAAATAGCAAATCCTGAAATGATCATCGAACAAAAGTCCACTATATATGAATTTAACCTGGGAATGTAGGATTTTATACTTACAATAATCTAATGAAGGGAATTTTTGACATATATAAATCTATGATCAATCACGTACTATAAAGTAGAAAAGAAGGTGAAATATCTGGGGCGTCTTTTATCAGAAGACGAAAATGTGATACAGAAATTCGGATGGCAGATTGGAAAAGCATAAGATGCCTTCCAGAAGATGCCTTCCAAAAGATGCCTTCCAGAAGATGCCTTCCAAAAGAGGCTTTCCAAATGATGCCTTTTTGCAGATGCCTTTTTGCAGATGCCTTTTTGCAGATGCCTTTTTGCAGATGCCTTCCAGAAGATACCTTCGAGAAGATGCCTTCCAAAAGAGGATTTCTAAAAGATGCCTTCCAGAAGAGGCTTTCCAAAGGATGCCTTCCAGAAGATGCCTTCCAAAATAGGGATTTCTAAAAGATGCCTTCCAGAAGAGGCTTTCCAAAAGATGCCTTCTAGAAGAGGCTTTCCAAAAGATGCCTTCAAGAAGAGGCTTTCCAGAAGATGCCTTCCAGAAGATGCCTTCCAGAAGATGCCTTCCAAAAGGGGATTTCTAAAAGATGCCTTCCAGAAGAGGCTTTCCAAAAGATGCCTTCTAGAAGAGGCTTTCCAAAAGATGCCTTCCAGAAGAGGCTTTCCAAAAGATGTCTTCCAGAAGATGCCTTCCAGAAGATGCCTTCCAAAAGGGGATTTCAAAAAGATGCCTTCTAGAAGAGGCTTTCCAGAAGATGTCTTCCAGAAGATGCCTTCCAAAAGGGGATTTCTAAAAGATGCCTTCTAGAAGAGGCTTTCCAGAAGATGTCTTCCAGAAGATGCCTTCCAGAAGACTAACAAATTATTAAGAAACAGACAAGTTTTGTTGAAATCAAAGAAAATAATGCTGAACTGCTATGTAATATCGAGCCACCTATATGGCAAGGAATACTGAAAAGTTCCTCACAAATGTAGGGAAGACATGAGGCAATAGGGTGCGGCTCGTAAAGGAGGACACACTATGAATTGAGCATGAAAGTTTTACTGAAAGTGGAAAGACAAAGCTCACTTATACTTAGAATCCGTAAGAAACAGTTGACATTTCTGGGATACAGAATGAGGAAAGAAGACTTGGAAAATTTGACACACGTAGGACATAAAGAATGCAAGAGGAACATAGGACAATACTGTATAACCTTCTTAACGAGATTTTGCGTAAATGGATGGCAGGACAAAGTGAGTGATGAAAGAAGGGGAATGAAAAAGAAGAAAAAAAATCGAAGAAAAAAAGAAGAAAACAGAAAAAAAAAAAGAAAAAAAAAGAAAATAAAGAAAGAAAAAAAAAAAAAAAGAAAGAAAAGAATGAAAAAGAAAAAAAGAAAAAAAAAGGAAAAAAAGAAAGAAAAAGAAAGAAAAAAGAGGTTTAAAAAGAAAGAATTAAAAAAAAGAATGAAAAGAAAGAAAAAAAGAAAAAAAAGAAAAAGGAATGAAAAAAGAAATTGAAATGGGAGATAAAAAGAATGAAAGAAGAAAAGAATAAAAAGAAAAAAGGGAAAAAAGAAAAGAAAGAAATAATGAGAAAAAAGAAAAAAGAAAAAAGAAAGAAAAGAAAGAAAAGAAAGAAAAATAAAGAAATGAAAAGAAAAAAAAAGAAATTGAATTCGATGAAAAAAAGAAAAAGAATAAAAAAAAAAGAATGAAAAGAAGAAAAAAAGAAAAGAAAAAGGAATGAAAAAACGAAAGTGAAGAGGGTTTAAATTAAGAAAGAATTAAAAAAAGAAATGATGAAAAGAAAGAAAGAAAGAAAGAAAGAAAGAAGAAAAGAAAGGAAAATAAGAAATTGAATTCGATGGAAAGAAACAGATAAACAAAGTAAGAATGAAAGAAGAAAAGAATAAAAGAAAAAACGAAGAAAAAGAAAAGAAAGAAATAATGAGAGAAAGAGAGAAAAAAGAAAAAGCAAGAAAGGAAAGAAAATGAAAGAAAAATAAAAAGAAAGAAAAGAATGAAAAAGAAAGAAAAAGAAATAGAAAGAAAAGTAGAAAAAAGAAAAAGGAAGAAAAAAAGAAAAAGAAAGAAGAGAAGAAAGATAGAAAAAGAAAACCAATTGAAGCAGGTTATAGTGTAAAAGAAGAAAAAAAAAGAGCAAGAAATACGAACGTCTGCACCATGCAAAAAGAACTCCCCACCTTAAAAGTAAAGAAAAATTAAAAAAAAAATAAATTAACGACGAAAAAAGATGCGCCGGTAGCGTAATGGTTACCAGCGCCTAAACTCAGCGCTCAGCGAGCCGCACCTTGTCAGTTGCATTCACTTTCGCATAGACACCTTTGGGAATTGCACGCATTTTCTCTTTCCTTACTCACCGCTCAATAGTATAGAAGACTGGGCTTTCTCGCCATTCTATGAGAAGGAAAAATTTAAAGACAAAACCGTAGTATCTTTCGTAAGAAATAATAGATAATAAATAAAAAACACGTTGAGATCCATCACCACCTTTGCCCTTAGCATTAAAAAAAACATAAACAACAAAAAAAATATTTAACTCGTTACTGCTTCTCCTAATTTGTTTTCGAACGTTACAGAAATTTTGACAATTATCATACACTTTTCTTTCATCAACATCCCTAGAATAATTTCTTTTCTTTTCTATTTTCTCCAATTCTTGGATTTTCATATTTTTTTCCGTCTTTGTCCCTCTATATTCCATAGTTATCTTGTAATATTTTTGTCATCTTCTTTCTTTCTTTCTTTCTTTCTTTCTTTCTTTCCATCCCTCACCAAATGTGTATCCTGTTCTTTCTTTACCCTTTTTCGTCTTTGTTCCCAGATCATCTACCCACTCGGTCTTTCTTTCTCTTTCCTTTTCTCCTCATTCATCCTCAGGTTGTTCCCTTCTGCCAATTTCCATTTTTTTCTCACTCTTCCTTTAGAGCCCGTATCACTTCTTTTCTTTTCTTTTTTTTTTTTTCTTTTTTTTACCCACCTCGACTCATAGCAACTAATCAATACCCACAGTGAGTCTGTCCTCTTCCGTCCTTGATATCAGCCGTACGAAATAAAACTTAGATATTGCTGACACACCGGAAGTGGACGTCCGCTTTTCTAGTCACGTGATTCATCAAAACGGACGCTTCTGAACCTTGCGCTCGTAACTTCCGACCCGCCCTAATCCCACACGCCCTTTCGTTTATCGTTGAAAACCGTTACGACCGCAGGCAACAAGACCATCTTGTCAAAAATTAACGCTAAAAATCTCACCCTATACGTAACTGCTTTCATTCATTGGGTCTCTTGGAGGCAAGAAGACTACTTGCGCAGCATCTTCCTCTCTGTCGCGTTTTATATGCACTTTTAATTTGTCATCGTCAAACATTTTCTTGTTTTTAAATTATAAATCGGCAGTTAATGAATATACTTAATGAAATTCTACTAAGATTTTTTTAGGTAGAGTTAAAGTTCAAATAACAGAGGAGTCAAGAAGATTGTGCTGCGCCATTCTTTAATATAGGTAGGTATATTTGTCTTAAAATCAGTCATAATAATCCTAGTTTGCGAACCTATGACACGAGAAACCAGGAAAAAGGCTGGTTCAACAGGAATTCTTTTCTCTTTAATATTCCCTCAAAACGCAGAATAACATTTACATAGAGATACACTGTATTAGATTATTTTCAGTTTGATGTCTTATCGATTTTATAAAATAAAACTGAAGGACTATTTGTTGAAAGATGACAGCTTTTATGTGAAGAGTTGGAATGAAAGCGAGGCCGTTTTGCGCAGACGCAAACAAACGATAGGCATTTTGTATGACATGAATTTCAAAGACTCAAATTAACGGCCATATCGCGAGTTTGAAGCTTTAAGGTGAGTCGCGATAAGGCTGATTTGATCGATGAAAAAGAAATACTTAACGCCAGGACTTGCAAAAGTTCAAAGTCTGTTAGAAATAGCAAACATGATCGGCGGGTAACACCGACCTGGGATGTGGTTCTTTAAATCTGTATGTCTGTGATACGCGCAAGTAGATGGTGTTTATCTCGTTGCTATGAGTCCGGATAAAGAGCGAAGTGATAAAAATCCAACCCCGATTTAAGCTCTGAAGTCCTTAAGCGTTGTAGCAACGAGGAAGTGTCGACAAGCACTTGATATCGGGTCATAAATCGAATAGCAGAACGTGTCAGATCGATCACTAGGCCTCATTTAAAAGACATCTAGAAGGAAAATAAAATGAAACGGGCAGCAAAATACAGCAAGACCGGTTCTTCAACTTTATATTTTGCTGACGTATGCGACGAAAGATGAAGCAAAGTTTGTGTGGATACTTGTAAAAATCACCCTTACTGCTTGAGTCATAAACAACGCATAGGTACTGTGACATTTTAGTTGTGGATTTATATGCGATTAAGTGATGGACCCATAGAGAATTCCAGGTGATGTTAAAATGACAGTTCAAGCATATATTGATTTTTGAAGGCACATGTGAAGCCACGTTTCAAGACGAATTCAAACACTTTCAGAATGAAGATGATTTTTATGCACGACAATGCTCTATCATAGAGGAAAAAATAATGAATATATACTTTCATTAGCTGAAATATTTGGGTTGTTCGGTCGACCTTAAATTGATAGAAAACTTGTGGGACATTTTGATGAGGAATATTTAAGTAAGGAGACAGATTTACTAGCAGATACAAAATTTGCAAAGCGATTCTGGATGCTGTGCAGTCAATTTCAAATGAAATACGACAAAAATAAGTTCACCAAACCAATAAATAAAAACCTTGGTTCAGAATACGGAGCACACCTTTACTATTAATGCAATTAAATATTAGCCTCCTGCTAATAAAGTTGGTTCATGGTTGGTACTAGACAATTTTTCTTTACCTGGATCTGTATTGACTCATTATAATTCAATCATTCGTCCCTACATTCAATATTGTTGTCACATCTGCTCTGCTGCTTCTGCTATGTATCTAGAGGCACTTGACAAAATCTAAAGACGAATCTGCAATATTGTTAATCGTGACCTGGCATCTCGGCTTCAATCTTTTTTTTTATCGCTGTAACGTAACGTCCCTGTGCCTATTCTACAAATGTTTTCATGGTAATTGATCTGATGAGCTCTAGTGTTTGGTACCCCAGCTTCATGGATTTAAGCGTAGTACTAGATTGGCAGTTAGGTCTCACCACTTTACTGTTTAAATTGCTGAATATAATCGTAAATTCTATTGTTAGATTTTTTTTCTCTCCTCACAGATAAAACTTCCTTCCAGCTTCCTGCTTTCCTGTCAACTACGATCTTCAAAGATTTAAATGCAGTGTCAATCGTCCTCTTATGTCTCCTTGAATTATGTCCTTTTTGCTGCCCTTTCTACTCAATAACGTTCTCTCAGTTTCTATCAAACTTGGTAACTCTTTACATCTTAGCGGCTTTATCGCCATTCTTGGGAGTGAAATGATTAAAAAATGTTGTCTTGATAGTTTTTTTGCCATTACACTGTTTTAATGTTTTTGTCAAAACAATTGTTTCGTATAATTAACAAACGTTCTGTAATTTTTAATGTCAGCATGGGCGCATTGGAATAGCGAAAGATGCCTTCCAAATGCTAAACAGAGTATTAAGAGACAGGAAAATTTCACTAGAAACAAAAAAAAGAAAAACGGACTGTTAAGTGATATCTGTCCTCCTATTTGACAGTGAATTCTGGAAAATCTACTTAAAGATGAAGATGAGAGGATGAAGCAAAAGAAATGTGGTTCTACAGACGGATGCTGAGGATACCATGGACCAATTATGTGAGTAACGACGATCTTTTAAAGAAAATGGAAACCAAAAGGAAACTTATACTTAACATCAAGAAAAGGCAATTGAAATTTCCATGGCACATAATGAGGAAAGAGGGCTTGGAAAATATGATATTCCCAGGACAGATTGAAAGCAAGAGGGATTGAGGAAAACAAAGCATAGAATACTTTGTGTTCTTCTTGTTGACTTAAATCATTTAATAATACTGCATGTCCTTGGCTGCGGGTAACTCGTTCCTCAGTTTTTTTTCGGTGTCGGCTTCATTTTTACTTTCTGGAGCTTGTTTTTTACGTATATTGTCGGTGTTACCCACTCAACTTTTTAAAATACACCGGTTTTCTCTCATCTGTCCAATTCTTTATCTATCTGTTCAATTGAAGCAAACGGCAAATTCCTTTTCTTTTTGAATACCGCCTGAGCGTTTTGTTTTGGCTGTAATTTTGCCTCCATCTTGGTACACGTTCCCAAACCTTGAGAAAAAACAGTAGGAAATGTTCCCTTAAGTTTCCTTACTAATTTCTGGGCTTCGTAGTTTAAATTTTCTACCTTGTAACAGAAAGAATTTATCGGTAGATCCCATAATTGGAATTCTGTTATCCAATCCGTACCAAGTAAGTTCGTGGTATTTTCTATGACAAATAGTTTAGCTTTTCGCGTTTTTTTATTTAACGTGACGTTTGTAACAAATTCTCCAATAAATTGTATTTTTTCTCCCGTCACTGACCTCGCGATTTTCTTTGTCTTCATTAAAGTTGGTTTCCCCAACTTCTTCCACGTATGCAAATTTATGATAGATAGGTCGGAACCAGTGTCGAGTTGCATTTTTATTTTTTTATTATTTATTTCGACGGTAACAAATTTTCTGGTTATTCCATCGTTCAACTCGTCGGACTTTAATTTTCTTATTTTATTGTCTTTATTTTTTGACCTGCAGTGCGAGCTTTTATGCCCCACTCTTTTACAGTTGAAACATTTTTTTATTCCTAAAATTGCAATATCTGTACCAGTGAAGTTCACCGCAAGCAAAACATGGCTTTGTTTTCACATACAGCTTGCCTCCAAGCAGGATTGTTCATAACCATTTTCGATTCTCACCCGTCGAAGTGCAGTTGAAATGCACTGAAACGAAGTTACAACTTTGTAGTGAGTAAAATGGTTTTGTCTATATGATAAAATTATAATAAATAAATAATTATTGCTCTACTATTGGTATCGAGCCCTCTTTTGGATTAATGCTGTGAACGTTGGAATTTATATAGTACTTTCGTTCTCATCACATCGGATATACACACACACACACACACACACACACACACACACATATATATATATATATAATGAGAAAGAACATTAAGATTTATTTATGTTTTTATTAATCATATTTTTTAAAAAAACTTGCTCAATACAATTCTGTAGAACATAAACATTATAAATTTACTAATTTAAAAAATATGATTTCCATCGCTACACAGGATTTACCTTGTTTCAAAAACAGAAACTAAAACTTTAAATTTAATTATTGAATTAAATCGTTTGAAAATAAAACATTAATAGGGATTTTCATTTAATTCTATAATTAAATTTAAAGTTATAGTTTCTGTTTTTTGAAATATGGTAATTCCTATGTAGTGATGGGACAATATCTTTAAATTAGTAAATTTATATATATATATATATATATATATATATATATATATATATATATATATATGTATGTATGTATGCATGTATGTATGTATGTATGTGTAAGGGAACATTGAAGTCAACACCCACAGGCGACAGTCTGTTTCGTCAAGCTATGATTGATTGATTTATGACTGGATAAGCTCATGGCGAGTTCTACGTCAATTATATATCCGTAGAAATTCCGCTATCACATCACTAAATATTCGAGCTGAACAAAATGTTGCTGTAACAATCATAGATATGAATGCTGGTCGTTGTTTTAAGAAGTAAGGGGGTACAAATGAAAAGAGTAAAAATTGTCAACTTTTAACATTTCACTGAAACAGACGTTAAACAATTCTATCTTCTCTATTTATTTATGAGGTATTGACAGGACATAACGGTCGTGCGTACTAACGTGTAAGAGTGCAAATATTTCCGTGGTTCTCTTCATTAATTGTCTAAGAATGAGAAGGAATTACAAGCGGATGATGATGTGAGAGGCAGAATCTAGTTCTTATTTTAATGAAGCGTCCCTAAAAATGATTTATTTTAATCTCAGCAGGCGACAATTACAATCTGGGCCCTATTATTTTAGTTTATATTTGGTCACTCTACAATTGCTACAGTTTCCATATAACCCAGAACTTCTTGCCGCATGGTCGGTTATCGGCGACTAAACCGGTTCTCTCACCAGGCTTGGCTGGGGAAGAGGGTGACTAGACACTCAACAGGATTTAAAACTAGAGCCGTTAAAGGAATGATAAACATTCTTGTAGGCTCTCAAAAGCCATCAAAACACAAATTGGCATAGACTGGGTTCCATAGTTATGGATTGGATCGCTAGGGGGAGCAATCCCCGGGGTGGTTCTCCAAGAACAAACGGTCACGTGTTCGTGAACAAAAGGAGCCTTCAAGGTGGAGCCTTTTACTGTAGTATCATTTACTGTAGTATCTGAGATGAGATTTCAAATTATTTGAGATGATTATTCAGTACACTATTTAAATTGTTCGGACTATTGTCCTCATCTTTGTCGCCATATTTATTACAACGTTTCGGCCCTTCAGTATCTGTCTATATTTCTGAGATGAGGTATTATGTACACTATTTA
>CAHIKZ030004156.1:277500-587500 GCA_903632075.3 Acanthosepion pharaonis
GAAAGCAAAGACACGCAGGTGAAATTGGAAGAAAGAAAGAAAGAAAGAAAGAAAGAAAGAAAGAAAGAAAGAAAGAAAAGAAAAAGAAAGAAAGCAAGCAAAGACACGCAGGTGAAAGTGGAAGAAAGAAAGAAAGAAAGAAAGAAAGAAAGAAAGAAAGAAAGCAAGCAAAGACACGCAGGTGAAAGTGGAAGAAAGAAAGAAAGAAAGAAAGAAAGAAAAAAGAAAGAAAGAAAGCAAAGACACGCAGGTGAAAGTGGAAGAAATCGCAATAAGAAAGAAAGAAAGAAGGACAGAAGAAAGGAAAGAAAGACAGAAAGAAGGAAAGAAAGAAGGACAGAAAGAAGGAAAGAAAGACAAAAAGAAGGAAAGAAAGGAAAGACACGCAGGTGAAAGAGGAAGAGATTGCAATAAAAAAGAAAGAAAGAAAGAAAGAAAAAGAAGAAACCTTAAACTTAACTGTAAAATAAATACAAAAATAAAATCTTTATTCCCTGCATTTTTCAGAACATCGTTGTTGTCTTTACGTTAAGCAGACATAAATTCCAGAAAGTTTAATAAAGGAAACACTCTGTCGATAGTGTGCGTCTTGGGAGACTATGGAGTCCACTATAATATATCCCTAATCCCCGTTGCAGACGCCTTCTCAGGCACATTTTGTGTTTCTTCAATACTCACAGAAACCACTGGGCGATGATATTTTAACTATGCCGAGTGGACATTAGTTGCAGTTTCTATGTGGGTGTTCATAATCGAGCTGGATCAGTAAGTAATTTTTTAAGTTCTATGCTAACTAACTTCTCTCATACTTCTCGTTTTTAGAACTCTCTGCAATGTCAGTTGTTATTTTCATTTCACTCCAAACAAGGCGGTAAAGTCCCTAAGATACAAGGGGCCACTGAGAACGAATAACAATGATATTTGTTTACAAAAAAAAACAAAAACGAATAATAAAAAAAGGAGACGATTCACGGAGAAAGAAGATGACGATTGATGTTGGATTTAATTTTGTTAGAGTTTGGTTGACAGGAAAGCAAAAAGCTGGAAAAGATAGCCCCGAAAGTGCGTGAACAAATCTATCACCCAATCTAGTACTGTGCTTAAATTCATAAAGTCGAGCTACCAAAGAGTAGAGCTTATCAGAACAATTGCCATGAAAATATTTCTAGAATAGTCTCCCACGGAGGTACGTTCAAATGGTGAGAAAATGATTGAAACCAAGATGCCAGGTCAGAACCGATAACATTGCCGATCCTTCTGGATTTTATCTAGAATCTCAAGATATATACGAGAAGCACCAGACCAAATATGGCAACAATATTCAATACACTGGCGATCTTAGATTTATAAATGTACAAATCACATTCGGGTGAGATAAATCTTCCAGAACGGCACAGTGAACTAACTTTCATAGTAGCAAAATTAAAAACTGACACCCTATAATCATTCAAATTTATATCAGTGGAAAACCTTAGACTGAAGATGCGCAATGTCTTACCCTCCTAAGGGTTAGCATCAGCCATACAAAAAGCAAAAAAAATCTGTTTCTAAAACGATTAAAAGTGGTCAGTTTTGTTTTGGAAGCGTTAAAATTAACAAGTCATTTCTTACCGCATTTAATAACAGATTAAAAATCATTTTCCAGATTAGCTACCAATTTGACTTTGTCAAACCTGTCAGACTATGGCGGAAAATTGATTATAAAATATCCTATCCAATTGTGTTCGATGATATTAACTATAAATCACTCATACTCTAAATATCAAACAAACTATTCTGAAGCAACTAAATCAGGCACTCATTGGAATAAATTTACTCCTATAGACGCGGAGAAATAATAGAAATCTATGAAATAAAAGAATTTGCAAATATGGATTTGACAGAAAATAAATGTTTAAAACAAAACAAATAGAAAGTAAATATCATATAAAACGGACGCTCATAAAATTAGAAATAAAGAACTGCCATGAAGTAGAATGAATCAAATCAAATCAATTGTTGGCCTTTTGTTAGGAAAGTTGGTTCACTGTGTCGTAATTTTTTCTGACCAGAATCTATCTTAGACAGTCTATCATTTATCAGTGCCGTGAATATAGCTAACATATCTGGTTTCATGCTTTTATTTCATGACTAGATATTCTTGACAATATCCAAAAAAGAATCGGCAATTTTATCGTTCCTGATCTGCAATCTTGGCTTGAACCTCTTTCCCGCAACCACAAATGTAGTTTCCCTGTGCATCTTCTGTAATTACTTTCACGGTAATTGTTTTGATGAGCTTTCCTCTTTGGTCCCTTGTCATTTATGAATTTAAGTGCAGTACTAGATTGGCAGCTAGGTCTCATCATTTCATTTGTGAAACCGTAAGTTCTATGACAACAGATTCTTCTCTCATACTTACCATTTGTGGAACTGTCTACTGGCTTCTTTTATTTCAGTCAACTTCAAAAATTTAAATGCAGTGTCAAGAAGAAGAAGAAGAAGAGGAAGAAGAGGAGGAAGAGGAACAAAAGAAGAAGAAAAAGAAGAAGAAGAAGAATAGGAAGATGATGATGATGAGGTGGAGGTAGAAGAAGAAGAGGAGGAGGAGGAGGAAGAAGAAGAAGAAGAAGAAGAAGAAGGGTATAACAAAAGCAAGTAGAATATATTTGAAAAAAAAAAGAGTGAAGAAATCCATGGTGGATCTATAATCAATAAATGATTGCAAAGGTAAACATACACCGAGGAGAAAGAAAATCCAGAAACAGCAAAAGCTGAACACGCGTGATGAAAAGAGAAATAGACAGCAGAAGTAAGTAAAAGCAATTATCAGTTTAAAACCATTTTCTTCGTATGGCCTTCTCTCAAGACCTTTAGTTATCCGTATTCTGCAGACAAGATAATGGTAAGCAGATTTTCAGGAAGTCCATCGTAGAACAAAAATAAAATTAGCAACAAAACGAGTGAATTAAATCGAGGGGGGAAAAGGAAAAAATTAATGTAAAAACAAGTACCAACAAATGAAAACAAAATAAAGATGGCGAAGTTAGAAAAAATTGACGGAAAATAATGTTCAAATAAAAATGGCGAAGATTGTCCAAATTAGGGAAAACAAAAGAGAAAAAGAAAAAAAAATGTTGTAATTTGAATTTGTTACATAAATTGAGAACTTTGCTATTAGAAATCAGATCAATGAAAAATCTCCTAAACATTTTAACAGTGTGATTGGAAGAAATGAAGACTCCAGAAAGAGTTAATCTTTGCAATCCTAACGACATGATTCTTGGGCTCTGTGAAAATTGCTGATGAAAAAGATTGCTTATTTATGTTGAAAAGCTGTCCCTCGATCCTCAACAACAGCTAACAAATATATCCTTTCATTAGAACCTGCAAAAACTAATTAAAGGAGACGAACAAAAGAAACTGAAGAAAAAAAGGGTTCTACAGAGGACACGTGAAATGAAGAAAAGAAACAAAAGCATTTAAACCATTTAGATGATTTCGATTGGTAGATCTTGCAACATATCAACACGTTATTTAATGATGATCTTTTATGATACTTTAGTCAATAAGTAAATTTGATTGGTTTGTTTTACGGCATATCAATCTCAATGAGTTATTTAATGCCGACAAGATTTTATTGCTGGTAATATTTTTTTCAAAAAATGTTTTGCTGGTAATACTATTTCTCTTAAAAATGCATTGCTGCTAATATTTTTCCTTCAAAAATGTATTGCTGGTAATATTTATTGTCTTCAAAAATGTATTGCTGGTAACACCATTTTTCTTTAAAAAATGTATTGCTGGTATTAAAACCTATTTTTACACTTTCATAATGTTTTAACCCCAGTTTGGGGGTTAACTATTTGCCCATAGTTGGGACCCTAACAGGTGCTACAACCCCGGGTCAGGGTCTACCTGGGAACACCAGCAATTAAGAGGTGGTTACACGCTCCTCAAAACCTCCTGATCAGAGGCCTTGCTGTTGGACGTAGTTTATCGTCTTACCCAGGACGCCAATAAGTGAACATTTCTTGCGTTTATACTTGAGTGTCTACGCAAACATAGTTTACACTTGAGTCTATTGGTAAACATTGGTCGGGTTTATACGTGTGTCTCTGGGTAAAAATAGATCAAGTTTATTCTATAGGCAAATATTATTCATACTTGTGTCTAAAGGCAAACATGGATGTGTTCAGACTTAAGTTTATAGGGAAACATTGTTCATGTTTATACTTAAATGTATAGACAAGCATAGCTTGTTCATCCCCGAGTCCGTAAGCATTCAACCAATAGGGGTCCATTTCTTTTCTTTTGGTGGAGCGGCTACCCTCTTTAGAGGATACAAATTCAATCAGTGTATTCTGGGCGTTGCCGAGAGGACAGGTGTAACAATGAATTTCATCAAAGATTAAATAAACATGGGGGCAAAACATCTAATGTTGGCTGTGCTGAGATATAAAATGAAAGATTAAAGTATAAAAAAAGAATACAGTAAATTAATTAAAACGTCTGATGATTGGATAGGAACTGCGGTTCTTTGGGAACTGTGCAAATGAATCAGCTTTAATAATACCGATTTTTGTTTTGTTTTATATATTCATAAGCCAGGCGGGAAGCCAAAAAAAGGAATATTTTTTCAAACATTGCAGTCCAAATGAATCCAAATGGTTCACTCATTCCAGGCTAGAATAGAAAAAAACAAAGTTTGGATAAGAGGCGGGGTCTAAATCTGATGCTAAATGTCTGTGTTTAGTGAAGGATAGGGTTAGATAGATAGATAGATAGATAGATAGATAGATAGATAGATAGATAGATATGAATAGACTGAAATAGATTGCTAGCTAGCTAGCTGGAGAGATAGATAATGAACGGACGGAGATAGATAGATAGATAGATAGATAGATAGATAGATAGATAGATATGAATAAACTGATATAGCTAGCTAAACAGATAGCTAGCTAGCTAGATAGATAATGAACGGACTGAAATAGATAGATAGGAATAGACTGAAGTAGATAGATAGATAGATAGATAGATAGATAGATAGATAGATATGAACAGACTGAGATAGATAGATAGATAGATAGATAGATAGATAGATAGATAGATAGATATGAACAGACTGATATAGACAGATATGAACAGACTGAAATAGATAGATAGATAGATAGATAGATAGATAGATATGAACAGACTGAAATAGATAGATGTAAAAATACTGAGATAGATAGATAGATAGATAGATAGATAGATAGATAAAATACTGAGATAGATGGATAGATAGATAAAAAAGATAGAACAGATAGATAGATAGATAGATAGATAGATAGATAGATAGATATGAAGAGACTGAGATAGATAGAAAGATATATACGAACAGAAACAGATAGATGGATACGAACAGACTGAGAGACATAAATAGATACGAACAGATAGATAGATAGATAGATAGATAGATAGATAGATAGATAGATAGGTATGAACGGATTGAAATAGATCGATATGAATAGACTGAAGAATATATATATATATATATATATATATATATATATATATATATATATATATAGATAGATAGATAGATAGATAGATATGAATAGACTGAAATAGCTAGCTAGATAGATAGATAGATAATGAACGGACTGAAATAGATAGATATGAATAGACTGAAGTAGATAGATAGATAGATAGATAGATAGATAGATAGATAGATAGATATGAACAGAATGAAACGGGAAGTCCCGTAAAATTCCTTTATTTCTTACGTATGCTTATCTGCACGTAAACTTGAATATCTTACTTTTTTCTTTTTTTTCCCTTTGTCCCTCCCTCTGTAGCCCCTCCTCTCTCCCTCTCTCTTTCTCTCTCTTTCTCTCTCTCTCTTACACATACACACACACATTTTCCTTTTCGGTATTGATCAAATTATCCTCCACTTACTACTTCTTCTTCTTCTTCTTCTTCTTCTTCTTCTTCTTCTTCTTCTTCTTCTTCTTCTTCCACCATAACCACCCCCCTACATTCACTTCTTCCAACCGCAGCGGAAGCTGAAAGTACAAGCAAATCCCACAAGAAGTTTCAAAGGAAATTAAATCGAAGAAAAAGTTCAAAAACATAAAACAGCCGCTTTCAATCCACCCGACTTCTGCGTCCAGGTACTCTACCCTCTTCTTTCTTTATGATTCCCTCTTCCTAGACTTGCTATTCTTTCTACCCGTTTATATAATCAAGTGAACGTTCCTCATCCCTCAGCCGACTGACCTTTTTCCCCACCCTGCTGTCATCACCTGTGCCACCCATGATCCTGATCTAAAGGTGTGTCTGTTTACATGAAGATATACAACAGTAAAATCTTTTATCTTGCTCTTTCAAATATACTAACGTCTTATAATAACTTTCACTGTTAATCAAGAGACAATAAGTCTCCTCAGAACTACAGGACTTTCCTCAGTCTTCCAGCATCTCTATTGCCAGAATGATTTTATATATTCTATTCTCTTTGCCAGGTTCCTTTGTACTGTCTCATGTATTTCAATAATTCTGGATTCCATTGTTATTACCGTCTTTTGCAAGGTTCAAATACTTTTCCAGCTTTTTGTTTTAATTTTAATCTTTCATCTACAGGCAAAAGGACATCAACTTGCTGGCAAACATTTTTTCTTCATGTTTACGATGACAAAATCCTGTTTTATAATTTGGATTAAATGATCCCTTTTGAAATTTAAATTCATATTTCTTTTTTTGCTAAGAATAATTCTGACATGTCTGTATGGTGAAATCCTGATTATTTGCACAATTCCGAGTGGACAACCAATCCACCCAGTCATACCCCTTTTGTACACTATGGTTGTAGTCGCTTGATGTGATTGACTGATTCATCTTCACATAGATGATATTCACCAATCATTTCTATCGCAACTGCTTCTACTGTGCTGCCATTAAAAAATATTACGTTTCGTTTTTCAAGTGTCCTCTTCGCAGCCTTGCCCTAGTCATTCTGTCTGCTTTTTTCTTTCCCTTTTTTATGCTCCTCCCTTATCTTTTAACATAAAATATATCAACGCCTTTGTATTTCTCTTTCTTTATATTTAATTGTCATTCTCTGTACATTATTGCCTTCTGTCTACAAATTCGTAATTATCTTATCACTCAATAGTAGAATAAAATTTGTCGTTTGACTTACGCAGGTAATCATTTCGTTTATTGAAATCCATGCTGAAATTGTAAAACTCTAATGGGACATAAAATGAATTGAAATCAAGAACATTGTCGCTGGATTTCCCCTAAACCTTCAGCATAAGATAACGCGCCTTAAGAAATATTCAGCCTTTGGCTCTCACTGCTTTAGGTCAGCCCATCCGTCTTGTGATATGTCCACCCATTACTATGTAGTGGACACTTTTTGTGATGTCGTAGACTTCTATTCTGTTGGACTTGATAAATAAGAGACTGTAATTATTCATTGGTGTTATAGATTGTAATTTTATGTGTTTATAATTTTATGTGTTTATAATTCTGTGTTTATAATTCTATGTGTTTATAATTTTATGTGTTTATAATTCTATGTGTTTATAATTATATGCGTTTATAATTTTATGTGTTTTTAATTCTATATGTTTATAAATTTAGGTGTTTATAATTGTATGTGTTTATAATTCTATGTGTTTATAATTTTATGTGTTCATAAATTTATGTTTATAATTCTATGTGTTTATAAGTTTAGGTGTTTATAATTCTATGTGTTTATAGTTTTATGTGTTTATAATTTTATGTGTTTCTAATTCTATGTGTTTATAATTTTATGTGTTTATAATTTTATGTGTTTATAATTCTATGTGTTTATAATTTTTTGTGTTCATAAATTTATGTTTATAATTCTATGTGTTTATAATTTTATGTGTTTATAATTCCATGTGTTTATAATTATATGTGTTTATAATTTTATGTGTTTTTAATTCTATGTGTTTATAAATTTAGGTGTTTATAATTTTATGTGTTTATAATTCTATGTGTTTATAATTTTATGTGTTCATAATTTTATGTTTATAATTCTATGTGTTTATAATTTTAGTTGTTTATAATTCTATGTTTATAGTTTTATGTGTTTATAATTCTATGTGTTTATAATTTTATGTGTTTATAATTCTATGTGTTTATAATTTTATGTGTTTATAATTTTTTGTGTTTATAATTTTGTATTTATAGTTTTGTGTTTATAATTTTATGTGACTGTAATTTTATGTGTTTAATACTGAGAATGAATTGACGATAGGCAAGAAAATACTGGACAACGTAAAGCGGCAAATTTTCGTTATTCTTTATTTCTCTGATAATCAAGATATTTTCAAGACAATCATAATTATTTATTTTTCGTTTTCTTTCTTCATTTTTATATCATGAAACTGTATTTTGAGTTTACATTGAAATAAATTTTGATTGCTCGACAAAAATTATTTATTGAACATGGCGAAGCATCATCTGAACTCGAATGCCAGAAAACAATTTTGGAGGGCAGGATCATCCAATAACAGGAGTTTGGGCTTGCAATATTTGTCAATTTGAGCTTAAAGAAAATGAAGAAAAAATCCCTTTTTTTCTGTAGTTTATCATATAATATTGTTCCGCACTGAGTGCCATTGGTCGAAACGTGGATGCAATAAAAGAGAAATTATGAAAATGACAAAAGAACAGAAAGAAATTTGACAAATCGTAATTAGAAAGAAAGAAGAAAGCAACAAACAAAAATATTCAATTGGCAGAAATTGACAGAAAAAAAGCAACGAATAAAAAAATTGACAAGATAAAACAGAAAGACGGCAAATTGACAGAAGGAAAAGAAAAGAACAAATAGCCATACGAGGAAACAAAATTGACAGACAAAAAGCAGAAAGGAATGTGGCAGAAAGAAAAAAAAAGAAAGAATTGACAAATGATAATTAGAAAGAAAACAAAGTAAGAAACAAATAAATAAACGAACAACCAAAAATAAGAAACAAAGAAAAGAAACAAAGAAAAACAATGAAAACAATGAAAAGAAACAAAGAAAAGAAACAAAGAAAAGAAACAAAGAAAAAACAATGAAAAGAAACAATGAAAAGAAACAATGAAAAGAAAGGAAACAAAACAAAATTATAGAAAGAAAGAAAACAGAAAAAGAATGAATAACTGAAGGAGTGAAAAGAGCGCCAATAGTTAAAAGAGAAAAATTCAGAAAAGAAAAGTCGTTTCTATGGAAGGGCAGAGAGACAGATTCATCTCGACTCTTTCGAACTTAACGGAATGAGCACTGGTAATCAGCGGATGGAAGTAGTTTATTACACTATCCAGTTCTTCATTGATACTAAAGCGCCATATCCGCTGGGCATCTCAGACCGGAAATTGGCGAACTGATACAACTTCCGTTCATAGCGATAATTCATCTTTTGATAGTTTGAGGATATAGAGCAACAAAGACTATCCATCTTTCAATTCGCATTTTAATATACAACTGTCCAAGTGCAGTTGTTAGCGAATTAGACAAACAAACGTTGGTTATCGAGGTCAATCCTTACGGAACATTCAACTAAAACTGTCTTGTCAAATTATACGCATATATTCGTGTTTGCGTTTTATGCATATGATAGCCATTTTTCGGTTCCATGTGTATAGACTGCATGCGATCACACTATTCCACAATTTTATTATTTTGTACTAAGAATATGGTCTTCAAACACAGCCAGGAGCCACACACTGCCACGTTGTTCGTAACATACAGAGAGTATTTTCTCAATGTCTTTCTTTAATAGCAGACAGAAATATAAAATATTTTATATTTAAGTGGTAAATAACTGGTCCAATGAAGTATATATGACCTTATGCATAGAGTGACAGGTGAAAATTTCATTGAAAAGTCTTTCTATGACATTTTAAAGGAGAAATAGAATAAATAATTTAATCTAAGTTATAGTGTACCAAAGTCCCGTGGAACCCACGTCCTGATGCGCTTGACTCTTTAGCAAGTATTTTTTTTTTTTTTTTGAGATGTGGAGTTGCTAGCCGCACGCCGAACCATTTTTAAATTTAGAGTTTCTTACTCTTAGGTTGGTTGCCAAATATGGCTAAAGAACCCAACCTATGCTATTATGAACCTCTTGCTGATGAGAATAGAAGGGTTAGTTACCTTTCTTAATTGGTATTTCTATGAAAGCATTTAGTTAAATAATTAAAACAAAAACTGGAAGTATTCCTAAAAAGGGTCGGTGCGTTCTACCCACTTTCGACCAGGGCAGTGCTTTAGGATCCTAAATCTCTTATCAACATTTGCTTTTTTTCTACCTATATTTATATACGTTACAAATTAATCACAACTGATTATTAAAAGATGAAAATAGTTCGCAGATTTTGAGGTCACTGGTGGGGGGGGGGGCGTGAATTTGTTTTGCTCGAAAAAATACGATATAAAATTCACTATTTTTTTTTCTCCATAATGTTGAATGTGTTAAAATTATTCAACTTTTAAGAAAAAAAATCTTAAGTTAATGTTAAAAATTGTCGCAAAACATTGTTGATTTATTTAAGATAGAATGATCTATTATGAAAGGTTTCTTATTTGCATTTAGATACAATGTATTTATTTACAATTTTTTAAAAACCTACATTAAATATGGTCCATTATTGTACGTAATTAGGTTACAATAAAATTTCTATTTTATATAAATATAACTTTATGTAAATTGAGATGTTTCGATAAGAAACGCTTATACCAGCCCTATTTGTAAAAAGGAACTTGAAATATAAGAATCCACAACACAAAGAATAAATTCTGTCTATATTTCTGAGATGAGGTATTATGTACACTATTTACATTATTCGGACTATTGTCCTCATCTTTGCCGCCATATTTAACACAACGTTTCGGCCGTTGTACGCTCTGGCCTTCTTCAGGTAGTTGGAATGTCGAACTAAACCCTTTATTTCGCTCACTGGAATAGACTGTTCTAGTTCCCCGTGCCATGTCTACTGGTTGTCAGTTATCAGTTATCTCCAGTCAATTCCTCTTTCCAAGTTCTCCACCGCCTTAATCAGGTATTGAACTCACACTCTTTGGGTCCTGTCACTGACGCCTTTATCTACTATGCCATGTGTCCTTGATGGCACAGTGGATAAAGGTGTTAGTTAGATCCAGTGACAGGACCCAAAGAGTGTGAGTTCAATATCCAGTTAAGGCAATGGAGAACTTTCAGAGGGAAACAGATGGACAGTTGAATGGGTATAATCTATCCACGTAGAGTAAATATAGGTTTCAGCACTAAATTCCCTGAGAATTAGCCGTATCTAGAGACACCTGGAGTAGGTCGAAGGTCACAATGGCTGAAACATTATGATAACAGGATAAAAATGAGGACATTAGTTTAATGTAAATAATGTCAATAAATATTTATAAATTTACATCTTGCGTTTGGTAATTCTGGAATTATCAGCCAATTTAAAATAATTTAAACCTGAAATGGCAAACGGAAACGTTATTGGCTGGAGATTTTCTTTTTAAGGTTAAATAAACATTGTCATGACAAATAAATTTATTCAACAAACGGCTAGAAAATTATGTAGGGTCTTTTTAAAGTGAAAGAAAATGAAAACTGAGTACAGAAGAAAAAAACTCTGATGATTTATATATTATCGATATTACTATGTGAATAATTTGTGTGCCAACTGAATTTAAAAAAACTTATTTACACACTTTACACGTGGACTATTCTACTCATCTTTGTTATTATCAAAATTTTTCAGTTGTTGTACCCCACCGGCCTTCATCGGGTGCTTGTCGATCTGCTTGAACATCAAGGAAATTTCGAACTTAATTTATTTAATCTACAGGTGTAGATAATTGTCGTTCCGCTGATCCTTGTAGATAAAAGGCAGTGATTCAGTTATCCTGATCGACAAGAACCTGATGATGGTCAGAATGTACAATAGTCGAATCTTTGTGATAATAACAATAAAGATAAGGACAATAATTTACATTCAAATCAAAATGTATTATTTATCAAATACTGACTACAGAAGTAAAATTACTTTTGATTTATACACTATCGGTATATAATTTTTGTGTGAATTGGAAACTATTGTGATGTATTTCAAGTCCAAGATGGCGGCGCCTGCTATGTTGTAGACATCAGTTATTGTATCGTTGACATCATATTGACCGAATCACATTTATAAAAGCTGAGACATTATCAGGACAATTTTCAAATGAAATGTCTCAATGAAAATGCATCAAAATATGGAATAAAATTCAATATACAATTTCTGTTTAATCTGGTCTTCCCTCTACCGACGACAGAACCTAATATGGTACCTCACTCTGTTGTCTTTAAACAGAAAGAAATATACGTTTTCATATAGGAGGGTATATATTTAACATATAAAATGATTGAACAAAATTTTCGAAAAAGTTGCCTGACCTTTTCAAATAAAAATATCATGGACATTTTAAACTAATTTTTTGTTCCATCCATCCGCACTTGACACGTTCGGCATCATCGTAGGACACTCCCTCCGTCTCTAGCGGAAAATACACTCATATAACTCAAATCATTTCACCGCTTACAGGCCTGGGTAGCTAATAAATTTGGAATCTAGATATTCTAAAAAAAATCCATAGAATAATTGACTACCTTATCTGCCCTGACCTGGCATCTCGGCTTCAGTCAATTTCCCAATGTCGTAACGTAGCTTCACTTTGCGACTTCCATAAATATTTTCATTGTAATTGCTCTGAGGTTTCTTCTTTGTATCTGGACTTCAAGAATTTACGCACAGTACTAGATTGGCAGATAGGTCCCATCATTTTACTCTTGAAGTTACTAAATGTTACGATAAGCGCTATGCTTATAATTTCTTCTACACTTCTTGTCTGTGGAACTCTTTTTCCATTGTATTTTATCTCTTTTCATTTTTCTATTCGTATTGCCAACTACAAATGCTGAAGTTTTCCTTTTGTCGCTTTTAATTATGTCGTTTTTAATGCATTAAGTAAATTCTGCACTTCTGATAAGGTACGTAATAGATTAGAAAAACTATTCGGGAGTAGAAACATAATTTGGCTACAAACGAATAAACTTGTTCAATTGAAATGTATAACAACTTTTGAAACGTAACAACTGTGATGTAAGTGGATAGATTTAGCTACTGATACCATTGCGAGACGTTTAATTAACGTCATCGACACGCAAGTAGTAGTAGTGGTAGTAATAGTAGTAGTAGTAGTAGTAGTAATAGTAGTAGTAATAATAGTATTCATTGAAACGCGGAACTGTAATCGGATTGGACATATTTAGGGCGGGAAAAGATAAGCGAATTAATCAGCAAAATACAATTCAACCTTTGAAAAGAATTTTACATTAATTTATATTAATGTGCTTAAAATGACGACACCAGAAACTGGTTGATACATCACAGTCGATCTTATATTATTCGTGTATAAGTCGATTTATGAATTATGGTTAATAATTGATTAGTAGGAACTCCATAAGTACATTTATTCCATACATATGGATCTTTATTCAACGTAGACTAACTTTTATGTAATACCAAAAAGTAATTTTTTTCAATATAATTTAAATATAAGAAAAGGTGAAAAATACAAGTCACATGGCAATAAAGGTAATGTTAATGTAATGGTTGCCAGAACCATGGAAAAGCCCAAATATATCAGTTGTGATCTGACGTCAGTGTGAACTCCGGTTAAACTGCTTATCGTAAGGCGACGTGAATTTTCGGAGTTCCATAGCCAGTGCCAGAGGTGCCATACTCTATCTTATATTGTTTGCCTATTTGGCATTTTTCGGTCTATCTTGTGAGCAATACATGATTGAATGTATTACGGTGTAGCATAGAAGCCACCGGTCGCAATCATTAAGGATCCGTGGTCAGCCACTGCGCTGTTCATATCGGGTAATCCCACCAGTTTAGACTTTCACAGTTAGAATCTCTGTAATGCCACGTACATAGCGTCAAATCATCTTCATTTCCTTCGTATTCCCTTAGTAAGGAAGAAGTTTAATTCGGATAGCTTCTTCCCCAAAATGACTACTTTATGGAAGAACCATTACCTATCCTACATATCCTTAAAATCTGCACTTACACAACAACCTAATTAATAACAGTCTATTTTGATTAGCTTTATTAGTAAAAAAAAAAAACATAAAAAAAAACAACAGCAACAAAAAATATCGCTAAATGATCACTGGCGGAGTGACAACGTGTGTCGTTGCCCTATGAGTCAGAGCGCAAGCTGTCACAAGTCTGATGGTAAAATACAGTTGTTATGCAAACGCCATGAAAACGTAGGACACAGTTTCCATCGCCTATAAGGCCGCGTAGTTGCTTTTGAACACTGTTAGTCTAGCGGATGTTCAGTGATCGGATGATATGTAGGAGTGAATTAATAGACAGCAACTGGGAATAAAATATCAGTGAGCTGTGTTCGAATACCAGTCGGATTTGTTACATTTACTTACGGACAAATAACCTTGGGAAAGGCATGAATCTACTTGTCCCCCAACCCTGGTTTTCATAGTAGAACCGCAAAAAACATTGTTATTCTCAAAAAAGTTTTAAATGCAATATTCATTTGCCAAAAAAAAAAAAAAGAAAAAAGAATAACAATATTGTGGTTTTAAATAATCCACAAAGTATTGATAAACCGTAACAAAAAACTAATCGGTCATTCAGTTGATAAAGGTATAGTATCTGTTCATATGATATGGGTTGGATCCGGTCGTCCGCTTATACACATCATTAACCGGCGAACGCCATGTTCAACTGATCGTTGATTATTCATGAACTCCATTTACCCCAACAAAGATGGGTTACTCCAGGACCATAATGCTCAGGGCCATCTGGCACAAGTTGCCCAGAATTGTATTTGCAGAAAAATTCTGGAGACTTTCACTATAAGCCAAACCGAGATTTTATGGGACGAAGTGGAGAGAGGTCTTTTTTACGCAAGAAATGTTCTTGCATTTTGTGAATATCTATCGAAACAGCGTGAAAACATCCTGAGAATTTATGACCACTTATGGACACGATAGCACTTCGAGTTGCTATATTTCCTCTGGCTAGAGGGCATCCTGTATAATATATATACTTAACCGTTGACCTTTGGCACGTCAGCGTACGTTTGTAGCTGATATTTGCTCCTTCAATCTAGCTTCCTATTTCTTTGTTGTCTTCTGAAATGCCATTTTGACAAAAGAGCAACCTTGGAATCGAAAGATTTCTTATTTTATTTTTAAATTCTCGGCCTTAAATTGGCAAGATAACTGTTTTCTGTTAGGTGGAAATTAAGTCTTTGATAAATGCAGTTTTTTGCTCAACAATTGGATTCATTTTCGGGATTTTTGTTTCTTTCTACAATCGGATCTTCTTTTTGTTTCATTTCACAGGAAAGAAGAGCTTTTTTTTTCTCTTTTTATTTGATACTAAGGTTCATATTTACAAAAGTGAGAGACAAGAGTCAATTAATTCATCTGATTTTCGAAATTTGCGACAATGTCCTAACATTTCTACGATTCTATTGTGACACCAGTTACGTTATTTTCTTAAAGTATGAATTTAAGGAAAAAAGTTTATTTGCACAAAGGAACATACATTTTGATTAAAGGTAGATACACTTTCGGTAAAAGTTTTTTTTTTTTATGTTTTCAATAAATAATTGCTGGTATTCCCAGGTCCAATCTGGCCCGGGGTGGTAACAGCTGTTAGGGTCACAGCTATGGGCAAAGAGTTAACCCCAAACTGGGGTCAACACTATGAAAGTTTCAAAATAGGTTTTAATTCCAGCAATAATTTTTTGAAGGAAAAATTATTAACAGCAATACATTTTTGGAGAAAAAATTATTACCAGCGATGCATTTTCGGAAGAAAAAAATATTACCAGCAATAATTTTTTGTAAAAAAAAATATTACCAACAATAAAAATCTTGTCAGCATTAAATAACTCATTGAGGTTGATATGCCGTAAAACAAACCAAACCAAACCAAACTAATCCAATACATATTTCTTTGAATACGACAAACAAGGAATATCTTGCCAGTCTTTATTCTTAATTCCCAGGACCACACTGACCTGGGGTGGTAGCACCTGTTAGTGCTCCAGCTATGGGGAAATAGTTAATTATTTTTTGAACAATTATTACCAGCAATACAATTTTGAAGGAAAAATATTAACAGAAACAGATTTTTGAGAAAACAAAATATTACCACCAATAAAAAATGAAGTCGGCATTAAATAACCTATTGAGGTTGATATACCATAAAACAAAATAAACCAAACCAATCTAAACTAAATAATACATATTCTATTCATACGAATCTATTGTAAAAATGTTGTCGGCATTAAATAACCCATTAAGGTTGATATACCGTAAAACAAAATAAACCAAACCAATCTAAACTAAATAATACATATTCTATTCATACGAATCTATCCTAAAAATGTTGTCGACATTAAATAACCCATTGAAGTTGATATGCCATAAAACAAAATAAACCAAACCTTCATCGTCTGTAATCGATTTTTTTCAGAAATGTATCAATTGTGTTGCGTTTGAGCAGTGAATTGCAAATGGAAATGCGGCCAATTAAATGTTTACCGTTAAATCGTGAGTAACAAATATCGTTCTGATTCACGTATTCAAGGTTTTTAAAAGTACCTTAAATATCTCATATGAAATATGGGGATTATCTCTGCGAGGTCCCGTGTTGCGTGGCCTGGATTATTTTTCTCCACTGATTCAGATGCTTCATCATCAAAGACTACAGGCCTGCCGAAATGTTCTCGATTTTCCAAATCAAAATTTCCATTTCTTAACCCATTTAACCACTTCCGGGCAGTAATCTCTGCTACGGCACCATCACCATAAACGGTAGTTATCTATTTTTGCTATTTTTATAGCATTCTTTTCTTTTCCCGGATGAAAAGAGTATAAATAATTAAACAAGTCTCATTTTTCTCAATTTTCACTTTTAGCGTAAGAAAAAAAAAATTAAATCCACAATCGACACACGAATCGTATAGATAAATGCGGGTTGAAATGTCGTCTAAATGTCCTAAACTTTAGCTACGTATGAAATCACGCATTTGAACGCCAACTATGGAAAAACATCACGAACTTCTGTTTCCATCCAATATTTAGCGTTCATTCCAAATCACTTTATGTCCAAAGATTTAGCCAAAACATTCTGCATACTGAAATTACTTTAATTTGTTATCAAACATTGTAATTATTCGTTTTTGACTTTCCAATTTTTCATTCTCTTTTGCCAATTTTTATCGCGGGACTCAGGTCGTTTATAAATGCTACGACCTTAAAACCAAGTAGCATGTTTTAGAAATTAATAATTATTGGAACTACCATCTTTGTATCCGTATGAATTGGCCAACGCTTTACCAATTTACAGAAACCCATCAAGAAGTGAAATTCAGGTGTAGTTTTTCTTCCTTATCCGCTTTCCTCAGCACTATATTGTTTATTTATACCAAATAGTAGTATTAGACGTAATAGTTTTTGGTGATTTTGTTTTTCTTTTTTTTTTTAGATGAAGTATGATTAATTTTGAGAAGCTTATGTTTCATCTTATCTTTCTTGCTTTTATAAAAGGATTTTGAATGTTTGACATTCTGAACAAAAGAAATCGAAAGTAACGTGCGATTCCAAAGGTGTCATCTTTATCAAATAAAATACAAAGGTTAAGAGGAATCTTAGTGTGCTGCGCGATCCTCTCGCGAAATATTGTATGGATATATATGTTTGTGTGGAAGTAATAATCGTAGAATAAATAAATGAATAACATTATTTACATTATTCGGACTATTGTCCTTATCTTATTACAACGTTCCAGCCTTCTTCAGATGGTTGGAATGTCGAACCAAACCCTTTATTTCGCTTACTAGGGTAGACCGTTCTAGTTCCACGTGCCATACATATTTAATGGGTGTCAGTTATTAGTTATATCCTGTTAATATCCCTCTGAAAGTTCTGTACTGCCTTAATTGAACTTACTCTTTGGGTCCTGTCACTGGATCTAACCAACGCCTTTATCCACTTAGCCATGTGCCCTTGAGGATATCTGTGTATGAATTTCTGGGTATTATAAACCTAATGTCTTCAGTGAGCGAAATAACGGATACAGTCCGATATTCCAACCACCTGAAGAAGGCCGGAGCGTACAATGGCTGAAACGTTGTAATAAATATGGCGACAAAAATTCGGACAATAGTCAGAATAATGTAAATAATGTTCATAATACTTCATCTCAGGAATATAGATAAATGAATAAATATTAAACATTTTTTTTAAAATAATTCTATTCACTATTCTTCGAATATGTTATTTTAAATACTTTGTTTTAATATTCACTATTTAAAAACTATTTTTATTTTTTTAATTCAACTTTTTAACATTTTCCTTTATTTGAATATATGAAAATTAACCTTTTTTCATATAAATGTTTTCAAAATTCTTTGTTTAACTGAAAATTTATTGTTTTATTTCCTAACACTTCAATGTATACGCTTTAAAAATTTGCTAAGTGTGAGGTGATATTTTCATTTGCTCTTCAGTGTGCCGTTGCTTAAAAAGAATGAGAAACATTGATTCAGTTTATTTATCTTTGGACTAATATCCTTATCTTTCCTATTAAGGACAAGGACGGAATGCAAAACAGAAAAATCCTTGTGGTAATAGCAACAAAAATGACATTCGAACTTTTGTCATCATCTTTTATTGTTGTTGTTATCACAATGTTTCGGCAGTTGTACCCTCCGGCCTTCATCAGATCTATGTCGATCTGGGTAACGTTCTGATAACAAAAACGAAAATGAGGAAAATGGTTGGAATGTAAATAATGTAAATAATAAACAAAAAATGTACTTAGTACTTAGTACATTCTGGCATTTTGTTGAAGGTTACATCTACATATTTACATATACGTGTAGCGTACAAAGAACATTATGTTTAGAATAGCCTTCATCAGGTGTGTGTCGTTCTAGGTAACCTACAGTGAAATCACACCAGACAATAGTCTCGTGTATTAAAGCAATGGTTCGTAATTGTGAGTTCAATCCCTGGGTCTGGTAGTGTGGACTTGGACACAGTGGAAATGAGCTGGCAATAGCTGAGCAGTACTAAAATAAAAGGAGATATCCCTAGACATGGGCAGTAGAAAGAGCACAATCTACCCCCCATCCCCGTAGATTAAATAAAGGATTCAGTTCGGATTACCCTGTAGGTTTACACTGATCGGCATACATCTGAAGAAGTCCGAAACGTTGTAATAACCACAGCAAAGATGAAGATAACAGTCCACTTATAAATAGTACAAAAAATGATGACTCTAATTATTCAGATAGAAAAAAAAATGAGGACATTATTCCGAATCTATTTAATGAATTACGAATACTGTTTCTTTAATAATAATAATAATAATAATAATAATAATGTCTCTCCACGATTTCCTGTCCTTTGTAACTTTAAACAACGTTTGAATCTTTACCATCCGTGTTTGTTTGCGCTATCTCACCCATTTCATAAAATCACTAAGTAGATCACTCGATGTCTCCCATTGTGCGTCCAAAATTCAATATGTCTTTTGAATATTAAATTCTCCAAGTAAACTTTTTCATCATCAGTGCTCCAAAGATTTCAACTGACTCTTTCTGATTCTAAGTATAAGAATCCTTTCAGTTCCTATTTTCTTTAGAACTTCCCCGTTGTTCAGGTGTTCCGTCCGCGGAATCCTCAGCATCCTTCGGTAGAACAACATCTCTGTTGATTCGAGACCCTTCTTCAGTTATCAGGAAATCATCTGCATTCACTTGCCTTAAACCAACTTTTGTCATCATTTTGCTTTCTATTCAGTAGGTTACTTTTTCTTACTCTCTGCCTCTCTTACATTCAATATGTCCTTTGAGTATTAAATTCTCCAAACACCCTTTTTTCATTATCAGTGTCCCAAATATTTCAACAACTCTCTTTCTCATTGTAAGTAAAGTGACAATTTGGTTTATATTTTCCTTAAAACTTCATCGTTGCTCACATGATCAATTCATTGTATTCTCAGCATCCTTCTGTAGAACCACATCGCTGTCAATTCGAGTCTCTTCTTCATATGTCAGGGAATTGTCGAGTATTTATTATTATATATGAAGATTGATGTGACAGTGTAGTTCAGCAATTTTTCTTTGTTTCAAGTAAATTTTTCATGTTTCTTAATACTTTACTTCGTTTCTGAAAGGCATCTTCGGATTTCTGGATTACATTTTCCGTCGTCTGTTCGTACACGGCCCAGAGAATTAAATTTCTACATCTGCTTCTTTCTCTATTATTATCTGAGGAAATCTGGTACAGGTACTTCTATTGTGTAATGATTAAATACAAGAGTTGTACTTAACAATTACCATCCATCAAGGATGTCAATCCAAGGAAAATATTTATCTCAGCCTTCAAATTTTTATATTAAAAAACACAACGAAATGCGTTTTTCTTATTGTTGTCTACCCGCATTTTGCTGTTTGAGACAGAGCAGAACGCCTTTCAAGCTGGATTTTATAAGAATTTAAATTAAAGTCTGCACAGTTTGACAGACATGTACAAGGTCTATTTACCCGCTCATAGTCCCGGAGGAAACGAAGGACCAAAGTGATAAACTAAAGAATCATCATAGAATACACGACACGCACTCCTTTTGCCTGTTCAGAGGAAGGGTGGTCATTATCACTTCAAGGGGGTAGGGCAAATTTGGATGGGAAGTGGGTGAGGGTTAGGGGAGTATAAAAATTTAACAACATCGTGTCGCCTACCCCCACTGCCCGTTCCGGATATCACGTTCTCTGCGGAACTCTATCCCCAAAGGCGCAAATTAGGGACGTGGAATCGATTTGACCTCAACACCACTGGTCGTTTGCCCTTGAGATATATCACATGACCCTTAAGTAATTAGAGGATCTGTCAATTAAGGTTGAATCCTGATAAACAACGGGGTTTGGGCCTGAAGATGGCAGGATCGAACAAGTCACCAAAGTCAGCGACTCTTTTGTTTATTGTTGACGCTCTTGCAATAGTGCATTGGTCAGTGTATCAGTTTCTCAACCGATGAATAGTCATTTCATTTAGCAACTATCGAAATATATCCTCGTATTGGTCAATGTAACATTTTCTCAACCGATGAATGGTCATTTCATTTAGCAACTATCGAAATACATCCTCGTGCAAAAGTTGATTTATTTACGCACTTTGAAAACAGAAGTATCTCTGTGTGCGGCAGGTGTCGTGCGTGTGTATGCGTGTGTATGCGTGTGTATGCTTTTAATGTTTTAAAGAAAATTATAATTGATATGTACTAGGGTATTAAAATGTTTGAGTGATTGTTTCGTTTTTTACGGCTTATCAACACTTTGCAGTCTATTTAAAGCCCCCAAAATATTTTTAGATTGTAATATTTTTTGCGGTAATGATCGTTTAGCGATAGAAATTTTACTAATTAACACATCGCTGGTTAGAGAAGAAATGGATTCATGAACTTCACAAGAATATTTGCGCGTAAGTGAAAATAACGAACCCGACTGGAATTCGAACGTAGATCTTCGATTTCTCGTTACGTGCCTTTATCCATTACGCACACCCAAGCTTACAGCAATGTGGTATTCACAAGCGGTCACCCATCTACCTACTAACCAGGCACGATGTTACTGGAACCGTTGTTGCAACGTGATATGGCCGTCAGCCATTAATTTTTTTTTTAATTTCTACATATAAACTGTCCAATATTTGCGTACCTTTCATTTCTGCCTTGCATTTTAAATTATATTTAATCTTTCTTCTATCAATAAAAGCAGTTAATTATGTGTTTCCACCAGTGTCTTATTTTTCTTAGTTTCAGTATTCGCGTTTAGGGGAATATCTCTTTGAGTCCATGTGAATGCAACAACTTATATTACCCTCTTAGGTGGCTACAGAGGTTACTCCTGAAATAACTTTGTCAAATATTCAAAACTTCTTAATAAAAATAGTTTTTAGTTAGATGACGCATTACCTCGGCTCGGCTCGGCTCAACTCGGTTTGGCTCGCCACTATATGCATATATACAAGTGCATTAATACTTAACGTTGTCTGGTCTCTGAACATCGACCTTGCCATCCTGGGTAGCCCTACCAGAAACTAAGCTTCCGACGCCATCTCTCTCAGAATCATTGAGAGACGAAAGTTTCTTCACCACGGAAAGGTGACGATCCTAGCACTGTCATTGCTCCCACTCTGTTCGCCATCTTCATTCTAAGAGTGATTGACACCACAAAAGATGATCTGCCTCCAAGAATTGAGATTGTCTACAATTCAAACGGGAGATTATTCAATATTGCCCGTATTCGTGCCAAAGCCAAAACAACGACGAGTTCTTTGATTGAGTCTCAATATGTAGTTGACAACAGTATTGCAACACTTTCTAAACCACACCTGCAGCAAATATTGAATGCCATCTACAATGTATACACCAGATTTGGACTAAAAATCAACACAAATAAACAATAAATCATCTCAAAAATCACTAACTGAAACAGTCCGGACAAAACCAAAGATCCAACATTGAGAAACAGACTTGGAGAATGAAGATCACTTTTCTTATCTTGGTAGCCATTTGTCTTGTAGCATTAAACTATGAATGTATAACACCCTCTCATATATGTAGCACCAGCTTTTGGTCACCTCCGAAATAGGGTTTTCCAAGATCGTGGCATCAGAATAAACGCCAAAATTCTCCTGTATATCTCTGAGATCTGGGACAACTTATTGACGACATATGAAATTCCTTGAAAAGTTTCACGAGCGTTGTTTTAGAAGTATCTTGGACATTATTTGGGTGACCTGGAACAAGCTAAAATGATAGCATTGAAATCATCGTCATAACAGAATCGAGTTTGATGGAGAGGGATTTCTGGTACGAATGAATGACAACCGCCTACGAAAGCAAATCTTTTACTCTCAACACAAAGAAGGAAATCAGGAAAAGAGGATTTCACAAGAAGAGATTCAAGGACTTTCTAAAAGAAAATATGAAGAAATGAAACATCAACAGCTGGGAATCCAGTGCAATAAACAGGAACCTCAGCAAAGATCAGAACGAAGCCATCATCGTCGGAATTGACGGATAGATACGAATACTTAACTAAAAACTATTTACTATTTAACATGATCAATTTTTATGTCAATACACTTAATTCAATGCTAAATATTAATCAGATGAATAGAATATTATGCAATAAAATTCCCAGAGCAAAATTCAGGCTTTAACGTTCCAATGACTTTTCTTTCCTCGGACTTTTCTGACTAAAAATCTCTTAATAAAAACAAAAAACATAAATAAACGCCCATAAATCATAAAATTATGAACACTGGTCTTCTTTACAAATTAAGAATATGATAATTTTAGCAACGTTTATACCATCTACAAGGTTCTTGAAAATCATTTATTATAGTTGTATAAAAAAAAACTGAAAATGGAAAAAAGAATTAACTGAAAGTGCCCGGGATCAACAAATCATTACACTGCTTTAACATTCATTGAGTCCAGAAAAGAAAACATTTATAAGCATACAATGAAAACATTATAGAAGCTAAGCAAAAATACCTTCTCAGTCGTCTTCAGCAAGACATCTATTAAAGAAGGATTGCTACCCAAATTATACGACTATATATATATATATATATATATATATATATATATATATATATATATATATAGTCTCTAGTCATCTAATTTCGCGAGAGCGTGAAACCTGAGTAGCAACGTGAGATGGGCTTCGTTTTTTGCTCTGACGCCATAGTCTTTTCTGACATTGTTGTTTTTTCTGTGTGCATATATATATATATATATATATATATATATATATATATATATATATATATATATATGAAATAATCCTAAGTAGCCAGGCAAACCTACATAGGTTTTTCTAAAACGGATCGTCAGGGTAATGCTGGCGATCCGTTAATGTTTTTCCAAGCGAATACCACCATCTATATATATATATAGTTTTATGGGTATGAGTTAGTTACCCTGGGTATCACCCTTTCTCTGAATATTGGAAAAGTGTGAAACGTAGGGTGACAAACTAATACAACTGTATATGTTAGCTCTATGACTGATATTGAGTGCTTTCCACTAATTACTGCACATAAAAAATAAAATATGTGTGTGTGTGTGTGTGTGAGTGTGTTCGAGCGTGTATGTGAATGCTTAGTACCAAGAATAATGCCTCCAATTTTCTAAGCTGACCCCCGACATTAGAGGCGGATGTTTGAAGTATAGCATTAGCGATTGAAACTTCCTGCCAATAACGCATTTGTGTATGTATGTATGTATGTGTGTGTGTGTGTGTGTGTGTGTGTGTGTGTGTGTGTGTGTGTGTGTGTGTGTAATCCAAAACAGTCAAAGAGACATAGACCACACTATTATTAATTTCAGTTTCACGCGATGAAGTGATCCTCGGATGGTTCAGAGACTATTTCATTTTTTGGTTTTACTCTTTGTTTTAATCTTGATGAATTAGGTTTCTTCATTTCATGTTTTTCTTTCCATTCTGACCACTGTGGTTTAATTGATTCTATTTATCTATCTATCTATCTATCTATCTATCTATCTATCTCAATTTGTTCATACCTATCTATCTATCTCAATTTGTTCATATCTATCTATCTATCTATCTATCTATCTATCTCAGTCTGTCCATATCTATCTATTTATCTCTCTATCTCAATTTGTTCATATCTATCTATCTATCTATCTATCTATCTATCTATCTATCTATCTATCTATCTATCTATCTATCTCAGTCTGTCCATATCTATCTATCTATCTATCTATCTATCTATCTATCTATGACTGTTTTTCTATTCCTTTAAGTGTGTTAATCGTCTTGATTTCTTATAGATTATTCTAAACACATTTCTCTATCATGACTCTCGTCGTATTTGCAATTTTTCTCTTTTATTTGATGAAATAACGACATGCATTATTATCTACTTCTGTTCTGCGTTAATTTTCAAGTTAATATTTACTTACTTTCTCTTGTATCTTGACACATGCCGTCAATCCGCGGTAGAATGTAGGCAGCAAATAAAAGTTAATATCTCAGTGGGATTAGAAATTTGAAAGATATCCAGAAGCTTTAATGCCAAACGACAAGAATATGGCGGTTACTAAAGAACAAATCCAACGTTTAAACTCATCACTTAATTCCACGATCTCTCTCAGATTTTATTTTTAATTATTAACCAGTAGCTTGTAGACTGCTATATTATTTTTTTTTATTAAATGAAGACTTATCAACTTTTATTAATTTGATGGCTAGCATTTATATTCATCCTATTTTTTTTCATGAAGCTTTCTCAGTCATAATTTTGGATTAGAAATTATTTTAATCGTATTTATTATTAGATTAGGCATTATTAATAGCTTTTGACTAAAACTGACTTCCATCTTAATTTTTGAGTGTTTTATTACGATGAAATACAATATTAGTCAATTATTAATAATATTAGTTTGTGGAAATTCCTATTACAAGATTACATTATTTGTTTGTCAGAGTTTTTTTTTGTATCTATCTATATTTCTGAGATGTGGTATTATGTACACTATTTACATTATTCGGACTATTGTACTCATCTTTGTCGCCATATTTATTACAACGTTTCGGCCGTTGTACGCTCCGGCTTTCTTCAGGTGGTTGGAATGTCGAACTGAACTCTTTATTTATGTATGCTTAGTCTCCTGAGCCGACCAAGCATAGGAATAAATACATATTGGGAATCAGTAATAAGCAATGCCAGGGAAAAGCGATAATAACAACAAAAAATTGCAATATGAGCTCTGGTAAAAAATGTTTACTAAAGCCATTAGGTTTATAATACCGAGAAATTCAATTATTCACTGTGCCTTGTGGACACAAGACATAGTGGATAAAGGTGTTAGTTAGATCCAGTGAGTTCAATACCCGGCTGTGGCACCATTTAACGAGGCAGAAAAAGAAAAGAAAGAAAAGAAGGAGAGGAGAGGCTAAGGACCGAATCGTGGATGATAAGCAGAACACGCACACGGCTAAGAGACAATGGATAAGGGATATTTTGATAAGTAACAAATGGCGAAAGGGTGTCATTACAATGACAGGGAAATTCTGAGTAAAAAGAAAGGGAAAGAAAGAAAGAATCAGATATGTTTTGGTGACGGCTGTGTTATCTAAGGATATGAAAACAAACTATTGGTACGGGAAGGCATTTTATTATCAACTACAGACCGACTGGCCAAAAGAAAAATTCAAATGAAAATGTTATTTCGATAAGTGACGAAAAACAGGCAACTAAAAAGGACTTTGGACAGATATGAAAATTAAAAGCCACCCACGAGTGTCCGCTGATCGATTTCCTTCGACGGAACATCCTTGGCCTGCGATAATAAAATTATGTTATCAGAAATATGTATCGAAGGGAAATGAATGGGAATTTAGAAATGTCTTTTCGGGGCGACGTAGGGCGTGTTAAGAAGTCCACCTATTCTGATAATTGGCGATAAAATAATTGACGAAGACCAGGTGTAGAACAAGTGTTATGACCACCGCCGTTGCGGCTAGGGAAAATGATAACGGCGATTAAGAGGCAGAAAAGGAAAAGAAGGGATAATTTTTTTTAGTTTAGCAAGATATTTTTTTCCCTGAAACAAAGCCGCGGATTCGTCCACGCCCGACTAAGACATCATTGGTCGAGTGGTGATCACGTGACGCACGAAGGAGGCTGTCGCCGCCCATCCAAAGTATAGGTATGAGAAGCTGCTACGAAGAAGTGGGGAGGGCATTCACGCCCCTCTGAAGTATGCTGAGAAGGTGGGAGTAAGGAAAAGGCTCCCAAAAATGGAAAAAAGTGGAAATTTCTAACCAGAGAGGTGGATATGTATTTAGAATTATCGAGGAAACCCCGACGCCGACAGACCCACCCCGGTTTTGGTCGGCGTCCATATAAGCGAAGCCACAACGAGCAGAAATCAGTTCCAGTAAGTTCAGTTCCAGAAAAGTTTGAGTTGAGTCTCCAGTTGAAGCCGCCTCGCAGATAGCTGGCCAAGATTCACGCAAATTCCGGACTCCTCTTCAATCCAAGAACAATTATTTTGAAGAGCGACTTAGATCCAGACCACCGAAATAAGTTTTTTTTCGACTTTCGTCCGAAGACACACCGAAAAACCAATTTCTTAGAGAGCAAACAACTTGAAGCGTTAAAACTCGCCTAACGGAAAACGACGTGTCACAATCCATAGAACGGGTCGGGAGATAGATGCAGTCCTATGTATCGAACAACTAGACATAAAGTTTGTTACCTTTTTCTTTGATACTTTGAACTTTTTGAGTTTTCATTTTATTTTCTTTTATGCATATTTGTGTGGTATCACCCCCATTGAACTCGGTTTGCATTACGGCCCCAACCACTGTTTGATCTCGTCTGCCTAAGATCAATTCACAACGTGGGTATGCAGACTGGAGATCAATGCAGTTACCTTGGTAACCAGGCGTTGGAAGCGAGTTGGGAGCGACGAGGCTGATATCAAATCTAACCAGATTCCCACCCGAATCACCAAAAGGTTAGAACATCACATTTGAGTGCCGCGACCGATACCAAGCCAGTTGGTCGTCACAAGACGAGACAACACGACTGACGCGACAGGCGGACGTCATGTTTGGAGCAGCGACACCCGAACGGAGCAGCGAGGAGCGAACAGCTGGCGCCGCGGCGAGGACGTCACAATTGGTGCTGTTTAGGGACGTCACAGTTGGTGCCGTGGTAGATCAGGATAGAACGTCACAGTTGGCGCTGCGACCAGGGGACGACGTCACACGGCTAAGGCAGTGGAGAACTTGGGGAGAGGAATTAACAGGAGATAGCTGATAGCTGACATCCATTAAACATGACAGGGGAACTACCCCAGTGAGCGAAATAATGGGTTCAGTTCGACATTCCAACCATCTGAAGAAGGCCGGAGCGTACAACGACCGAAACGTTGTAATAAATATGACGACAAAGATGAGGACAGTAGACCGAATAACGTAAATAATGTAGAATTTTTTTTGTGTGTGTCAGGATTTGTTTATGTAGAGTACGAAATACTCGTTGCACTGTGCGAATGCAAATTACTCCACCTTCAAAAATTTGGTTATTTGTGCATGGAAGAGTCATCAGGAAATGAAGAGCGGTTCAGGAATAATAAACAATTAATACGTGTCATGTTATATTTGAACTGAGAGCAATGTGTGCATTGGTGTGATCTTATAACCCTGTTACGAATCACAACAACCAATTCAGAGCCTCCGACATGAGTGTCTAATAAAAGTGTTAGGATTTATTTTCCTTCTCATAGGGTAACGCTCGAGCAGTCGAATATAAGCTAACACTGAAATGAAGAACTTATAGGGACGATGTAGATAACACTTCAATCTATAGACAGGCACACACACACACACACACGCTCACACGCACACATACATACACACACATATATTCATTGATGCTTGTTTCATTAAATAATATAGACAAGTTTTGTCTATTTATTTTAAGTAAGTTCCTTTCATATTGTCTGATAAGCTTAATCACATTATCGTTGAAAGGCGAAAGGAAATCACCATATTGATACATGTTTAAATCCAATCTAAGCTTTCGGTTTACATAAGCCATTATCAAAGATGACAATTACTTTTCAATATATCAACCGATACACGGAACAATAATGATTGTTTGTTTTTGTTGCATGAAAAATTTCAAAGCAACGACAGACTAGTGTATACAGACGCGGAAGCGAAAATCGCGTCGCAGCTCGTGACGTCACACATGACCACGCGAGAGTGAAAACGAGAAGTATTAAGCATGGGAAGCCGCGTACACAATTCCGGAAAATCCTTGTGGAAAGCACAACTATACTTAAACATGAAAACAATAAACAAAAACTAAAAATTCTTGAATTCTTAAAGCTATATACATAAAACAGTTGAAACCAAACCTGAACAAAATAAACTATGAAATATTCACAAATATTCTTAAATGCCTATAATTGATAACAGAAGCCATTGGTTTATATCAACGGCTTCCCATACTTAATACTTTTGCCAACTGCATATTGAAACGTTCTATATTATTTAACGAAACATGCATCAATGAAAATCTACTGCCTAAATATACACAATATATATATATATATATATATATATATATAATAGCTGGCCACTCGTATCCGAGGACAGCCGTCTTCTAGGGCGCCTAGCCAATCCTATTGCAGACGCTTGCTGTGTGGTTTCTACTGCAACGATGCTGAGCAGACCTTATATCACAGTTTTTGGTAATGAACGCGTTATCTAGCGTGATCAACAATGTGAACAATGCCAGTACGTTCAAGCCCTCAGCCACGATGACTTGTGGCTTTGTGCTAGGACAGCTATCGACGGCCCCGAAGGCTCCGTCTACACAATTTCACTCACGTGGCTTGGGTCAAACCGTGGTATTGTTTTCAGGCACTTTCAAGGTGCCGCACGCTGGGATCGACCCTTCCACTACAAAGTCTCCTTTCTGACAAATTGACCATAGTGAGATTCGAACCCTATCTCATGGTCAGAATGCAAACTTTCTAATGTGCCTATATATATATATATATATATATATATATATATATATATATATATATATATATATATTCCATGTGTATGAGCAAAATTTTTCAAATTGTTTAATATCTAAAAAAAATACTAAACTATTTGAGTTTATTTTTTCCCAGATTTCCAGATATGGCTGTTAGTCCCACTATGTCTTCTCAACTGAGCAATGGTGAGATGAAATGGTACCAGCATTCTTAATCTGGCTTCCATCTTCAAAGTCCATTCAAGAACCATCAAGTGGACGGGCAATAAGTTTAATAAAGACGGAAGAGAGGAGATACGTGATCTGATCACAACAGCAAGAGGGTTCGCCTTTCAGCTTAGAGCTAAAGAGATCAGTTAAAAAAATTCAACTGAATTCATAAGACATTTGGCACGTGAGAGAGAAGTTTGAGCTATGACAGTCCAAAAAACAGTGAAAAAAAACTTGAAAATGAAATCGTACGTGAAACGTGTGTTGCACCTTATTCCAGGACAGAAGGTTAGAAGTCAAAGATCATTGTTCAAATGTTCGGTTCGAAATACTGAGGAGGAGTCTGAATCGGACAGTAGGCGAATCTATCTGATCCTATTATTTCTTCCTATATATATATATATATAAACTTTGAATGTAAATGAATATGTTAGCTCTATCGCAGATATTGAGCTCTTTCCACTAAGTACCGCATGTATATATGTATCTAGTTATATATATATATATATATATATATATTAAAAAATATGATTCAATCGCGACACAGAAATTACTGTTTCGAAACTAGTCATCCTTATTCAAGCTTAATTTCAATATTAAACCTCAATTGTTGGATGACTGTTTCATCCTCAAGAGATGTTTGGAATAACTAAGAAATGAAATGTTTTACTCATTTGTAGATTTGAAATGGAGATTTGGGGTTAGTCTTTCATTATCAAGGGGTCTCTGCTTTGATGAAAGTAGGAATGTTTGTTCTATGTCAAATTTATGGAGTCGTGTAAGGTTAGATTGTTTTTTTTTTTGACTGGCTACAATGGCTAATTTTATCAGGCTCCGTTGTTTTTTTATTACTATATGCTAAAATTTTGACTGATGTTGTAGTTACGGTCCTTTTTGGTGTTAATTTCTTCGTTTTTTTTTTGTCGGTAATTTCTTAAAGGGTCATTAAGATTATGATCGGGTTGTATTTTTAATCTTATTGTTTTAATTGAATTTGCTAATAGATTTTATATCGTATTTTGTAATTTTTATATGGTATTGTGGAAATTAATTTTTTTATCCATTTATTAAATGCAAATTATTTTAGGCGAATATTTGGTGGTGTCTACAAAAAAAACCGTTATTTCATTTTTTTTCATTTAATAAAATTTTGTTTTTTAGAAACTTGTGTAAGTTGTAAACTTGTGAAATGTCAAGTTTTTCATGTAGACATAAAAGGCATGGGTCATCCCAGGTTTTGCATGTTCTTGTTTATTATTTATTATTTTCCATTTTACCGTTGCTGTTTAATTTGTCTCTTTTAAATGCCATAAATATTTAGATTGGGATTTCTGTTTCTAATATTATTGAAGGAGCATTTGTGTAGTCTCCACCTTGTTTTAAATGCATTTTTTGTGGATCCTATATATATCTTTTCAATATTTGGATTGTCAATGGATGTGATTGTGCATTGTTATGCCATAGATTCTATGCGGCATTTGTTATTCAGAGGGCAGTTTTCAGGGTTTCTACAATTACATAATTTTTCATTACTTTTGTCTAGTTTTAATTTAGGATCTTTATTTATTTGGTTTTAGCATGCATGTTTTTCAAGGATTTTATTATTATGTTTTTATAATCCTTTCTAGATTTTCAGTACAGCTATAACATAATTTTAGGGTGTTTTTATTAAAGATCTTGCTAAGTTTGCTGTTAGTAGGAAAATGTTTTTTCGATTAAAGCTAGGAATTTTTGTCCTAGCTTATTACTAGTCATTTGGTTGAACGGGGGAGTTTACCAAATGAAGTTATAGCTGTACTGAATATATATATATATCAAAGTCACAAGTAATCGTGACCGAGGAATCTGTGTGTGCTGATCATCATAAATTATGCGGTCTCACTCTGAAAATACACCTACGGTCCACTCAGCATCTTTGCAGGCTAAACCACACGTGAGGTCTGTGGGAATTAAAACAAAATTGGCCTTAGTAATTGCCTGCGCCAGGGATCGGCTCGCCGCCCTAGATGACGGGACTAGCCGTCCATATATGTATGTAGTATTAGTTAAAAGTTAACTTTGTGGATACTCGTATATGAAAGGACGCTCTGATTACTTAGCAAACAGAATATCTATCTATTTTCGTCTACCGGCCTGATTCTTAGAGAAAATCGATATACTGCTTAATAAATAAATTGAGTCATTGCCTAAATTTATATATGTTATTTTCTTTGATAGTATATAAACTTATTGATATAGTTACAGAAGATAAAAAGCAGAAAAGTTCCCTGACCAAACTTCTTCGCAAAAACAGAGCAAACGCCCAAACATCAACATCATTTATTGCGAAGGGTTTTCAGCAACCCTCAGATATCGTTTTGTTGTTGTTGTTGTTGTTGTTTTTAGTAGGTGCGTCTTATCTTCCAATCTGTTACGCCACTTTATTACGGTTGGTCTTACGGTAAGAAAGATGCTTACAGAGTATATTAAATCTTGAATGTATATGTATGTGTGTGTGTGTCTACTGGATCAAGCCGAAACTGGAATCCAGTCATGTGGAGATAAATTAGCGTTCTCAAGTTTTTGAAGACAAGAAACAGTGCATGAAGCTGGTTTTTTTCTATCAAGACACGCCCCAGCGCCCAAATGAGAGTCACTAGTTTGCTTCGTGGGGTAGGCGGTGGCTCTGTATCGGTGACTTTAAAAGAGAGCAAGTGTGTGTAAGCGTTAATTTAATTGAAGCGTTACCCGCTTTATTCTTTACCTTTTCCCGCCACGACAAGTTGAAAACACTTTTCGTTGAAAAGTCTCCATGATGTCTTCGTGCTTGCCCAATTTAAGTTTCAGAGAAACTAAAGAAAGTCGAACGACACATAACAATCTAAATTGCCCAGTAAATAATCAATGGTTAATAAAATACACTGGCAGACCATATAATCAACATTGATTCCGATCTTTACTGAGCGATTGAAATGTACGATTTATCGAATGTTAGTTTAGTAATTACCATGGACATCTTGCAATAGTGCAGTTTTTAGTAAACTAGATCAATATGACGAAAATAAATTCGATCCTTATATCGATATATTTGGGATTAAAATCTTTTCTATTATTTATATTCTCTTTCATTGTTTTTCTTCTTTTCATCTTATCCTTTTTTCTTTTCTATATTTATTTTATTTACCGTATTTGACGGCATGTAAGACGCAGGGGTGTATAAGACGCACCCCAATTTCAGCAGAACAAATAAAGAAAAAATATTAATTAGTAAGCTTGCATATAAGACGCAGGTGAATTTTAAAAGATATATTTAGTAAAAAAAAAGTGCGCTTTATATGCCGTCAAATACAGTAGTTCTTTTTTTCATTTTTTTCTTTCTTTCATTTCATTATATATATATATATATATATATATATATATATATATGTGTGTGTGTGTGTGTGTGTGTGTGTGTGTGTGTGTGTGTGTGTGTGCAATGGAAAAATTGTCGTCTGAATGATGGCAAAAAAATGACGATAACACTGAGTTCTCATTTACCAGAATTACACAAAAATATTTTGAAATACTAAAGAGTAATTTTATTTAATAAAATCGCTATTGACGTCAAACACGACTTCCAGACGACTTCGGAATCTTCTGCAAAACTTCAGGATGGTCTCCTTGTTTATGTTGGGTACTGCTGCCATAATCCTTGCCTTTAGTTCATCCTTGATAAAAGTAATAGATTTTTATTTATTAATCCGCTATATTTACATCAATTCAAACATTATTTTTAGTGACTACCCATATTTGAATAAACGCTACGTTTATTTTTGTTTTAAGTATATTTATTTTCGTTTATTCTACAATGTTATTAAAGGAAAAATGCGATGCCCGGCAAGAGAAAAATCTGACTAGTCCTTTGCAGAAAAAAAACCATCGTTAAACCCAACATGTTTTTAACCGACTCGGCCACTTAAATTTAAATTCTTTTAATTCTCTTTCGTTACGACCAATCCTTTGCATCTTAGCAGCATTATCGCCTTGCTTGGGGTGAAATGATTTTAAAAGAATATATTTTTTTTTCAGTCTTCATTTTGTCTGTATCATTGTGTCATCGAATATTTGCGGTTCTGTTTTCGTATAACAATTTTTCAATAAGTATCATTTAGGTTAATTCTCTGCTCTGTTTCGTCTCTTGTTTATAGATAATCGATTGCTCAATCGACACTTCTAAAACCTGCCAGAACATGTGGTTGATTTTCATCTTGTCTAATTTTAAAACATGATTTTTTGTTCGCATCATTTTAAAGTTAAATTTGACTGTCAAACCTTCTTCAATATTTGCTTCTGATATTAATGTTATTTTTGACGGATATTAATGTTATTTTTGACGGATATTAATGTTGATTTTGACGGATATTAATGTCATTTTTGACGTATACATCTTTAAATGTTTCTTCTTTTTAAAAATATTCGCAACTTTTGATGTTTTTCGTTCATATTCAGAAAAGACATGTTCTTCTTCCCCGACGTTAATTCTATCCAGAATTTTACCTCATTTTCCTCCATTTTGTTTTAAAACTTTAGCTTGAATCCGCTTAATTTTAGCCGGCGTATCTTACTTGTCTGACTTGCAAATTTCTCATTTTATCCTGCGTTAATTCTTCCTTAAAATTCTGTTTCCTTCTTTCTCTCTTAATAATTTGCAATTTATTCTGTTAAGACCAAATATAGACGTCTGAACCACCTCAATTTAATTTTATTTTACCAGTTTAATTCTTCAAACGACATTTTTTTTTTTTAAGTTCGTCTCACAAAAAAAAAAATCGGCAGTGACTGGACATCCACGTTAAATAAATTGTAGGTGCTCACGAAAGAAAAGGCTTTAAAATTGTACTCCTGAACTCATATAAGTTTTTATTTTTTATTTTTTAAATTTCCACTATTCCGAAAAGCATCATGCAAGCCAGGACGATGGACCATTTCCTCCTTCTGCTGAATCGCCATCATACACATCCCTGTGAGACAACAAGTTGGCCCGGACCTCTTGGGCAATACGTGATAACGTGAAGATCCGTTATGAAACTCACGGGAATTGGATATAATGAAAGTCTCTCTTGAAATGAATCGGGTAGGAAAGAGTTGCAACCAATCCATCATATTGGGAGTGATTTTACCATGCACCACCAGGAATTAGTAGTGAACTTAATTCCTGTAACTGGCCTAAAATAATATATATATATATATATATATATATATATATATATATATATATATATATATATATATATATATATATATATATATATGTATGTATGTATCAAGAAGGAAAAAATTATCACATCATCGGTAATAAATTTATTTCGACAGATAATTTTTTTAAATCTGCCTCATCAGACGGAAATTACAGAATGGTTTAGATTTATACAAACAATTTATTTAAAAATTATTTTTAAATTAAATCACAAGAGAAAATGAAGTAAATGTCTATATTACTTGACCTAAAAAAATCTTCCTGGGGCTTTACATTATTGAAGAGAGAAGTGGGGGAAAGAAAAAGGAGAATCAAGGTCACTTCTTGATGACTAACAAAGATTATCTTGGTCAGCATATGAAACTTTTCAGCCAAACTTCATTAATAGTAAATATTTGAACATTAGCCGGCCCAAATTATTTTTAAACTATACTTATCCTTTTAAATACCCTTATGTCTTGAAAGCACATCACCTAATTTAGGGAAGAATCTCTAACCCTCCTCTACGATCATTGTTTTCTTTAGTTAAGTTTTTGTTTTTATTCTTTCATTTTAGTAATAACACAAATACGTTGACGATAAAAGTTTGTTAAATTTAGTGCATTTTTTCTTCATGGTCAATTTTATGTGAATCTTTTGAATACATATATATATATATATATATATATATATATATATATATATATAAAGACATTTTTATGTTTATACATTCTTTTCATAGATACAAATGTTTAAGTAAATGCTCTGTTTATAATAAACAGTATTAATAACATTTACCGTCTTGAATATCCTAGAAATCTTCATAGAAAATATTCTACCTCAGACAGGAATCGAACCTGTATCCTATACGGAACCGTCATATAGCCTGACGTGCCTTAAATATTTGTATCTATAAAAAGAATGTATAAACATAAAAATATCTTTAAAAAATTGTCGGACTTTGTTCATTTCATAATGTGTGACGTCAATTGTTTACATTTTAGATACGCATTGAGCAGATATGAATGTACGAGAGAGATTCCTGGAAGTTTGTAGTTTAAAAGCAGTAAAATCGACCTTGATTGATCCTCTGTGGCTCAATCGGTTAAGGTATGCCTTGATATATGACGGTTCCGTATAGTATACAGGTTCGATTCCTATCGGAGGACGCATATTTTCTATCAAAATTTCTCGGACATTCCGGCCAGTAAATGTTGTTAATACTGTTTATTATAAACAGAGCATTTACTTAAATATTTGTATCTATAAAAAGAATATATAAAAATGTCTTAAAATAATTGTTGGACTTTGTCCATTTCATTATATATATATATATATATATATATATATATATATATTGAGAGAGAGATGAAGATAACGATATATGTATTTATATATCAAGAGTATTGGAGAAAATTGTATGACAAAGTGGAAAAGGTTTACTTGCGACGCGTTTCCTCCTTCAGGAATTCATCGGATTGAATTTGTTATGTAAGACTACACAAGCGCACGATAAAGGGGTGCTGGGAATTTTTTTTTTTTTTTTCATATCCGAATTTCAGTTGAATTAATTTAGGATCTTCTTTTTCTTTCCATCACTTTTGTAAGTAGGCATCCAACACTATGATAATAGAAGATTTGCTTGGAATGGAGAAATATTGCAAATGCCAGAGCGAAAATTTACTGTAGATGACCTTGTGATTAAACCACGCTCTAGACATTTAAGTCGTAGTGACTTATTTTCTCCATTGATCAGAGTAGTGCTTTTTATGTCAGTGGTCAGTTTTGTTACGGTGGACAACCAACGCATTTGACGTATTATCTTGTAAAATGTCCCTTTTGTGTTCATATAAGTTTTATTTAGATTCCTTCAGGTTTCTCCTATGCATTTTTTGTGGCAAGTAGTACAGGCGATGAAGTAAACTCCGCCTCAGATTTTTTTTGCTTATTTTTTTGTTTAATATTAACTAAGTCTCTTATTGTTTTGGATGAAGTAGTAATGACTTTTATGTTGAGTTTAGATACTTTTCGATTGTAGATGTGATAGAATTAGTAGGCGGGATAATATATTTTTTGAGTCATTGGGTTTCTTGCTTTGATTTTTTTTGTTTTAGAATATTTTATTGTCCTATTGTTTCGCATTGAATATAAAATAATTAGTGTACTGGAGAAGTTTGAAAGTTTTTTAGATGAATTTCTCCTCTTCGTGTAAATAATCCGGGCTGCATATTCTTAGTGCTCTTAGGTAGAACCCAATGATTATGCCGGATTTTATTTTGTTGTTATGATGGGAACAGAAATTTGTCATTTTTTTTTTTTTTTGGTTGATTTCCGGTGGACACCGATGTGTTTGTTTAGTTGATCTGCTATGGAAACTAAGGGAAAGGAACATTAACGACAAATGCATGACCAGTCTAAATATAAATTCCCTCTACCCTAATAACACAGTTAAAAAAATGCCTAAATCTAAAAAAGCTTCTAGCACAATCAAATATAAAGCTCTCTCTGCCAACAGCTAAAATAATAAAAATCAGCCGTCTCATCACCAATCAATGTCATTTCACATTTAATAATGATTGTCAGAAACCAAACTTTGGATTACCAATGAGATCACCTCTCAGCGGAATTATGCCATGTATCTTCTTAAAATTTTACGAATCCGATCCTTTTCAAAACATTTTACTCAAACAAGCAACACACTTCTCGCCATATAAGTCTTTAAGGAAACTGACGCAACACATTCTTCCTTTCTCTTATTTAGTTTTGTTTCTGACTTTATTTGTTCTTCATCCTTCATAGTATTTATTGTGACGATTATTACAGGCAATGGGGTAAAATCCACCTTCAAATTTTAGCTTATTGTTTTCTTTAGTATTGATTAAGTCTTTTAATATTTTGGATATTAAACAAATTTTACATTGATTTTATACAGATTCTGTTTGATTGTAGATGTGATAGATTTAGTATGGTAGGATAATATATTTTTTTGATTCATTGGGTTTAATAGAAAGGGCAGTTGTTTTTGTTTTGGAATTCATCTCATATAAAGAACACAGGAAGCCTAGTTGAAGAACTGAGGGAAAAGAAGATGAATAACAAACGCCTGGCCAGTCTAGATATAAATTTCATCTACCCTAACATCCCAGTTGAATAATGACTAAATCTCCTAAAAAAACATCTAGCACAATCAAAAATAAAAGCTCTCTCTATCAACAGCTAAAATAATAAAAATCTGCCGTCTCATCGCCAATCAATGCTATTTCACATTTAATAAAAGTTGTTACAAACCAAACTTTGGATTATCAATGGGATCACCTCTCAGTGTAATGATGGCATGTATCTTCCTACTGGTGTTTTTCTGTTCCTCTTTATCCGCGAAACGTGCCCCCCCCCAAAAAAAAACATGATAAAAAAGCCGAAGAAGGTTTGAGAAATGCTCAGTCTCTAACAAATCTTTCAAAAGTTGAATCAATGGCAGAAGTAGTACGGAATGGGGTGAGAATGAACAAAAACAGTCTCGTATACCTGTGGAATAGGGTAAAACTGAGAAAAAAAAACTATTGTCTCTATGCGATAAAACATAGAGACAATTAAATTCGCAAAAGTGTCACTGTTTCGCGTAGAACGACAAAATTTAATTGTAAAGGGCGAGAAATTATTGAAGTTGGGCTGCGAAATCCTGCCTCTGTTGACAGGAAATATTCTTAATGAAAAGGTGCTGAGCCTATGTATAGATTACATTAAGGGATTGAGAAGATCAATAAAATGGAGTTTAAAAGAGAAGGCTTTATAGATTTATTATCATAAGAGAATCGACCTTGGCGAAAATGAAAATTACATCAATTCCCGGTATATCAAGAATATATCTTTAAGGTTAATGAAATGGATAAATTGTCAAAGAAAACCCCGAAACGTGCCTGTATTCATAAGAATGCCAACCAGGCCGCAGATTTTAAGGCTGAAAGGATCGTCTTACTGTGGCGATATAAGTCATCGTAACATGTCATATGTTTAATGCAGGCCTAGTGTACAGTGTAAGTGGCCTTGAGAAGAAAAAAGAAATATTGCGTCATTGTTATTTTTGATTAGTTCAACCATTTATAACTGAATTGAGAAAAGTGACTCATTAAAGATTGTTCTTAGTTTTAGAACCATTTGAATCCATGACTTATGAAGATGCTTCCAAACACAGTGTTCCTGTAGCATCCACTTGATCACGTCATTAAGAGTGAGCTGGTGACGAACATCTGTTTTACCTTTGCCAGAATTCGTACTTCTTAATACTCATCCAGATTGCAGCCTCATGGATTTCTGCAACAGTTTCATTAATGACAAAGCGTCTGTTGTTGCCCTGAGGCTCGGGATAGTAAATGCCTGCTGCTCGGAAGGCACTATGTATCAATGCATTCAACGACTTCAAGGGCTTCCCTGAAATCGATGGAAAGAGATTTTGCATATTGTCAGGAAAATCATTGCAGATGGATCCTTGAACGAACGCCGAGAAATCTTTACACCCCCAAAAACCGGCAAGAATCACAGACGAGGAAGAAAAGGCTATGGAACTCGCGGGATTTTTTTTTTCACCAGATTCAAGATTTGAAGGATAACGAGGGAAAAAGAGATCTACCTATCACTCGTGTCTAATCACCGCCTGCATCGATGATTGTTTGACGAAACAAGAGAAAGAAAAATAGCTTCACACAGTTAAGTTTTTTAACAGGAAATCCGCAAGTGTGAAGCCCCACCCAGCTCATTCCACCCTCATTTGAAATTCATCCATCAACCTTTAAAATACCTGGCCTCACAAACATCGAAATACATTATCGAATTATTTTCAAAAAAGTGATTTTCAAACAAAATCGAGTTAGAGTCTGTCTATATTATTTACATTATTCGGACTATTGTCCTCATCTTTGTCGCCATATAGAGGATAAAGGCGTTGGTTAGATCCAGTGACAGGACCTAAAGAGTGTGAGTTCAATACCCGGTTAAGGCAGTGCAGAACTTTCAGAGGGAAATTAACAGAAGATAACTGATAACTGACATCCATCAAAACATGGCACGTGGAACTAGAACATTCTACCCCAGCGAGCGAAACAAAGGGTTCAGTTCAACATTCCAAACACCTGAAGAAGGCCGGAGCGTACAACGGCCGAAACGTTGTAATAAATATGTCGACAAAGATGTGGACATTAGTCCGAATAATGTAAATAATGTAAAATCGAGTTATTTTCAAACAGATATACTGATATTGCTGTAATAGGGATGAGTATACTGCGTGGCAATAGGAACAAATCTGTATATGCTGAACTACCCTTTAACGTAACCCTCTACCTCGAGTGGCCCCCGGGCCTTGTACAGGGTGGACTTTATTGTAAAAACAAGTAAAAGATGACAGGAAAACTAATTTGGTTGCTGTATCTGGCATACATTGTAAATGAGAAGCTTTCAAAGTAGACAACGTCTTTTTGCATTTCGATCCTTTTGAGATTCTTATAAAAATAAAATTACATAAGAGACTTAAGGGGTTTAGATTTTTGTAGTCTGTAGTAAGTATTAATTCTTGTCACCAAATTCACTGTACAATGTCACTGTGCATGTAATAACCTTGGAACTATGGATGCTAGAAATCCATTCAAAGCATTAATTAGCAAAACAATGCAGTGAAATTTCAAATTGAACTGATCTTAAACTATTACAGATCTGATATTTAAGATTTACCAATAATTTTAATCAAAGTACATCTGCGAATTTACCTGTTATTTTTTCTAAGAAGGTTGCCGCTTGTTGATTTGAGATGGAATGTCCTATTGGCTATTTCAAATAGGTGCATCCAATAAACGTCTTTTCTTTTTAATAATGTAGGTGTTGGGGAACTGAGTGACTACGTGAAATGCGGGCGGACTGTACAAACTACAGTGTACAAAGAAGCAATATTTATCAATATTGCTAGACGGAACCACCAGAGTCTTTTATTTCATTTATTTGTTAAAATAATCCTGAAAAAGATCTGACTGTAACTTTGAGGTTCGATTGGGGGGAAAATTTAGCCCAAAAATGAACGAATATACACACAAAAAAGTACAAATTCTTTTTACAAGAATGGTGGTCGCAGATTTCTGGTAAGGTTTTCAATTTGTGTTCTTATTTAATAACATTTTATTTTTAATTAAAACAATATTACTTGATCGCTAGAAGTTAATACAAAATTTGAAAAGTATATACATCATTCTAATTTTTTTAAAAATTAAATAAAAATAATACTTGTAAAAATTCATTATTCATCGAAAAAGAAATTTTCATATTGTTTAAATCTCCTAGGACTTGTCCTTTTAAGTAAAAAAATAATTTCTTAAAATTGCAAATAATTAAATAAGAGTCGAACAACAAATTTCATATAATTTAAATGTGGAGTATCAAATATATATATATATATATATATATATATATATATATATATATATATATATATATATATATAGTTTCTAATATTACCAAGAGTTGTATAAATTTAGAGATCCCGTTGAAACCACACTTCACAAAAAAGATTATTAACCAAATTTTTGAAGGTTCTACAAAAGATTATTAAAAATAACTTTTACATCAAAAAATCATTTGGACTTTCCTTTTAATAATAACACAATATAACTTGACAATAAATCTTTGTTTTTTTAAGTTTTGGGGCATTTTTCATCAAGTATGCTCATTTTTAGCGAATCTTTCGAGGCAAGTATATATATATATATATATATATATATATATATATATATATATATATATGTGTGTGTGTGTGTGCGTAAAACTGTTCAAAATGAGTTTATTATGCTTGTATTTTCTAGTAGTAGAAACTACTCGAGGTCAAATGCTCCTTAAGGAACTGCGTTCCTCGTCAAACCAATCTCATAAATAATTACTTGAGTCACACTACTCCATGCCTATCCAGCTGACTTAGGTTACACTTATCCGACCACAGCTCCATTAGAACTCATTTAAATACACACACAAACTTACTGAAACATACTAATAGAAAATATAAGCCTCTTCCACGTGCAAAAAAAATGATTAAAAATAACAGAAGCACTAATAATAAAAAAGGAGAAGCCAACACTCAATAACATTAACAAAGAACACGGCCACAATGTTCGGACAGTGTTTGGAAAATAAAACGTTCCTATAGATACACACATAACACAACCCATACATTCAGTTTTTGTCGCTTATCACTTTTATTATATCTTATATCTTAGTTCCTTCTCTGATCACTGTTGACTTCTTACGATCTCTTGTCGATACTCTTAGCATTTCGACTTCCATTGACCTTTGCCTGTATTTTTGAAGCGATTTTCCTAATTCCCATGTTTTGCATCCATACAAATTTTACAATGATGTCATCGATGATGTAACCTCTCCCTACAATTTCTCACACCTGATGTAAAAGCCGTGTTTGCTGTTGCATTTATATATTTTTTGTAAGTAATGATCATGTTTTTGTACAGGTAGAGAAAGGACAAATCATTATTTTTACGTGAACTCTTAACTTCACCAATTAAGCTCCCTGGGCGTAATACATGATTAGCATTATTATCTGTATATCTATGTAGACAAAATTTATTAAATTTTATATAAATCTACTTTCAGATTATATGTTATTTATATAAAACTACCTTCAGGGTATATATATATATATATATATATATATATATATATATATATATATATATATATATATATATATATATATATATAGTTGTATTATGAAATGTAAAGGGATATCGTGCTTATGCTTGGGTTCCATTCCAAAGATGCCCCATTTTATAGATGCTATATACAAATCAAATAACCTGTATTCCCAAATTCCGCTCCTAAGAAGAATTTCGTATAAAGGATTCTCAACTTGTAATAGACGTTTATCGGCATTCTCTTGGGCATAAAAAGTAAACCTAACCATTTAAAAAATTCTTTGCGTTTTCTAATGAAACTTGTATTAATGAAGGTCTTCTGCCTAAGTAGATTATATGTATGTATGTATGTATGTATGTATGTATGTATGTATGTATGTATGTAAACCTTTTTTTCGGTCACAGCATGGCTTCTCACACATAAATAATTAATGAGACTGTCGCCTAATTAATATACATAGATATGATAATGACGACACGGCTAGGCCAACCGGTCGAGGCCTACCCTTTGCGTCTCTGGACAACGATATCAAACGATACGCGACAGCGTTTTCTTGTCGTTGTTGTTGTTTTAGAGCGGCCTTTCTTTTTAATGTTTGCCCGCCAACGTATTTATCTTTCTCGAGCGGCGGCGAGAAAAAAATTTTACAAAAGAATGTGTAAGAAAGAAAGCATCCGCCGGGGTCAGATGTGACAAAATGTCTGGAAGGGAAAGAGGAGAGAGAGTCTTTTTAGCTAATGAATGAAAACGAAAAAGACAAAAAGAGAGAGAAAGAGTGTGAGTGGAGAAGAGAGACGGACTAGTAATTATAGAGAGCTGTTTAAGCTGTGTAAAAGAATAGAGAGAGAGAGAGAGAGAGAGAGAGAGAGAGAGAGAGAGTGTGTGTGTGATCGGAAGGTGTTCAAAGTACAAACATGTCATAAAAGGTATGAGAAATAGTGGGTGATAAACGGACTGAGGGAAACGCGTAGAGAAAATGGGAGGGGAGGGGGATAGAATAAAAAGGAAAAGAAAGAAGAGACTCAAGGGAGAGACATATAATTAAGAGAGACAAAACAAAATGGTCACGTATTATTCTTGACACTCTCAAAAAGGAAGAGAGAGACAGAGAGAAAAGTTACTTTGATGTTTTAAGGCCATTTTATTCTGGCCAAATTCCTCTAACAAGAAACTCGAGAAAGATTCTCTAAAAAAAAAAATGAGCAAACATTTACTTAATAAAAACAAGATTTTACCGTCAAATTATGTGTGTCCTTTAAGAGGAGAGATCCAAGGATTTTTTGATGTAAAAATTAATTTTGAACCCTTTTTAGAACCTTCGACATTTTGGTTAAAAATCTTAATGTTAATTGTTAACGAAGCACTAGAATAAATCCTAAAATTTTATTTAAATAAGATTTTCAGGACATTTTTACAATTGAATGACATTAATTTTTAAATATTTCTTTTTCAGAAAGTCTTGGTAAAAATATTTTTTACATCTGTTACCCCCATATATTTAGTTTCATGAAATTTCTTATAATATCTATAAGGACAAGTTCTATCAGAATCATCAAAGATTCTGGGCCAAACAGGACAACCAGTTATTAAAAATCTGCCTATTAATCGTAAAATTAAAAAAAAAAACAGAGTTAAACTAAAACATTATTTAATTTTTTTATTCTTTAATTACTTTTATGAATAAACTAACATAACTATTGTCTTACGAAAATCAATTTTTTCGCTGAATAATGAATTTTTACAAGAATCCTTTTCATTTTTTTAAGATTCTAATTATAATAATTATAATAATTTATAAAATTTAAAATCTTTTAAAATTCTGAATTAATGTGTAGCGGAATTATATTGTTATAAAATAAAAATTATATTTACTAATTGTAAATGTAAAAGCTTACTAAAATTCAACCATCTTAGTATTTAAAAAAAAATTGATTTTTTTATGTATCTATAAACGTGACGATATTTTAAGAGCGGTAACTATAGTAAATAATGTTTTATTGGGAATTTTCTAACATTTCCCCAACTTGTATTTTTGTAAGTAAAAATATAAAGCGAAAGTACCAAAATTCAATAAAAGAATACGTAAAATCAGTAAGTTTTTAAAAGATGACTAGGTAGTTAATATATATATATATATATATATATATATATATATATATATATATATATATATATATATATATAATTATTTATTCGAAAATTATAATATAAATATCTTATAAAAATTCTTGAGAAAATCTAATCATTGTCGGATTTTAATGAAACATTCAGGACTTATTTGCAAATGAATGACTTTATTTATGAAATTAGTATTTCTAGAAAATCTTGGTAAAATATATTTTTTTTACATCTGTTACCCATCACTTAATTCATAAAATTTCTAGAAATTCTATTCCATCCTATAAATTTCTTTAATTAGTTAAACGCAGGATTCATTTTTTTCAAGCAGTAACCTAGTTCCCGAAAATCTGCCCTGAATCTTGAAATAAAAACTGCAATAAAACTATGACATTATTTAGTTAGATCAGCTTTTAATTGTTTTTATAAATAATATATATTAAGGACATTATAGGATTAAAAAAAAGGTGACTAATGAATTTTTACAAGAACTGTTTTAATTTTTTTTAATTATAATAATTTATAAAGTTTCAAAAATCTTTTAAAATTTATTCAAAACTCCCTCTTCTTTACCTTATTAAGTGAAGACTATATTTAGAAATATATATTTATTTGTGCAAGATTTTTAACACCGAGAACTAAGTTTTGTTTACAAATGCGTCAAAATAGCCGTTTTGGATGCGTTAGTTAGATCCAGTGACAAGACCCAAAGAGTGTGAGTTCAATACCAGGTTAAGACAGTGCAGAACGTTCAGAGGCAAATTAACAGAAGATAACTGATAACTGAGATGCATTAAAACATGGCACGTGGAACTAGAACAGTCTATCCCAGTGAGCGAAATAAAGGGTTCAGTTCGACATTCCAACCACCCGAAGAAAGCTGGAGCGTACAACGGCCGAAACGTTGTAATAAATATGGCGACAAAGATGAGGACAATAGTCCGAATAATGTAAATAGTGTACATAATACCTCATCTCAGAAATATAGACAGATACTGAAGGACCGAAACGTTGTAATAAATATGGTGACAAAGATGAGGACAATAGTCCGAATAATGTAAATAGTGTACATAATACCTCATCTCAGAAATATAGACAGATACTGAAAGGCCGAAACGTTGTAATAAATATGGTGACAAAGATGAGGACAATAGTCCGAATAATGTAAATAGTGTACATAATACCTCATCTCAGAAATATAGACAGATACTGAAGGGCGGAAACGTTGTAATAAATATGGCGACAAAGATGAGGACAATAGTCCGAATAATTTAAATAGTCTACATAATACCTCATCTCAGAAATATAGACAGATAAGATATGCAGATGACACAGTGTTGATAGATGACACAGAAACCAGAAGAACTCCTGCAGCAACTAGAAAAGGAAAGCGAGAAGAAAGGACTAACCTCAACTAAAAGAGAGAGAAGGTATGATTGACAACAAAAAGAGCCAAACATGCGAATTACAAATTGCAGATACTAAAATTAAAGAAGTATAAATATTTACATACCTAGGAAGTGTTCTAACAGAGGACGTAAAGCGCAACACAGAAATCTGAAGGTGCATTGAGATAGCGAAAGATGCCTTCCAAAAACTAAGCAAAGTATTAAGAAACAGGAAAAATTCATTAGAAACAAAGAAAAGAGTGCTGAACTGTTGCACAATATCAGTCCTCCTATATGGCAGTGAATGCTCGACAATCGCATCACAGATGATGAAGAGACTTGAAGCAACAGAAGGATACTGAGAATACCATGGGCTGAACAACGGTGAAGTTTTAGGGAAAACGGAAAAAAGGACATTTATTTTTCGAATCAGAAAGAGACAATTAAATGTTGTTGGGCACATGATGAGGAAAAAGGGCTAGGAAAATTTGACACTCACAGAAAGAAGGACAGAAGAAAACAACGCGTAACCTGCCTAACAAGCTCGTGCAAATAGTTGGTAGAACAAGGATTAAGTAAAATAGAAAAAATACATAAGCTGTACAAAGGACAGGAAATTATGGAGAGCCACGATCGTCGACATCTTGAAGCGACATGGCATCTAATAGAAGAAGTTCATCAATGCCGTCAAAAATTATTAGGTTTTTATATGAGGACTTTTATATATATATTTCCATTGCTCTTTCATGGATTTGGTCTGACCATATCCCTGTTTCATACACATCCTTGAACATTCTAGTATTGTCATCATAAAAACAATGCCACCAGGTGTCGCCAGTGCAAGGAAGATGACTATACAGCCCGAAATTGCAGGCAATACAGATGTATTATACATGGAGGTATGAACCTAATACGAACTTTTATTTATATTATTCGGACTGTTATCTTCATTTTAATTGTCATATTCACAACATTTCGGCCATTGTATGCTCCTGCCTTATTTAGGTGATTTGATTTTCAAACGAAACACTTTCGTTCACCGGGGTAGATTGTTCAAGTTATATAGATAGATATTAATACGAACCTGTTTGGAATTGTTTATTTTCACCCGATGCTTTTCACGTGATGGCCTTGTGGCAGACTAGGAAATAATTATGTCTTTTTTTTCGTTTCTCCTTCTTTCTTTCTATTTCCTTTCCTTTTGCTTTCCTCGTTCAGAGCACTTGCTTAGTTTCTCTTTCTTTCTTTCTTTCTTTCTTTCTTTCTTTCTTTCTTTCTTTCTTTCTTTCTTTCTTTCCTATGATTTCTTTTTCGTCCGTCGTTTGAATAAGTTTTATTTGTTTCTATTTTGAGCTGGTGGGTACGGAAGTGTGGCAATTTTATTTTCCTTGATTCCATTTGCCGTCTTTTTTACTTGATGCACCCCCGATTCCCACGACAGTCGACCCTCACCGTCACTATCCCCCCCACCTCATTGACTCATTTACCGACTTGTTTTCCTTGTGGCTTTAAAATTCCAAACAAAAAATTCTTTAAAGATTTTTTCTCCGTATATTTCTCTCCTCTTTCCCTTTCTCTTTCGCTTACTCTCCTCTTTCCCTTTCTCTCTCGCTTTCTCTCCTCTTTCCCTTTCTCTCTCGCTTTCTCTCCTCTTTCCTTTTCTCTCTCGTTTTCTCACCTTTTTCCCTTTCTCTTTCGCTTTCTCTCCTCTTTCTCTTCTCTCTCATCCGAATCCGCTAGCATTCATAAGTATTTGACCTCACTTTCCATTTCGCTCTATCTTTTGTGTTTATTTTTAAACACACATTAAAATAAAAAAAAATATAGGGTGGAGTTGTACAATGGACAATGTGACGAGAAATATTATTTTTTTTTTTTTCATATTAATAGTGATTAAGCACTCCTAATCACGAATATCATTGTTTGTAAATTCTATGTTAACAGGGTGGTGGGGGTCATTTACTACGTAAATTTATTGCACTGATCCCCCACCCTACGGAAGCCTAAAAATGACGTGATTTCTTCAGATACGAAAAAATGATTTCAGTTTTAATACATTAATATAATATCTATATAAATAAATGCGAATGTCAGTGTGTTACACTTTTTGAAATTTACTCCTAGAAGCCGTAGCCCAACATGTCATACCATTTTGAAATCAGGCTGACCCCGTGAGCAAATTAAAAACATGCTTAGCCGGATCCAGAACCGCACTCCTAAGATTTTGGATTCCCAAATTTTCATTACTGTGACTGTTTCTGGCAATTTTTTACGTGATTTATTGCGACAATTGTTTTGTACGAGAGCAATTATTATAACTTTAAAATTAATAAAAATAAATTTGGGAATAATAATTGCGAAATCCAGCGAAAGTCACCTATGGAATTAAAATAATTTTTTTACGGAAAGTAAGGACCAACGCGCATCAAATTGTCTTTAAGTGGCGACAGAAGAATTATCGTTGAACTTTTAAAAGTAAGCTTAAATATTAATGCAGCGATCAATTTTGAGTTTGTCTATAGCTTATTATTGCCTATCGCATACAGCATTAGTATGCCTCGTAAAAAGAAATCTCTGCCAAGAGAGGACCAGATTGCAATCAAAAGAGCCAAGGTTGCAGCGAGAAAAAGAATGACCTATGCAAGTGAAAACCCAGATCAAACTGCAGCCAGAAGAGCTTCTAATGCTGAGAATGGGAAAAGACTTAGGGACTCTCAAACTCCTGTACAAGCCGAACGCACAATGAAGAGCCCTTCGTAGGATCTCGCTTCAATGTCGCCCGATAGGGCAGCTTTTAAGCTAGTTTAAAATATAATTATACTAATTATATATATATATATATATATATATATATATATATATATATATATATATATATATGTTTATGGCAATGGTAGACTGTTCGAAAATGTTTATGAGAATGAGAGATGAAAAACTCCATGAAAAAGCAGTGTATAATAATATCTTGACAAATATGTATAAAGGCTGACATAGCAAACCATTTAATAATAGTAAGGACAAAACGTCGCATCATTTTATATCGTATATGTATACTAGTATTAATATAAGATTCTACTGGACATAAAGTGGAGGATCAGGTTTCTATTGTTATTATTTAATAAACTGATTCCCATCCGAGAATTAATACTTATTAATATAGTAATTGGAAACGTTTTTCTTTGTGAATGTTTCCTTAAGGTTGGTAGTTTGGTTGCTTTCATTTCTTTAGCCATCTTCTCCCATTTACAACACAAATGTTTTCTTAGTAATCAAACCGCCTTTTTTGCTTATGACACCATCAATTTTTCTCAAGCCTATTTTTGCAAAATTCATGATACTGATTATTGTTCCATTTTCAGTTTCTTCTTTAACTCATTGACCCCTGGCCTTCCGCTTTACCGGTGGTAGAGGAAAATGGCATAATGCCCCGCCTCCGGTTAAACGGTGGTAGAGAAAGATGACTTATTGCCAAGACATCGTTTGAGCGGTGATTGAGAAAAATGGCGTAATGACCAGCCTCCGGTTGAACGGTGGTAGAGAAAAATGGCATAATGACACGCCTCGGGATGAACGGTGATAGAGAAAGATGATTTATTGCCAAGACATCGTTTGATAGGTAATAGAGAAAAACGACGTAATGAACAGTCACCGGTTGAACGGTGGTGGAGAAAGATGACTTATTGCCAAGATATCGTTTGATCGGTAATAGAGAAAAATGACGTAATGAACAGCCACCGGTTGAACGGTGGGTGTCTCGTGTGTCGTCAACGTTTAACGTGTGTAGTAGTGAGTTTAACAATGGCAGGATATTCATATCATGAGCAAAGCAGATATGATTTTTACATACGGCCGGGTGAATGGTAATGGACACGAGGCTGCACGGCTGTATCAGATGTCGTACATTTCATAGTACCGCACGGAGGGTACTTCAAGGGCAGCTTTTCTATACGTATCATTTGCGATGTGTGCAGTGTCACTGACCAGGGGGGACTTTTTTCCGATGGTTTATTGTACAAACTGCCGATCCGTTGTTTGTCTCTTCAGTCATGCTGACGGATGAGGCTACATTTGGAAGAGATGGAATAACAAATTTACACAACCAACATTTGTGGGCAGATCGGAATCTTCATGGTACAATAAAGGCTAGACACCAGCATCAGTTTACGATTAATGTGTGAGCCGGAATTGTAGGTGACTGTCTAGTAGGTCCATGTGTTCTCCCATAAAGGAGCTGTCTACAGAGACTTTATTTCGAACACAGTTCTAGACCTGCTAGAGGATGTATCCCTGCTAATATGAAGACGCATGTGTTTCATACATCATGGGGCTCCATTACACTTTAGTCACATTGTTCACGATTAACTGGCTGACATCTATTATGAAAGATGGACAGGTAAGGGAGGATCGGTTCCATGGCCTGTACGTTCCACCGACCTCATATCCTTTGGTTTTTTTACCTGTGGGAACACCTAAAACAATTGGTTTATGCAGCAGACATTAATAAACCAGAGACGCTTCATCAACGAGTTATTTGGGGCCTGCGAAACCATTAGAAACCGTGTGTGAGTATTTAAACGGGCTCAGCAGTCCAGCAAGTACATGTACGTGTTGAAGGAAGCAGAGGACATTTTGAACATTCATTATGAGTTGCTGTGTTGAGATACAACGATGGACTTTTGGACATATGTTTAGTTTATATAAACGTTTTGTCAGGGACCCGCCCCAAAGTTTGTAAAAATATTTTTGATACAAGATACAACGTGTATATACGTCATTGCTGGGACTGGGCGGACAGGGAGGCGGAAAGTGTAATCGGCGAGGCGGGTTCAGATCTCCACCTCTTCTGTTGCGTTCACTTTTACGATAATAATCTAGGAAAAGCCATGAACTCATCTCTTCTCCTCCTAGTTATGAGGTAAATAGCTGAGTATAGTGTGCTTTGTAGCCTTGGGTGGCAACCAGTGTAAGAGAAGGCAAATTGAATACCAAACCATTATGATGGTAACGTGGAACTACTCCGCTATCATTCTCATAAATGCATAGCAATTCGCATATAATGAAGAAAAGGATTCTGTGGAGAGCCATGATCGCTTACGACCTGAAAGGAGATGGCATTAAAATGTATTCCGATGATTTTAATAAGAATATTTCTTTGATGATGATTTTATTTTGAAAACTGTATAATATAATTTGACATAGAGTACAAACGAATATAAAACATAGTTATAAAGAGAAGGACATGAAAAGGAGAAAAAAGAGAGAATCTCTGTGTGTTTGTGTGTGTGTGCGTGCGTGTGTGTGTGTATTTGTGTGTGTGTGTATTTGTGTGTGTGTGTGTGTGTGTATTTGTGTGTGTGCGTGTGTGTGTGTATTTGTGTGTGTGTGTGTATTTGTGTGTTTGTGCGTGTGTGTGTATTTGTGTGTGTGTGTGTATTTGTGTGTTTGTGCGTGAGTGTGTATTTGTGTGTGTGTGTGTGTGTGTGTGTGTGTGTGTGTGTGTGTGTGTGTGTGTGTGTGTGTGTGTAAATTTAAGCGAATCTAAAAGTATTAACCCTTTCATAAACAATTTACTCTTCGTTCTAATCGCAACAAAAAGAAGCTTTTAGGAATTTCTTCAGGTCCAATGAGTCTTTGAAAATTGGAATCTCAACGTGGGAAGAATTCACATAAGCAAACAAAGAGGTTGTTAACAAGTGTATTTGTCTGTTCATACAAGTGCGAATGCAGCGAGCTCGTAGATTACCTTATACACGATTCGATTTACATTATTAACCCTTAAGAACTCTTTATAGTGGGAAAATGCTAACAGGTCTTTATCTGAAAAATCGTCCAACCTGTAAAACATGAACCTGCTAAAGATAAATAATAAACCAGTAAAACCGACTTTATTCCTTGATTATCTGGGTCTGCTCGTTAGCTAAGGTACTTTTGCATCTCTTAGCACTCAAGATTCACACAAGACCTGAAGTATAACAGGTGCACAAGTGGGTTAACCCGGGTTCAATTCAACTGGGGTTGCATGCTACAGATTGGCTGAGAATAACAGACGAAATATTTGTTTAAATAAAATGTCACGTGATGAGGATTTAAGCCTTGTGCTCTAATTAGTAATGGCACAACCCACACTGGCCACTGATCAGTTTGAAAATTTAGAAGGCCTAAATTTCCAATACTGATTCTCAAAAACAGACCTTCTCTCTAAACAATCTTATAGTTTACCTTCGTGAGGTCGAAGCTTAATTAAATATCCAAAACAATTTCCTGCCATTCAAAGCTGTCGTTGTCATAGCAATGATTCCGTCAGAATTTGGAGACAGGTTGAAACCGGCCTGCCTCACGACTTGGGGTCCATGGCGGCTAAGTTGTGAGTGACTAGAGAGGTTAGTCACTAAACTTAAAATAAACGAAGACGCCACCCCATTGACCTTTTGTGTGTAATATGCCACCGCCATTGTGTCGTTTGTCACGATCGTTTTATTTTTGTTATCGTTTTGTTGTTTCCATTTTGTTTTTCTGGCCTTTTTTAGTTTGCATGACAAGTTCGTGTGTTCTCTTCAACGTCTTTCGTGATCTACGCAACCAGCAAAACCTCACTCACCAAAAAGCTATACGTTAGAACATCATCCCTTATTCAAAAGAAATGTTTATTCTTTATCACTAAAGAGTGCAAAATGTGACACAATGTGATCGCTTTTAGGAGGTTTTTACTCAAAATATCTTCGCATCTTAGAGAAGCCGCAGATATGAGGATATTAGCCTCATCTAAACCTTCTAAATATCAACAGAGAGATGCGATATACTAGATGAACGTTAACACCAATTATCTTTCTTAATGTTAAATATATTCGCGCAAAGTTCCAGCTCGAAAGCCATTGCCAATATTTATTTCTTGTAAGCTCCTTAAGTATGATTTAAATATATATTGAATTTTACATTCAACATTATTTACATTATTGGGACTATTGTTCTCATCTTTGTCACCATATTTATTACGACGCCCCGGCCTTCTTCAGGTGGTTGGAATGTCGAACTGAACCCTTTATTTCGCTCACTGGGATAGACTGTTCTAGTTCCATGTGCCATGTTTAATGGATGTCAGTTATCAGTTATCTCCTGTTAATTTCCCTCTGAAAGTTCTGCACTGCCTTAACCGGGTATTAAACTCACACTCTTTGGGTCCTGTCACTGGATCTAACCAACACCTTTATACACTGGACCGACTTTATACAGGCGGACCGAGTTCAGTGTGCGAAGGAACAACGTCAAATGCTAGCTACTACTGGACCCCGGAAAATATTGTTTCCTCCACTGTATTTAAAATTTGGCCTTATGAAACAATTTGTCATAGCTCTAGATAAGGAGTCTGCAGCCGTCAAGTACCTTAAAGACTTTTTCGTTAAACTGTCTGTGGCAAAAGTCAAAGCCGGTGTCTTAGGCGGACCACAAATAAAGAAGATCATAGAGTTCCATGGATTGTCCCATGAAGCTGACTAGAATGGAGAAAGCACCGTAGAACTGCTTTTGTCGCAGTGGTTCGAAGCTTCCTGGAGAATCGTAAGACCGAAAACTTTGTAGAGGTTGTTGAAACACTGGTGTATATCTATGGTAAAATCGGTTCCTTCAAAGTCCATACACTAGCCGCCCAAGGCTTACATGGGTGGAGGGGGCGTACTAAACACAGCAAGGTGATGGCTTCGACTTGGATATATTGGATTTTGAACGCAGCTACCAAGGAGCGGATGAAAACATGATGGGTGACTATATTTCTGAAAGTAATTTACAGTATGAGCGTAAAAAAATACTAATTCCTAAATTGTTTGTGGCTTCTCCTAGAATAAATAAAAGCTACTTTTGAATCGTATGCTGTTTTGTTTCTACTTTGCGTGAACAAGAATATTTTCAAAGCGGAAAAGGTAAATTTCAGAAGTATCATTATTCTGGTCACAAAAACAAATTTCAAGGAAATTTAAGGAAATATTTTCATTTTTCATACTTTCAAAGCAAATAGGAAATAACAGTTGCTACCCAAGGACAACAATCGTGTTAAACAATTATATAAAGAAAGAAAAAAAATCAAAACCTATTAATTAAGAGTAGCCTACTGTGGCTATAATGATAATACGACACTGACACTTGGACAATTGAGTTAAAGGGAAATAACTGACCATCCTGAAAAGAGATGGCACGTGGAACTAGAACAATCAACCCAGTGGACATAAAGTTTTCGGTGCGAAATTCCAATCAGCTGAAGAAGACCGGAGCGTACAACGGCCGAAACGTTGTGAATGTGGCAATGAAGATGGGGATAACAGTGCGAATAATGTAAATATTTCGACAGTTTCAAGATGTTACAAGACCCATCACATCTCTTTACCTATTACGTCACATATATGTAATACTGCTAAATCTATTTTCGTTTATAGGAGAGGACGAAGCCATCCAGTCGATTGTCCTTAATTTCATGACGCTTTTGTTTATTTCTAGTTTAAGTAGCTGCCGCTTCGTTGATAGAATGAGGATCAAATTTCAGAGCTAAATTTTTTGAAAAACCAATACAGAAGATGTTATAAACTGACTTCAAAGAGCCAGCCTATACACTTTTCCTATTGCTCATTGATTGTTGTCATACAAAAAGTGAATGTAGATGTTGCGAAACAGATTTCCATTTCAAACTATATGTTTGCGTGTACGCATTTATATTTAATTTAACTACAGACCTAAAACTATTTCTAAAAATACGTGCGTATTATACATTATTCGTTAGAGTAAAAAACTTAAAAATAATTCTATTTATTTTCGAATAATTTCTGAAAAGTTCTATAAAATCTTATAACTAATGGGTTTTTATGTTTAAAAAAAATATCGGAGTTAATGACTTAAATTTATGATTTTATTGCTCGGTATAAGGTAAGGGTTATCCAGACCGAGTAAGGCGTGAATGTGCTATTCCTATGTCTCGATCAAATTGTGTGTATGTATATGTGTACATTAGATATTCCAAACCATTATGCAAAACATGGGTAGAAGCACATTTAAAGTCACAGGCAGTGTGTGTGACGGACAGACAATCATTTCTCCTTTTTTTTTTTTTAAGCGTTTCACCCCAAGCAAGGCGGAAAGCCACTAGGATGCAAGGGGTTACAGAAAATTTGGAGCAAGGTCAGATAGGAGTGATAGAAGAAAGGATGAGGAGAAAGGCAACTGGAGATACAGAGGCCAGTGAGAGCTTTTATGATATAGATTTATGTGAAAGGGCAGATACTACATCATTGTTATTAACTGAACATTTTTCATCAGTTTAAAGGTACCGTACTTTTTACTGGATATTTGGGTTTTTACTTCAAAAATATCAAATCCCAAAGATCATTTCTCCCAAATCACTCAAGGTTAAAGGTTAGATTCATTCTCCTTTTGCATAAGATGACATTCAATTCCCGGGTTATTGTAGAGTGGTTTGTTGCGTACAACTTAATAATGCTAACCCAATACAAGGCCGAAGAGTCGCTCAAGGTAGAGGGTTACTGTGTGGAGTTGTATGAGTGTAAGAAAAGACAAGACATAAGGTTATGCTGCAAAGATTACGGTTAACAATAGATTTGAAAAAGGTCAAGGTTTTAGTGATTGGGAAAACATTCTGCCGGTTGTCTGTTCTACAAGTTCTTGGGTAGAATCCGTCTGAATGGAACTTCCTCCTTGCTAATGGAATACGAAGGGGACAGACATGATACACTCTTATGTACGTGGCATGGTGAGTTCCAGCTATAATGATTAGGGGTGGTGAAATTAAAGAATGTAGCTCGTCATGTAAGTAACGATAGAGCAGCAAGAGGCATAATGACGTCTGTGAGAAAGAGGGGGTTTTAGGATGGAAAGTTGATCGACAGAAAACATTTCGAATCCCTCGGGAGAACAAAACATCATTTTAGATTAAATTCAGGGTAGAATGGTTGAAATATAACAATAAAGAATATCAATACAAAAGAACCACGAGACGATAACTAAATACTAAAGCCTTACAAATACTAACGCCTTACAAATACTAAAGCCGTACAAATACTAAGACCTTACAAATACTAAAGCCTTACAAATACTAAGACCTTACAAATACTAAAGCCTTACAAATACTAAGACCTTACAAATACTAAAGCCTTACAAATACTAAAGCCTTACAAATACTAACGCCTTACAAATAGTTCGAGCGCACAAAAGGAAGTGATCAAAAGTCAGAAAATTATTCCTGGTTTCTCGCATCCAGTTTGAGCGTCGCTACCCAAGTTTCACTTAAAAGAAAATTTCATTTTTTTCTGTACTTTTGGTTGATGTTTAAAAAAACTTAAAAAAAGGTTCATTTGACAGACGACAAGTTAGCGTGATTATTTTTCTGATTGTTGTCCATGTATGACTCGTAAATTCGGAAGTGCTTCGGTTGCAAAAAGAAATGCCAAATCCTTATGAACGATGAAATAAAAATATCAAAAGAATGTATTTCGAAAATTTGGTTTAGGAAATTGAAGTTTGCAGAATTCTGACTGGAAGTCTCCAAACAATATTTCAAAAATCGGTAAGATTGATATCTTTCACAGTTTTCTATATTTATAAATCTGAATTTTTGACGATTCGAAAATAAAATAAAGCGATATTCTTTCTCTGTTTAATTACAAAGCTCAGTCGCATTTCGACTAAGAGTTGCCAAGTTTGTAAAAGTGTCGAATCCTAATTAATTTATCTTTTACCAAAACACTGATTAAATAAAAAAATGGTTCTGCGTAAAACAACAACAATCCTACTACTACTGCTACTACTAATAATAATAATAAAAATAATAATATTGGAAAATCTGCAACTTTTACGGGAAGGAAACCGCAAGAAACTGGTATCAACACCACCAAGACCCGATTACAGACCTATAACAATTTTATGGGATTTTACATAAAACATGGCCCAGACATCGTGATTAAAGACCACAAGAACAGAATGGGCATTGTTATTGACATATCAGTCCCTGCAAATTGTAATGTATCTTTCCAGATCTTGAAAAACCTATCAAAATACAAGGATCGTGAAGTGGAAATCTAAAAAATGTGGCACATAAGGACATCAATAATTCCAGTAGTAGTTGGAGCACTCGGATTGATTGTAAAATGTTCTGATAGACTCATTGAAAGGATAACAAGTAAGCTTAATCCATGGTAGCCTTAAAGAAATACATAAAATTATACTCACAAGTAAAGCTCACATTTTACGAAAGATTTTATCTATATTTTTTTATTTTTTTTTTTTTACAAAAACTTTCAGTGGAAAATGTAATGATACCATTTCCGACCTAATGTCTCTGATTGGAAAAAGTGCGAGAGATTTGCTTGTCCGTCGCCTGACCTAAACAAGCCAGCACCACCACTCAGGAACCCCGGGGCTGATGTGCTGTGAATCTCCGTTGGGGAGTCTCAAGTCTGAGTATTGAAGTGTTTTATTTTTTATGCTTGTAAGATGAGATAGCAAAAGCAACTTAGGAGTCTCTCAGCTAGATACACACGAACACCCTCACTTGGAGCCTGTCTCAGCGGACTGAACTATCCGACTTGGATGTAATTTTAACGGGCCACCATATGCAAATTTATGCTTGGCCGTTATCAAAATCAGTCAGCACCTCACGCACAATTGGCTGAGAGGCATGAGCTTCTAGAGTTGGACCCGAACATTGGCGCGTTGTTCCCTCACTCAACAACAACAACAATAATAATAACAACAGGAACCAAAATAGAGCTACCTTGTGGATTAGAACATCGTGATGGCAGAGAAGGTGAAAATAGAGAAGTAACAAAATTTCAGCTCTAATTGCCCGTTTCATGGCGCACTGGGGTTTATTTCCAGCAATCTTTCTGCGTCATCTTGGAGCTGTCTAACAACATTTGGAACACGCGCCGAGAAAAGGGCTGCAAAGCGTCGCAATGGATCAAATAATAACAATAATAATAAAACAAGAATAGTGTAATATTTCTGATAATATTACATTAAGCTTCAATCATTTATTCCCTGCATTTAAATAATCAAATACTGGGGGATCCCAAAATATAGTGTTGCGACGACCTTTCAAATCGCAGGAGTGAGCCAAACATTTCCAGGAATTTTTCTGCATCACTTTGGTGCTATCTAATGTCATTGAGAGTATGCAGATGGTATAGCTGTTTAAAAAAGCTCTTATGCTAAGAGAAGTGCTACAGGTGGGACTAAGATATGGTCCTCATCACCCCGCAGAAACATATATATGTCGGAGAGGATCCCAAAATTTAGGGGTATGAAGATCTTGCAAGAAAAATCGGGAAAAGGCACCAAGCATTAGCTGAACTTGTCCCTTTTTATGGTTGGCGCAGTGGGCATTATTTCCAGGAATCTTTCTGCATCACTTTGGTGCTATCTAATGTCATTGAGAATATGCAGATGGCTGCGTTTCTTGGAACAGCTCATGAGGCTGAGGAAGGCGTTGTATTTCTAAGCTGCGGGTAGGATAACAATATAATAATAAATATAATCACCCGGTGAATAATAATGGCGATGATGATGATAATAATGGCGATGATGATGATAATAATAAAGAATTATCTTAATTTATACTGAGTGGCTGTATATTTTTGTCCAGTTATGATTCAGATCCGGCCTGATCACCAGCAACAAAGTTTCTTTGTAAATACTGCCCAGCAACAGCAACAATGGCTGATAAATAATTTGTGTTATTGCTGTGGGAAGCCATTAATATCGCATAAGTACTTGTGTGCGTAGAGAATTTCGTCTGAAAATGAAGTGAGAATGGGTGTGGGTTGCATTTCTTTCTCCTGAATAACGATACAGTCTGTTAATTTTATTATAACCCTTCACAGGTGTCAAGTGTTTTGCAATTATGGCCTATCCTCCAAATCCTGATGTTGCCGCTCGACTGACCCATAAAGAGTGGGAAATTAGTAGGTAATGAAGTGAACGGTGCGAGGGCCGGGGGTGGGGATTTTGTTCTATCAAGAATAAAACAAAGAACCGAGAAATAAAAAATAGAGACGGGCCCCAAATCCGCATTTTAGGAAGAAGTAGGGAGAGAGAAAAACTCTAAAACTTTTGTATACTTATTTTTGCTAGCGATCGTTTCAGGAATATCGTTTATTATTATTATTATTATTATTATTATTATTATTATTATTATTATTAATATTATTATTATTATTATGAAATTTACAATCTCACCTCCATCTCATTTCTATGGAATATATATATATATATATATATATATATATATATATATATATATATATACATGTTTCATTAAATAATATAGACAAGTGTTGTCTATTTATTTTATCTAAATTCTTTTCATAACGTCTGATAAGCTTAATAACATTATTATTAAACGAAGAAAGAAGATCCCAATATTGATCCATATTTTTAATCCCCTTCGGCTAACATAAGCCATTATCAAAGATGTCAATTACTGTACAATATATTAAGCAATATACGGACAAGACAGTGATGATATTCTGTTATTGTTTACATGGATGATTTTCAAGCAACGATAAACACGTGCATATACCAACGGCATCCCATACTTAATACTTCTCGAATTCACTCTCGCGTGGTCATGTGTGACGTCATGAGCTGCGGTGCGATTTTCGCTTCTAGCGTTTTATATGCACGTGTTTATCTAAATACAGATACTGTTGTGTATGAATAAAAGCAATTAAGTTATATCTTCTAACCATTTCTATTAAACCGAGATTTAGCTTAAGCCCCCACCACTCTCACTGAGTCAGGTTGTGACAAAAAGCCAGTATTTTAAGGTGGGGACCTGAGTATTTCCACTCGGGCCACTGGTCTTAGCTTGTCTAAGCTGGTCAGATCATGTCTGAGGTAGTCATAGCTGGTCATACAACTGCTACGTAACAGATCTTACTCAACGGCTGGGGTGGGGAACGCAAGGAAAGAGAGGAGGCCTCCGAAACGAAACAGATAATACATCTGCAGCATCCATACCGACGTGAAAAATCCTCTATTCCTCCTCTGTCAATCAATCCGAAAGAATCCGGAATAAAAGCCTCCATCATTGGATAACACTGTGAAATACAAAGTTTGGTTTGGTTTATTTTTTTTTTACGGCATATCAACCTCAATGGCTTATTTAATGCCGACAACATTTTTAGGATAGATTCGTATGAATAGAATATGTATTCTTTGGTTTAAATTGGTTTGGTTTATTTTGTTTTACAGCATATCAACCGCAATGGGTTATTTAATGCCGACAAAATTTTTTATTGCTTTATCAAAAATCTGTTTCTGGTAATATTTTTCCTTCAAAATTGTATTGCTGGTAATTTTTTTTTTCAAAATATTATTGGTGGTAATAGTTAACTATTTGCCCATAGCTGGGACTCTAGCAGATGCTCCCACCCTGGGTCAGGCTGGATCTGGGAACACCAGCAATTAAGAGGTTGTTTCACGCTTTTCAAAACCTCCTGATCACAGGCCTTGATGCTGGATGTAGTTTATCGTCTTACCCAGGACGCGGATGTAGTTTATCGTCTTACCCAAGACGAGAAATACAAAGTGTACTTCCTTAGATGCTGCCACCTTCAAATATACTGCTTCCCTGAAACGATAGTGTCATTGCTGAAAATACTATTGCAACTTGTTTCACGTTATATGTTCCATTTATGTAATCTCATATAGCTGGATGTCCGCAAGACTATATTTTCAGGGCATTTTTCAATTCGGGAAATATCGCCCAAAATCAGGCGGTCTAAGTCTGTTGAATAAGGTAGATGGCTGGATTTTTCAATGGACTTTTTAACGAAAAACTTGCAAAATCATAACGGACCATTTTATCTCGCCCCCCACCCCCAATCCTGTGATAGAAACTGCCACATTGTTTCTTTATTCATATTCAGTTCTTCTACGATCTGTCGCGCACGTAATCTTCGTACCACTCAAAAACAATCAATTTCTTTATAGCATGGTCCCTATAAGCTAATATTTCGCTGGCACTAGTCTTCAAGTAAAACATGATGTTAACCCGATACTTCGAATTCCTAACGCTCATTTTCCACCAACAGTATAACATGAAGACGTACAACTTCCTCTACTGTTCGGCAACGAATGGTACATAAGGTGTACGTTTCAAGAAATCATAAACTTTTCTGAACGTGCTCTGGTATAGATATATATATATATATATATATATATATATATATATATATATATAATTTCGAAATGCTCGCTCAATATACGAATTAAACATATATATATATATATATATATATATATATATATATATATATATATATATATATATTCTGACTATATATATATATATATGATTTCGAAATGATCGCTCAATATAAAAGTAAAACACACACACACACACACACACACACACACACACATATATATATATATATATATATATATATATATATATATATATATATTCTGCCCATATCTCAATTAGATCTAATTTAAGTATTCATGGAGACCTACCGGAAACTATTTGTAACATGTTAGTTGAAAACACAAATATAATAGCATCCACTATATGCAAAAAAAAGGCTGAAATTATGGAAGCCTTATTAAAAAAAAAAAAGACAAAAAAAACAACACTCAATAATATTGACTACGAACATGGACACAATATCTTGACCGTGTTTTGAAAAATGAAAACATTATATAAATAACATACACGCAACAAACTATTTCTTATTTAACAGTTAAAATATTTAATCCTTGAAAATGGCTAAATGTATAGCCGAAAGCGCTCGGATAAAAAGAACATTCGGCCAGTTTTTATATAATTTATCATCTGCAAAGAAAAAAATTATTACATCGCATGAGAAATTTTATAAAAAATTAAATCAAACTAAATCACTTCACATGAAACAAGGATTTCTGTCTAAATACACACACACACACACACACACACACACACACACACACACATATATATATATATATATATATATATATATAGGTCTGCTGTTTGAGATACCTTTTAGACAGTTTTGAAAATCGACTGATATGCGCCAACAATATTGTCCCAAGCAAGTATTCAAATCATAGCTGCAAGGAGAGAGGTAAGCTACCTTGTATCTTCCCCCAAGACATAAGAACCAAGAATATGTGCCGAAATCACTGATTTTACGATGGCCTTATGCCAAACTACCCCAAACGCCATAAAGAAATACTGTGACGCATAGAGTAATGGCTATCTCACTGGCCTGCTAGAATCGATTGAATACACGAGATGGACAAAAGTTCAGTTAGTTTGACAGAAGGCCACGATATTCGTGCAAACGAGGAAGGAATTTGAGTACTTGCTTGGGACAATATTGTCGGCAAATATCAGTCGATACTCAAAACTTGCTCTATTACTATGGCCTTGTATATATATATATATATATATATATATATATATATATATATATATATATATATATAAAAGTGAACGTTGAATGTTGAAGTCAACACTCGGAGGCGACAGGCTGTTTCATGCTAATGCAATCGTCAGGCCGCATGAAACAGCCTGTCGCCTCTGAGTGTTGACTTTTATATTTATATTTACATATGCTCTATCTCTGATATTGATCACTTTATCCCATAAATATAGCAGACCTTAAAACTATATTTCTTCATATATATATATATATATATACCGGGGTGGTGAGAGACACACACAAACAGAAAGAGACAGGGTGTACGTAATAGCAAAAGAAGAATCATGGAGGGGGATAAGATGTGTTGGGAAGAGTTGGTCAAAGCCAGAGAATAAGCAATAATATCAGCGATTCACAGAATAAAACTAAAATCACAAAACCGACTTATTGCATCCATGCTATAATATGTTCAAAACAAACTCAGAAGACGTACACTATAGTTCAAAAGTTTGAAGCCACCCCCAGAATTAACATGGGATAAAATTGACAGAAGAGTGAGAAAAAAAAAATGTTAAAGAGCTCTTAGACTCATCGGAAAAAGAACGCATTTAATTATCGAACTTAAAGTTTGAAAAACTTTTGCAACGAATGCCAAAAAATATGTGCTGCAGTAATCAAGGCAAACTGGGGATATTTTGACGAGAGCACATTTTAATCATATTTTTTCTGTACAGTATTTACATTAGTCGGACTATTGTCCTCATCTTTGTCGCCATACTTGTCACAACGTTTCAAGGACACGTTGGTTAGATCCAGTGACAGACCCAAAGAAGGTGAGTTCAATACCTGGTTAAGGCAGTGGAGAACTTTCAGAGGGAAAATTAGCAGGAGATAACTGATAACTGACATCCATCAAACATGGCACGTGGAACTAGAACAGTCTACCCAAGTGATCGAAATAAAGGGTTCAGTTCGACATTCCAACCACCTGAAGAAGCCCGGAGCGTACAACGGCCGAAACATTGTGACAAATATGGCGACAAAGATGAGGACAATAGTCCGACTAATGTAAATACTGTACATAATACCTCATCTCAGAAATATAGACAGACATATTTTTTTTCTTTTTGTCATTATAAAATTTCTAATAAAAAATCATGTCTCTTTTTTAACCATCTATAATATTTTTGTCTAATTAAAGTACAAAATTGTACAAATCGCTGATAATCTTCATTCTCTTTTCTGGTTGTGTAACGTAGACATTGCTGGGAGATACAGTGAGAAGCAGCCAAACATTTGAGAAAACTCCTTGGCATTTTGTGTTGGGAACAAATAACCAGTGAGTTTGAGCGGAAAAGGGTTAAAAGTTTTGGGGGACACCAGGAACCTCTTCTCGCCATTGTCAAACGGAGAAAAATGGCGTGGGTTGGACATGTTACAGACACAACAGCCTGTGCAAAAGCATCATGCAAAGCAACATTAAAGGTGGACGTAGGAGAGGACGGCAACCCAATGTCAAAAAATGGACAGGTATGACAGTGCCAGAATGGTTGATGGCTGTCGTTAATAGACCGTTGTGGAAAAGAGTTAGTGTGGCTTTTGCATTCGCATCCACCCTATGATTACAAAAGTCAAGCGGATGATGATGATGATGCTGCTGCTGATGATGATGATGAAAGTACAAAACAAATACTTTTGGGCCAATTTAAAAAATTTCCAGGAGTGGTCTCAAATTTTGAACTGTAGTGTCTATAAGAGGGTCACTCCTATTTCATTATGTCATGAAAACGTGCTTGTTGATGGTATTCCGGGGAGAAAATAACCTCCCCACCTTACATTTCCTAGCGTTCGAAATTCCCTGGAAAAAATAAAAACTCTCTAAATTGGTAAATTTGTTAAATATCTCAAATGAACGCTTAAAATAGAGTAATATTTCAAAACAACCTTCACCATCACTGGACATCCGGTTATTAGGGCCTTGTGCCAAACTAAGCTAATCTTTCTAATTGTTTCATGTACACACCTACATGGTGTATACGAGCAAGGAGAGTCGATAAATTGTCAATCACCAGTTATTCAACAATCATGGCCTTGTGACAAACTTATGTAAACTCTTTAACTGTTACATACGGATACCTACAGTAGAGTGATAGTTAAAAAAAAACAAACAACCTTAAAGGCCAGTGAATTCTAACCTCACTGGGTGTTCTGATATAATTACCTTGTGAAACGAAGCTAAATTCTATCACGTGTGAGTAATCAAGCCGGGGAAATCTTGGCGGATCTAAATATTTCAATGACATAAGGAAACCTAATATATAGGAAATAGTTAAAGTCTGCAATTGGATGTTGAATTCCTTCCTCGTTTGCACGAATATCGTGGCCTTGTGTCAAACAGAGTTAAATTTTGTACATCTCGTGTAGAACTATAGTTAAATCGATCCTAGCAGGCCAGTAAGAAAGCTATCACTCTAAGCGTCACAGTTATTATTTAGCGAGTTTGGGGTAGTTTGGCATAAGGCCATCATAAAATCAGTAATTTTACACACATTCTTGGTTCTTATGGCTTGTGGGGAGATACAAGCTAGCTTACTTTTCTCCTTGCAGCTATACTTGCTTGGAACAATATTGTTGGCACATATCAGTCGATTTTCAAAATTTGCTCTATTATTATGGCCTTGTACTAAACTTGCTTAGCTAGAACAACCGTTAAATGGTCGCAATTATTCAAAAAATACCAATTAACGGCATTATCTCCGAAGATAGAAATGCCGTTGACCTATTTTCTCGCCGTTCTTATTGACTTCCTAGGTGGTCTGACAGTTGAGATAATTGACGGGCGTAACTCCACCCCAGGAAAATGATATGAGACATTCTATTATTTGATAACTTTTCGACCGACTCCATTGGCCGTTGAAAAGCGAAATATGCACTGAACTATGACCTGTCTACTCACATCTGTACACACACACACACACACACACACACACACACACACACATAAAACACACAAAAATGACACTCCCACGCACACCAAAACGACGAGATGAACACTAATACATAGAGACACACAAAATGAGGCGCTATCATTTATAGTGTATTTTTTGGAATTTGGAGATTGTCAACAGAGAAAACGCAAACATCTTACCGCGTTCGAACTCTAGTCTTGGTTGCTTGTATCCCTCTGTCTTTTCTATAAATATTTTCATGGCAACTGATCTGACAAGCTACTTTCACTGGTACCCCAGCTGCATGGATCTGAGCGTGCTACTAGGTTGGCATCTCGGTACCAGGCTTTTAGTGTCGAAACAGTTAAATGTAACCGCCTCTTCTATTTCAACAACTTCTCTTGCACTTCCTGACAGTGGAACTCCCTTCCTCTTACTTGCTTCCCTGATAGCTGTTACGTTTTTTTTTTGCGTATATGTAACTAGTGAGCCAATCCAAATGACTTAACTTCCTTTATAGTCTACCAATAGAAGGTTAACCAATCAGAAGCTGCAGAACATTGTATCCGTCGTGTATAAAGGCGGCCATTTTTGTTTACTCTACCGGAAAGACCAGTGCCAACTTGACAGGCGAACACGATAGAAGGAAGAACTACGCTCTGCTACTTTGCTACGATATCCACTGCGAACCTGAACTGCCCTTTCCTACTGTCTCCGAAATATTCACTGCCAACCTCTGAATTCTATACTCGAAGACGACCGTCAAAATGTCTAACAATAGCTATTATCTTTAAATATTCAAATGTAATGTCAATCGACATCTTCTGATGCCTTGATCGTCATCCCTGTACTTCTCTATATCCTTTCCTCAAGCACCTCTCTTTAGTCTTACTCTTCATGGCAATTGTTTTGGCGAGGTACTTTCACTGGTACCCCAAATACATGAATTTAAGCCTGCTACAGGGTTGGCATCTCGGTCTCATCTTTTCACTGTCGAAAAATTTAAATGCAACCACATCTTCTACTCCAACAGCTTCTTCTCAGGCACTTCCCGACAGTGGGATTCCCTTCCTCTTACTTTCCTCAAACACCCCCTCTTTACTCTTGCTCTCAAACGGCTCGTCACTAACATACTGTGAAGTAGGTGATCGGAAAGATTTTGGATGGACAAGGAATTTGTCATGTTCCTTTTCTTCAACTAACTACCGTGGCAGTACATTCTTAACAGAAAAATGAATCCAATATAATGCTCAAGAGCCAATCAAGGTAGAGGGTTACTCTCATACTGGTTCACTTATGAGTAATGATGAAAGGAAGTAAAAGTTTTAAGGATAAGAAGGATATATAACGATTGACCTTTGACGTAAAGCTTTTTAAAATTATACTGTTCAGAGAGCATCTACGCGGGATTCCACAAACTAAACAGTTCTTGAAAAAGAGCAGATCAAGCGGAATTGTTTTCTTACATTTGAAATACGGAAGGAATGCTGATGATTCAGCTCCGCGGAAGTAAAATGGTGTGACCTTAGCTGTAAAAGTTAGAACTGGTGGAACTAAAGAACAGAGGTCATGAAAGCATCTGCAGTTGAAACATGAGTAGTAACAGTTAAAAGCTGTTAAATCCATTTTCAACCTCGACAAGAGCTAGTCATGCATGGACTCAAATCATTATCTTTAACGAAGTCGAGCACAGGGCTATTGTAGATTCTTCTTCTACATTTTCTTCTTCTTCTTCTTCTTCTTCTTCTTCTTCTTCTTCTATGACCCTTGTCCATTCAGTATGTAAATCTCTCCACAACGTCCTGTCCTTTGTATCTCTTAGTAATTTTTGTCTTATTTCCTTCAGTCCATCTTGTGCCAACAACATACACAAGCTCGTTAGGCAGGGGAGGTGGGTACGCGCTGCTTTCATCTACCCCTCACTCAATCTATCCTGTCAGTCTCAAATTTTTGAAGCCCTCTTTTCACATTATTGACCCTAAAAATTTCAACTGTATATTTCTGATGGTATGAGCGACCATTTTGTTTCCATGTTCTCTAAAACTTCGTCCTTACTCACGTGTTCAGTTCCTCAGCATCCTTCTGTAGAATCACATTTCTGATACATCATGTCATGATTATGTAGACATTTAAGTACTCATTGCTTCTTCCGCTATATAAATATAGATATTTAAATTGTATTATACTTATTCATTTTGGCATCAGTAATTTGTAATATTGGTTTGCATATTTCGCATATTGGTTTGTTTGTTTTGTTTTACGGTATATCAAGTTCAATGAGTTAATGCCGACAATTTTTATTGCTGGTAACTTTTTTTTTTTTTCATGCTGGTAATTTTTATTTTTAATGTATAGCTAGTAATTTTTTTTCAAAAATATGTTGCTAGTAAATTTTAAAAAAATGTATTGCTGTTAATAATATATTGTTGATAATAATTTTTATTAAAATTAAAATTGCTAGTTTTTTTTACGGTATATCAACCTAAATAGTTTATATAGTATTTATATAAATGCATTGCTGATAATAATTTTTCTTTAAAATTTTATTGATTGTAATAATTTTTTTATAAAGTATTTTTGGTATTAAAACCTATTTTTACAATTTCATTGTGTTTTGACTCCATTTTGAGTGTTAACTTATTTTCCCATAGCTGGGACCCTAACAGGTGCTAAGGAGGTTTGGACTTGGGAACACCAGCATGGAACGACCTCTCCTCAAAACCTCCTTTGAGGCCTTGGTGTTCGTCATACCCAGGAGTCCATTCCTCCTGACAACCATAACGTTACAATTAATAATTCGTCCTTTCTTCTCGCTTTCCTTTAATTCCTTCTGTAAACAGTTCCTGTAATTTCCTTTCTGTGTCAGCTATCAACAATGTGTCATCTGCATATCTAACGTTGTTAAGATTATGGCTACCAATAACGAATCTTGGTATGACTTTTAATTCTAACCAGCTCCGTCTACAGAGTGTGATGGATAAATTGTCGTCTAAATGACACAAAAATAAAAAATAGCACAGACATCTCATTTTAACAGATATATTTAGGAAAATTACACACAAAAAAAAAAAACATCTTGAAATACTAATATAAATTTATTCAATAAAATGCCATTGGCTTCAACCAATCAGACGACTTAGAATTTCCTGCATCTCTTCTGGACGGTCTCCTTGTTCAAGTTATTGAACAATCAAATCCACTTCATTTCATTTTTGGGTTAAAAGCTTGGCCATTGCCTCAGCTGCGCCCCACACCCAATAATTACCGTTTCTGGGGAGTTTTGGCCAGATGTCAGGAGCTGAATGATATTGTCTGACAGCCATAACTGTGTTCTCCTGATTGTGTGGCCTGATGCAGGATCCTGTTGCTAGACATATGGTCTTCCAGCAGCCACCCTCTTGACCCAGGGTAGCACTACCTCGTCAAGGCACTTGATGTAGGCCTCCATGTTGAGTCTAATGTCCTGTGGGAAGATGAATGAAGGTATAACAACACAATCACTACCGATCACAGGAAAAACCTTCGTAATCACAGGCGAATCCTCTGCACTCTCCACAGATTGACAATCAAACACTCTGAGATATGGGAGCTTCCGGCGCGAATGCCAACATTACCGTTTCTAAATTTTTAGCTGAGTGAATTATACTCTTTTTTCAGACGTTTCTACCCCTATAATATTCCAAAAAAAAAAACAAACAGGCGCATGCGCAAAATTAAATAACTCACCCATCGTACCCCATATATATCTCGGCCACGTTTTTTTCCCTCTGTCTCTATCTTCTTGTAGAGTGGCAGTGGCTCTTGGGATGTGGCCGTACCATTTCGTCTCCACATGGACTGTCGCAATAGATTAACATTTACAATTTTCAGGACGTATGCAATGATGGCGCCTCATAGTCGCCTTTTGTTCATTATAAGTAAATGGAAAGATAATGAAGTAGTTGCCTTTTCCTCCTCTTAGTCTGGTTGTCTACCCGGCTACTTAATTAGGGGAGGAAAGGTGTATAATTGCCTTTCCCAAAGTGCGAAGTATTTTCTTTTTACAGATGTATTTTTATTTCTATCTAAATTTTACATGCATTCACACAGACACACGCGCATATATATATATATATATATATATATATATATATATATATATATATATATATATATATCAGCAAGGAATAAGTAAGTTTTTGATGGCATTTTAACTAAAAACTAGAACGATCGGTTTCGATCCAGATCTTATCAAGTTTATTTTCTGGGAATATCTTTGAGGACTAAAAGGATAAAATGAGGAAATGAGGAAAAAACAAACAAACAAACAAACAACAAAAAAACACCACTAGGATTGCAGAGAGAAGGCTTACGAGATCTAATGTAAATGGATTCCAATGCTTTAAGATGAAATATTTCGTGCGACCTAGACAGAATGGTAAATCGGTCGACACTCAAACCATACACACATTCCCTACTGTTTATAGCATGCTGTGCTATGGAAGACCCGGATGTATTCACCAGCTGACTACCACTAGCGGCCGAATCCAAAATTCTGGGGGGGTAAATGTTTAATTCTGAAATCCAAACGTTGAGGTGTTTTACCTATGTAGTCATATCCACAACTTCACTCAAATTTATACACAACGGTATTAATATGGTGCGGAGGTAAAACATCTTTACGAATGGATGACAAAATCGGCCGTGTAAAACCTCCGTTTATTAGAGGAAAATCTAATATACCGACAAGAATGGTCTGAAAAATTAAAAAAAAGTTTTTTTCATGATAAAAGTATATTTCATTATTGAGAAGAAACACTAAAGTCTTTTTTTGAAAATTTTCAAATTTTTACTCATTCTTAGCATGTCCGAAATTTTAGTTAAAAAAACTTGTTTACAAAATAACGAACAAAAAGCTCGATATCAGCCATATTTTTGAAAATTAGAAAAATAAGTTAAATTCTTCGTTTAAAATTCGTTTAAAAAATTAATTATACGTATTTCAAAATTTATTCGAAGAAATTTATAAAATTTGAAGTTTATTTAAAATATTTTGAAAGAAACTTTTTACCTACTGTTCTTATGGAGAAAACATCCAAAAAAGACAAAAAACAGCCGATTCAACATCTTTTCAATTGAACTTTTGCTGAGTGATGACGTCTATAAATTATTGACTTTTGACCTCTAAATTCAAGTTCTCCACGGAAGAATAGAATGGACATATCGTTTTTTTTTTTTTTAAGCGGACCTGCTTCGTTAGTAGTTTTTTAGTTAATTTAAAAAAAACTTTCGCCATTTCTTATTTTTTTTTAAAGTACTGTACCAAAAAGTTTGTTGAGGGTATCTGGAGAAATTATAAATACTATTAAAAAAATTAAGATACAATATATATGCACTATGTATTTGTGGGCCCATATAGACCCCTCTAAAGTCAATTCAGATTTGCTATTATAAAAAATTTCTATCCCCATTAAAAATAATCAAACATAGTAAAAGTCATTTTGTCACAGCCTATATTCTGTATTTAAAAAAATAAATAAATGGATTTTTTATTTTTAGGTTTATATATATATATATAAATGACTTATCTGGAAAAATATCAGGAAAGTTTATCTGAATCCCATGAAACTAGGTATTTTCTGAAAGCAAACAATATGTTTCATTTAAAAGTAAAATTGGCCAGTGTAAATGATTGAAAAAGTTTTTAGTTTTCTAGAGGCAAAATGTGAATCTTATATATTATTATAAAACCCAGGTTCTGTGTGTTACGTTTACATATTGGATCGAACTTCCTACATTTTCAACCAATTTCAACCAAACATTACAGGACTACGATGAAAACTAGATGAAAGTACCTATTTTAACTTAATGAAAATGATGCACACGTGTTTCAGCAGGAACAGTTTGCTAAATTAAGAGGCCGTATCCGAAGAACAACACTTACTAGACAGAAACTCAATCCACGTGACGTTATTTTTTATTGCACGTACCAAACTTCTGGTCTTCCGTAGATTTCATTGGTAAACACATTATTGACAAATTAATTTTTTAATATACGAAGACTCATTAGTTTGTAATAAGCTTTGGAAATTATAATCTGTAAATATTTATCTACTTAAAAAAACATCCGTTTTGTACGGCTTTTCCATAATTTTAGAAGAATTAACAACATAATATAAAAAATAAAAACAATGGTTGCAGAAATAAAAAAATAATTGTAGGTAATTTTTTTTAAAAATTCATTTTTCATCGAAATATCTTTTTGCTTTCAGACAATATTGTCCATGTTTATTGAAATAAATAAAAGCAATTAAAAGCTTTTGAAATTAAATAATATTTTTGTTTTATTGAGTTTTTGTATGTTACACTTCAGAGACGATTTTCAGATAGAAGGGCTCCAACTAAAAAAAAACAAAAACATGATTTTGTTTCCTCAAAGCATTGTGCTTTTAACTGATATAATCACTAAACTCCTCGGAATTGAAATTATAGAGTTTTCGTACAATTAGTTAGACGGGTAAATACATATGAAAAAAAAAAATTTCTGAGATGACTTTACTAAAAAAAAATGTATTTATAATAAGTTCCATCATTTGTAAATAGTTTTGAAAATTTCATTAAAATCCGACAATTATTTTCATTTTGCAAGATTTTCCAAATTAATGTGTGTCAAACGGAAAAAAAACGCGCTAAAATGTTTATACGTTAATTTATCAGCCCAGTTGATAAAAAAAAGAGAAACAAGGTCTTTTAATCAAAATTTAAATGTTCTAAAAAGAAGGAAAAATTTCAAAAAATAAGTAAAAATACTTTGATCTTTCCTCTAAAAAGTAACATAAGCATTTAGACGCGAAAATTGAATTTTCATCAACTTTGGCGTCTTTTTTTAATCATGCTATGCTCTTTTTTAGCGATCAACAGAGATACCTATATTACTCTCACATTAGAGGCAAAATAGTATTTACCGATATAACGTGAAATTCGCCGAGCTAAAGTTTCACCTTCCGTCCCAATATAAGCTCCATGTAAATAAATTGGATATTTTTTAACACAATGCGTCTTAACCTTCTGAAAATTATCAATGACATTACTCATAATAGATTCCAAAATGTCCAAAGGATATCCATTTTTGGAAAGTGTCATCTTAATAAATTTCATTTCAATGCTGAGGAAGGAATTAGAGAAAATTTTAAGAGCTCAATGTTCTAATTAAATTAATTTTACGTTGGTACGGAACAAAGGAATCCCAACGAGTATATAAACATGAAAAGGTTGTCTTCCTAAAAACTGAAGTCGAAAAGCCATCACTGTTCTTATGGACGAAAACATCCAAAAAGGACAAACAACAATTTGTCTCCTTTTCAACGCTGAACTTTTTTTTTTTTTCCTCATTCCCTCATTTCATCCTTTTAGTCCTCTAAAATATAACCAGGAAATGAAAAGAAAATTTATTTAAAATTAAAGATCTGCGTCGTTTTAGTTTTTTAGTTAAAATAAAATAACCTCAAAAACTTACTTATTCCTTCTGTTAAAAAATTCTGTACCATTAAGAATCTGTTCAAATCATATATATATATATATATATATATATATATATATATATATATATATATATATGTATATATATGACAAGAGCGGACTATCATTGTTGTTTCGTCCGCGTGTTGTTTGATTTATTGAAATTGTGATCATTGATAATGGCATATAAGCCGAAAGCTTAGATTGGATTTAAACATGTATCAATATGGTGTCTTCCTTTCGTCTTTCAACGATAATGTGATTAAGCTTATCAGACAATATGAAAACATGCATTATATATATATATATATATATATATATATATATATATATATAATGCGTATTTTTAGTGTCTTAATTTCAGTGCCAACTAGAACGACGTAAATCTGAGTTAAAACATTTTTAAAATAGAATCACATATTAAAGAATTAAAAAAGAATTTAGGTTTGCTCAGAGAATACAGTTCCCACATTGAACCTTCTACAAACCCTCCACAACCCTAATCCTTGCAAACTACTAGGCCCAAATCCAGTAATACAGCACACGGAGAAAAAATCATTCTTTATTTCACGTCTCGTTGATAAAGGACACAGGCGTGTCCGAAAATTCCGACTTTAAAATCATTCTCTTTGTGCTTTGGTTTAGTCAAAAGGACTACGAATATATATTAAATATCATCTTATTGACAATATTTTTATTATTTTGTTGCCTTTTTTATTTCTCGAATTTCATTAACTCCCTATTATATCCACATATTATAAGAAACACTCGTCGACCATCTTTCGTTGTAATTATATATATATATATATATATATATATATATATATATATATATATATATATATAATTCTCTAAGGATCACAGTTATTATTATCATCGAGATTGGTTTCGTCTGGTATAAGGCCATCGCAGAGTGAACTATCTATTGAGCATTCAACTCAAAATACGGTAGGTGCACTTTCTTATTTGAATATATTTATATGCAATCTGCGAATGGACTGCAGTATTCAAGGCCAACTAAAAAGACATAATTTCATAATTTGGAATATTGGCGCAACACAATCGTCTTTGCCTTAATATATATGTTACTTATAATATTACATATTATCTATGTATTAAGAATATGATAAGTTATTAAGGTTTATGCGAAAGCTTAAAGCGCTCTTAAAAAATGTCAATATTAACAAAATCTTAGAAGTGTATTTATTTCTAGAAAAAATATGACAAAGTGAAAGTCGTTGAGTGAAGCGTAAAGTAGGAAAAGGAATGGGGTAACATAGTAAATAGATAGGATAATGATGAAAAGGGATTATATCCATATTTGACACATGCACAAATGAATGGCAGTTATCAACCAGTAATTTCCCTATGAAAGTTCACTTCTGCCTTAACCAGGTTTTGAACTCACACACTTTGGGTCTTGTCACTGGATCTAACAAACACCTTTACCCACAGTGCCATGTGCCCTTGAGAACATCTTTGCATGAATTTATGGGTATTATAAACCTAATGTCTTCATCACAATTTTTACCAGTGCTCATATTGCAATTTTTGCTGTTATCATTGCATGTTTTATTACCAGAGCTTATATTGCAATTTTTGTCGTTATTATCGCTTTTCTCTGGCACTCCTTATTACTGGTTCCTATATTGTATTAATTTCTATGCTTGCAATATGAGCTCTGGTAAAAACATGAAATGAAACAGCAAAAATTGCAGTATGAGCACTGGTTGCTGAAGACATTAGGTTTATAATACCCTCAAGGACTCATGGCACAGTGGATAAAGGACCCAAAGAGTGCGAGTTCAATACTCGGTTATGGCAGTGGAGACCTTTCAGAGGGAAAAATAACGGGTGATAACTGATAACTGACATCCATTAAACATGGCACGTGGAACGAGAACAGTCTATTCCAGTGAGCAAAATAAAGGAAGTAAGTTCGACATTCCAACCACCTACAACCACAATAATAATAAAAAATAATGTAAATAATGTACATAATACCTCATATCATAAATATAGACAGATATTTTCTACGTGTTTGATTTCACAGAGAATATATTCTGACGAATAGCAGGGACCTTAAAAAGCGTTCGTCACAGTAGAATGATACAGTAAAAAAAATGAATAAGGCATAGGAAGAGGAAAAGAATTTCTGGAATGGAAATAACTGTCCATCGCTTGCTGATGTGACACTTCGAACGATCATAAACCTGGGGTGGGAAATATGGGCCTGTCAAATTCAGGGAAGCATTACAAAAATTTCAAGGAATTCGAGATCTCAGAGACTTAGTTTTCTACGATAGAATATACAATTTGATTTAACCAATTTCCAAATCAGGGGGAATGGCCACTAAATAATGTTGATTTGAATTGTTGCGGGCTTCAACGCTTTTGATGAGATTTTTATGTTACTGGTACATTTAACCAGCAAAAAACTTTGGTTGATTCGTGTGAGTCCAAACTCAAAATAAGATATAGAATTAAAACAAAGAAATATTACCAATACTGACAGAACATTTTTACAAAAGGAAAAATGAGAAATGAAATAAAATGTGAAAAGTTCAAAGCAACCTTCAGTGTCTGTGGTTAAGGAACTTAAATAGAGGCGGAAACGAAAATATTACATCTTTTCGTTAGAAAAGGATGAATTCTTTCAAATCTCTTCAAAAGTCTTGCTTGTAATTATCGTCAGGAGGCGTAATTCAAAATCTCGTCGCCTGTGATTATCATCAGGGGGCGGTAATCCAACAAATGCGCACCCCCCCGTCACAGATTAAAGAAAATTGTCTTATGATTTGTAATGTATGTTTCTAAATGCTGTGACCAATGTACAGCGTGACCACTTTTTTTTTGTTGCTGTTGGAGGTATTGAAATTTTAGGTGAGAACATGTTGTCTATTGGTATACTTTGATTTTTATTACGTGTTTGTGTGATTTTTTTCAATGTAATCCAAAATCTCACCGTGGATATAGAGAGGAACGATAATCCAGCAAAAAAATTTGGAAAAAAAAGCTACTAAAAAGTTTGATGCAAATTATATATATATATATATATATATATATATATATATATATATATATATATATATATATATATATATACAAAGCGTCAAAACTAAGGGACAAAATTTAAAACCTAATATTTGTTAGAAATAACAACTGTGAAAAGCTGAAATTTTGACAACTGGTAGTCGTTATCATCCATAATAACATACTAAAATTTGAATCATTTGCAAATATATATATATATATGCGTGTGTGTGTGACTAATAAGAAAAAATTGTCACTTCTTTGATTGATGTTATATTCAGCTCCTCGATTCTAGAGTTTCGAAGACGAACCTTTTTGCAATCTTTCAATTCGGCAGGAGTTTTCAGCAATTGACTTCAGTTTTTCTCCTTAATTGGTTATCTTTATAGTAAATTTAACGTAATTTACTTATGCGCTAGTTCTGCGTGTTAGGTTGGTTTTTCCGCTTTGTGTGTGTGTGTGCGCGCGCATGCGCGAAGGTCTTTGTTTGTGTCTGCGTGTGCATCAGTGTATGTCCGCATCAGTGGCGACTCCGTCGGTCGGGATTGTCGTGCTTGACCCGAGTTAGTCAACACTCAAGTATATCTATTTCAAAATAGCAAAAATCTTTCGTAGGACATTTTCATTCTTGACGTCAGATGGATCAAAAATTAATTGTTTTTAATTCGTGCCTTAAAATAATGACCAAAAAAACATTTCGTTGATATTGTTCATAATAAAGAAGAAAGAAAGAAGAAAGAAAGAAAAGGCACAAAGAAAACAACTAAACATGAAAGTAAGTTAAAAAAAAAAGAATGAAGTAAAATTAATGTGGCTAGTCGGGCTAAGTAGATCTGAACCCTATCTGAGCTGGAGACATTTAATAGACCATGCATTTCTTGCTTTAATTTTATAAATAATCTTTTAAAAATCTCTAACGATTTGTATGTCCTGTTTTTCAAAGCGAACATGTTCATTTGAAAGTATTTTTTTCAAATCTCCACTTTAAATAATTTATTCCGTACAGTATAAGGTTTTTAGCATAATGTATCAATTGAAAAAGGACAAATTAGATCAAAGTGTCGGTGAAAATCAAAGTGGCAGCATTAAGTGTGGAGTGTGGTAGGGGTAGTGTTGAGGATACATGATATCAGACATCAGTACCGATCATACACGTAAAATTGACAGACAGTGATATACATAAACACACTAACGCGTACACATATAAAAAGCACACATCTGAGATAGATAAACACGTTAAAAAAGATATCTGGCAATAGATTTTAAATATTATATATTTTAGAGTAAAGGAATCATTTTAGTATCTAAGTTATACCAATAGTATATTTTATAAAGATTGTACTAAGCTCGCTAAATATCGTCATTTTATATATATATATATATATATATATATAGAGAGAGAGAGAGAGAGAGAGAGAGAGGGGGGGAGAGAGAAAGATAGAGAGAGAGAGCGAGAGAGAGTGGGAGCAATTGCTTACTATCGTTACAACAACTTGTTTGATACAAATTATTGTAAACATGTTACGGCTATGCACAAATAACTATTTACACACACACGCGCGCGCGCACGAGCGCATTCAGATGTTTACAATTTTCAGACAACACACACACACACACACACACACACACACACATATATATATATATATATATATATATATATATATTCTCACATCTTGCATAAATCAATTCAATGTCGGATTTAATTATATATATATATATATATATATATATATATATATATATATATATATATATATAGTGAACTCTCCCGTCGGATTAGACGTAAGGGGGGTCAAGTAGTTCAGTTCCTAGGAACCGACAGCGCAGACACCAGCACATATAATGTGATTATAGTGGTGAAGGTTTCGTGCAGGACCATCCACACTCTTTTAAGGGCCGAATACAAAGATCTAGTGCACTACGTGCCATAAGGTCCCCAAACGACCCACCGCAGGTTTTGAATTCAGAGTTGTCCTTCCTGTAGACCAGTTGCCATAGAACCCAGTCTGTCATATGTGTGTGTGCGTGTGTCTTTGTGAGTGTGTGTGCGCTTGTGTACGTGTGTGTGTGTGTGTGTGTGTGTGTGTGTGTGTGTGAAAAGAGTCGAGAAGAAAAAACTATATTTAACCTACGCGTTTCGTCCTCTGTGTGATTTTATCCTGGCAATGCTGATAAAGTTCCTCAGCTAACGAAACGCGTCGACTAAGAATAGTTTTTGCTCCTGTCTCTTTTTAATCATTTTGTTTCTTCTATAGATTCACTGAGAATACACACACACACACACACATATATATATATATATAGGAGAGAGAGAGAGAGAGAGAGAGAGAGAGAGAGAGAGAGAGAATTTGTCATCAAACGATAAGCGACTTAGTCTGCAATGGTAGAATGCTGGCGACAAGTGATAATAGCTGAATTTTATGGTACTTAACCCGACAGACGATTCATTTAATCGTGGTTTTATTACTAAACTTCGTGGGCTGACGAATCCATCGGCGTCGACAACCGCTGAAATCGACGAAATGGTTGCTGTAGGCAGTGGAGACCAGTGAAATGGTCGACGCTCTTCTCTTCTTTCCTGTCGGCCTCTCATTCGCGCCATTGTCTCCATTGCAACCGCCCGTCACCCCGCTGCGCCCGGATGTGATGTGATCACGTGACACGTGTCACCGTGTCTGCACATGTCGTTCGGAGCTTGAGAGGGCCGGGGACACACAGCGACATTTGGCGGTAATTAATCTTATTACAGCCTCAACAGAGGATCATGTGTTGTACTAAGCTCTATTGTATCACTGTATAGCTCTGTATGCCTCAGTGTACGTGGGCGAAGTCAAATATATATATATATATTATAGTATATTTCTTCTTATATATTCACGTGTTTCTCTCTGCAGACGTATCCGGAAAGAATTTATTACATTTTATACATATACACATATATTTCGACCCGGTATGATATTAAATGTTGATATTTTTCACTGCTGTTCATGTCCACTTGCAAGTCGCAATTCTAATTCAGTATTTTAAGATAGACATGCTGGTAAACAATCGGTAAATAAATGTCAGAGATTATCAATAATGTGACCATTGCTGATTTTAGTTTCCTAAGACTTTTCACAATGGCAAAAGTGTAAAAGCATAAGAATCAATTAATTTGAATTTAATGTTATAACATTTTTTTTAAATTTTAGGTCTCATAGATTTATTTATTATTAATAGATAGATAGATAGATAGATAGATAGATAGATAGACATAATGAACAGACTGAGATAGATAGATAGATAGATAGATAGATAGATAGATAGATAGATAGATAGATAGATAGATGTAAAAAATCTGGGAGAGAGACAGTGATGTGTCGAATTGTATTTCTATGTTGATATAATCAGAACGTGAACTTGACAATGTTTAAACAGATCACAGAAAACGTGACACCGAAATCCGAAGAGACATTAGAATTGTAACATCTTTCAAATGTTAAAAAAAAAAAAGAAACAGTGCGATGCAATTTAGAGACTCTGGCTTTAAATTTACTATAGTTACCACTGTTATTTTCTGATCAAATTGGGTATGGACGCCCGTATTAACAAAAATCGGCACATTTATACACGCAAAAATTTTTCAAAATTCTTTTTGAAATTTTGGGGGTCGGTGAGTTGTCCGAAACTTTTTCATTTATGATCGATTTTTTTTTTTTTTACTTAATAACAATATCACTTAAACTCTGAAAAGTAAAACAGAATATAAACTTTATAAATTACAAGCAGTAGAGCCCGGCGTTGCCCGGGGATGTAACAGTAAGAGATAGATCAAATATCGACCATCATAAAGACTGAAAAATAAAATTGACAAAGATTATTGTTTAAGGTTGACGGACACGCATGTCTTAGTTTTTTTGTTTTTTTTTCAAACCCAAACTCAAACAAAAACATTGTTTTCAATCGTTATGAGTCTACCGATTGAATAGAATTTTATTATAAACAATTGTCTTGTAAATGGAATTTTTCAAGCATTCTGAATGTAAAAATAAAGAAGTGTGCAAGACAATAAGAAACACTATCAAAAAAAAAATAAGAAAAGTGAAGTTTTGTTGAAATCGGTTGAAAAATGTAGGAAATTTGATCCCATATATAAACGAACACACACACACAGACACACAAACAACCTGGGTTTTATAATAAGTATAACTCGATATGAGTTGTCTCCCTTTCATTTTCGTGATGCCACTTAATCGTGTTTTCAAATTGATTTCGTGCAAAAACAATTGTGTTTTTCCAATTTTTGGTGCTGTTAGAACCACCGCAAGGTAATTTTACGTAGTCCTGTGAAGTTTTGTTGAAATCGGTTGAAAAATGTAGGAAATCCGATCCAATATATAAACGTACAGACACATACACACTGAAAAGTGAAAACTCTTCTTGTAAAAAAGACAACATATTTATGTAAGCAATTAATTTATTGCGAAATCATAGTTTTATTGCATTTTTTTTTTCTTTTTTTGATTTTACGATCCAGAGCAGATTTTCAGTAACTGCTTGTCCTATTTTAGTATAAGAATTTTTATTTAAATTCTCCAAGGATTTCTGCTTTTAATAAAAAATTAAGTAGTAGAAAAATTAATTTCTCGAAATTTCAGAAAATTAAATAAGTGTCGCGTGGGTGTTTTACTAAGATTTTCTAAAAAAAAAAAAGAAGTTTTTGAAATAATTTCATCAATTTTTGAATAAATCCTTAAAGCTTCATTATAATCCAACAATTGATTTTTGCAAGAATTTCAAAATCAATGGGTTTTTTCATCGCAAAATGATGCTAAACTTACTTCTATTACTATTTGGTTCCCCTGCTGCCGCATGAAAATGATTTCTAACCAAAATTTCAAACGTTTTAAAAAGGATCAAAATTTATGATTTAATAATCGCAAAATATTGGTCTTCTTAATAATCACATAAGGATTTTGACGATAAAACTTTGTTTCTTTTTAAGTTTTGGGCATTTATTCATCAATTTTGAACCAATCAGTAGAGTTACCTATGTGAAGATAATTTTGACAAAGTGGAAAAGCAAAAAATGACGGGTTTCGGCGAGAGCTTCTGCCTCCTTCGGCTTCTACAGGTTAGAATGAAAGACTGTATGTAAGGAAAAATACAAATAATCATTAATGTTACTTAGCAGAATTTAAAAGTCGGACCTTTTAGTAATCGCTCTGTCCATATGTCTGGAGGTATCGGCAAGGAACTGCTTATTTTTTCGTTTATACATCATGGTACTATAATGAAAAGAGAAAATAAGCAGTCAATTGCAGGTAACTTCTGTCGAGTGGATGGAGTGATTATAAAAGCTTAGTTTACGAAACTCTGGAGTCGGAGTGCTGAATATAACATCAATCAGTTAAATGACAAATTTCACATCTGTATTAATCCTATTAATGCTCAATCTCAGATAATGAGCACTTTATTGCAAAGACTGCTTGCCTTAAATGTTATTTCTTTCAGGCTTCCACTGAATTACACCATTTCTGCTTTTACAGTATCATTGTATATATATATATATATATATATATATATATATATATATATATATATATATATATATATATATAATAATCGACTCTCCCGCCGAGATTCGACGTATGAGGATCCGACAGCCCGACACCGGCACATGAGATTTGATTATAGTGGTGAAGGTTTCGTGCAGGACCATCCACACTTTTTGAAGGGACGAATACAGAGACCTGGTGCATTGAGTGCCACAAGGTTCTCAAACGACCCTCCGCAGGTTTTGAATTCAGAGTTGTCCATCTCCTAGACGAGTTGCCATCCAAGGCTATAGAACCCAGTCTGTCCTGCTATTTTACCCATAGCTGGAGGGAGAGGAAAAGGATTCATACCTTTCCCAAGGGTATTAGCACGTAAGTGAATGTAATGGATTCGACTGGAATTCGAACTGGGCTCTGCGATTCCTCAATCCAAGCCGCTATCCATTACTTTACTGTGCCTCCTTTATATATATATATATATATATATATATATATATATATATATATATATATATATATCTCAAAGTATACATTTGGTGTATACGGAAATAATTCAATAACCCAAAAATACTATTCTTAAAAGAGTACTCAATAAATTTTAGTATATTACATCGAAAACATGTCAAAATCGCTACACAACTGCAATCGTGTTTCCATGCGCATCAATGGATCTCATGAGGTGATCGTCGATACGCTTCGAAACACGACTGCAATTGTGTAGCGATTTTGACATGTTTCGATGTTATATCCCGATATATATATATATATATATATATATATATATGTTATTCATATATATATATATAAATACGATGGACACTATTGTAAGTGGGGGTAATATGCTGTTTAAATAGTCCACCGCTAGCAGTGGTTTACCTACTTCACGTCGCTGGCGAGTATTGTATTTTATTGATGTTATAAAGATTACCATTTAATTTCCAACCTCCATTTTGGTTATTATTCCTCATTCAGTAACCGTAATATATCATAGTTTTTGATGTCTGTTCGATTTTAACTCAGTACATAAAATTTGCCCAATTCTTTTTTTTTTTGCAAAAAAGCTCCGACAAACAAAAAATTTGGACGATTCATTCATAATTTATGTCCCGAAACGGAGAAACTTATATGAAATATTAAATAAAACTTAACCGAACTGCCTTTTCTGTCATTTTTATGCAACGCGTATATATATATATATATATATATATATATATATATATATAAGAGGTTGTGGGTAAGTTTTTCATGTGTTCTTATAATTTATTTCTCTTTAGGACATTAATTATCTAAAAATTTCCAGAATGTTTTATATATCAGAGGGCCTTCGGCTATTTTTTTTACGCATTATTAAAGATGAGTTTTATTTTTAATTTTAACTGTTGGGTGGATTGTTTGATGTATGTATCTAGAATTGTCTGTCGTTTTTAATGACACTTGCATAAAAGAGGGATTGCTGCCAAATACACAATATATATATATATATATATATATATATATATATATATATATATATATATGTATGTATGTATGTATGTATATATATATATATATATGCGCGTGTGTGTGTGTGTGTATTAATATATGATTATACATCTGTCTCTAAACATTTGGGATGTATTCGATAAATGATCTATCTTAGTCGAATGGCAATTTGTATTTCTCCCTTGATACATCGTTCACTAATTGTTCGGCCATGTCCAGCAAACTATTTAATCCCCAAAGACAAATGCGAAAATGCCCTGAATTCGAAATGTCCAGTGGTTCGTAGCATCGTCCAAATTCCAGCCTTTGCCCACCGGCGACATCAATAGATTATTCTTTTTTTTTGAATTCCGACCTATCACCACTGATTCTATTTTTTTTTCTTCTTTAGGATCATGTCCCTCCACAACTTCCACAATCTCATGTTATGCTTCGCAGTTTCCCTTCCTCTTGCTCGGACTACCCTCCACGCGTTCAGCTAACCCTACACACAATCTCGTCCGATACGTGGTTCTCTGGCTTCCCCTCTCTTTTGCCCTCAATATGCCCCTCACCACCCGCCGTGAGGGTTAAGTTTTCAAAACACTGCTTCTTCATTATGTGTCGATGGTCTTTTCCTGATCCTGAGTAAAAGTATCTTTCCTTTCATGGAATTCTCAATATCCTTCTGTAGAACCACATTTCTACTGTCTCGTTATTTCTTCATCCGTGGAGAAAATGTTCAACATTCACTGATTTTGAATAGTAGTAATCTATTTGTTGGCATTTTCTTTAAATCTTCCTCTTGCTTACTCGATCCGTTCATGGAAATCTCAGTATCCTTCTGTAGAACCATGTCTTTCTGTTTCTCAGAACATTCATTGGCTCTTGGAATACCTATTTCGTTAGTCCAATGTGAATAACCAATTAAGTGATTCCAGTCATTTGAGAGAGCTGATGATATTTTCTTTTATTCGAGAAGTCTTTCTCTTTCTTTATGCCGTGCTCCTTCAGGACATGGACGGTCATGGCTCTCCAAAACTTCCTTTCAATTGTGGCTCTTAGCAGTTTTCTCCCTGCTCCTAATATGCCCTGTCAGTGTTAGGTTTTCCAAGCCTTCCCTTCTCATTATGTGCCCAAGGAATTTCAGCTGTCTCTTCCTGATACTGACTGCATGGAATCCTCAATATCCTTCTGTTTCTCTTGTCTCCAGTTTTCGCTTCATCTGTGGAGAGATTGTCCAGCATTTTTTTCTTTGTTTTTAATATGCCCCCACCCACGTGGGGGTTAATTTTTCCAAACCCTACTTCCTCATTATGCGTCGATGGTCATTTCCTGAACCTCAGTAAAAGTATCTTTGTTGGCATTTTCTTTAGAACTTCCTTGTTATTACTCGCTCCGTTCATGAAATTCTCAATATCCTTCTGTAGAACCACATTTCTGTTGCCTCTAGTTTTTTCTTCTTCCGCGGAAAATTGTTCAACATTCACTGATTTTGAGTAGAAGCGTTTGTTTTGTTGTCATTTTCTTTAAGTTTTCATTGTTACTTACTCGTGCGTGTTCGAATTTCGGCGTCGCCTTTTCCATCCTCTGTTAAAAGACTTCTCAGACATTTAAACTTTTTGTTCTTGCTTGATGTTCAAATGTTGGGAATATTTCTGTCATAATTTCTGGCTTCTTTTTTCCTCGCTTTCTTTCACTATCCTGTAAAAGTGGTATTGAAGATTTATTTCTGTGTCAGCCATAAACACATTGTCATGAAGATTACGTCTACCGATAATACATCTTAGGAGGATATCCAGTTCTTTTAGTAGAAGCCTCGCTGTAGTGGTTGGATAAATGTGGTTCGCTGCCATTTCCAATCTCTTTTGCTCTCAATATACCCCCATCAATACCCTTCTGTAGAACAGCATTTCTGCTGGATCGAGATTTTTTCCTCATCCTTACGAATATTGTCCAACATCTAATGTCACATAAGAGGATGGATACCACATATCAATATATGATGCTTTTCCTTGTTTATAACTAAAACTTTTCTTTTACCTAGTACCTTGCTTAGCATTTGGAAGGTATCTTCACTATCCCAATTTCTACACGTTCTTGATGTTTATATCTCCAATTCGTAACTCACACCTTGGGTTTTTTCTCTTGCTGATGACCAAACATTTTGTCTTCTTGCAGTTAATGATTAGTTCTCCCTTGATACATCGTTCCCTAATTGTTCGGCCATGTCCAGAAAACTATTTAATCCCCAAAGACAAATGCCAAAATGCCCTGAATTCGAAACGTCCAATTGTTAGTAGCATCGTCCAAATCGCAGCCTTTGTCCACCGGCGACATCAATAGATTATTCTCTTTTTTGAATTCCGATACATCACCATTGATGCTACTTCTTATTTAGGACATAGGTAATCATGTCTCTCCACAACTTCCACAATCTCGTGTGATTCTTAGCAATTTTCCTTTCTTTTGATCGGACCGCCCTCCACCCGTTCCGCTAACCCTTCACACAATCTCGTCCGATACGTGATTCTCTGGTTTTCCCTATCTCTTTTGCCTTCAAAACCTGCTTCCTCATTATGCGTCGATAGTCTTTTCCTGATCCTGATTAAAAGTATCTTTGTTGCCATTTTCTTTAAGACTTTCTTGTTGATTACTCGTTCCTTTCATGGAATTCTCAATATCCCTCTGTAGAACCACACTTCTTCTGGCTCTGTTTTTTCCTCGTCCTTACGAATATTGTCCAACATTCAAAGCCATATAAGAGGATGGATACCACATAGAAATCCTTCATGCCTTTCTTTGTTTGTAACTAAAATTTTTCTTTGACCTTGCACCTTGTTTAGCATTTGGAAGACATCTTCACTACCCCAATGCGGCTTCGGATCTCGAGATTTTTCTCGTCCTTACGAATATTGTCCAACATCCAATGTCACATAAGAGGATGGATACCACATATCAATATATGATGCTTTTCCTTGTTTGTAACTAAAACTTTTCTTTTACCTAGTAACTTGCTTAACATTTGGAAGGCATCTTCACTATCCCAATGAGGCTTCGGATCTCGGTGTCGCATTTTCCATTGTTTGTTAAAACGCTTCCCAGACATTCGAATTTCTACACGTTCTTGATGTTTATATCTCCAATTCGTAACTCGCACCTTGTTTTTTTTTCTCTTGCTGATGACCAGACATTCTATCTTCTTGGCAAGTTCTTTTTCTCTCTTTTTTTCTACCACCCTGTCTAGGAATGTTCTTACCGTGTCGCTCATCAACAGAGTGTCATCTGCGTATCTTATATTGTTAAGATTACGCCTACCGATGATAAATCCAGTTCCCTTAGAATAGCCTCGCTTTAGTGGTTGAAGAAAACTTGAAAGAGTGGCTTAGAATTTAAATTAAAACTCTACAATCACAGGAAATAGTAGCTTCTAAAATTATCATTTGAAATAAGATTGTAGATTTAGTTAATCTCACTATGAAATTCTTGGATAGTCTTCTATTCTAAGCCTTGTTGTTTTCTTTCATCTCTTTTAGTTGTTTTTATACCTTGAAGTAATATAGCATTTTATTCCGGACAATTTCCTTCCAGATGAAGAGATGGAAAGGGGAAATAAAAGGGACACATACTTAACATTAAAGTTCAAATATCTATGGCATATAATGAGGAAAGAGAGCTTGGAAAATTTGATATCACAGGACAGATTGAAGGCAAGAGAGAAAGAGAAAGAGAGAGAGAGAGGAAAAAACGTATAACCTACCTAGGAAGCATGGATGGCAGAACATTTTCAAGAGCTAAACGTTGTTAGTATCGTAGATTGTTGTAGCATATCTATGGATGATAATGTGTATGTCCTCGTTCACATAAATAGTAGTAAATACTGTATGTTGGTCTGCAGTTGGAGATTCATCTCCAGCTGGACTGGTAAAACTCTCTGCCTCCGGGCAGAGAGGCTCCCCAGACAAGGCGATATCGAAGGGCAGAGTCTCGTCTCAGGAAATAGCTACCCGGACCTGTTTTATACGGGGTCTACGAGTAATTTTTGGCCGAGCCTACAGACTCTTATACCCCACATAATTCGGCCTTGTGCCACAACAGACTGCGTGGGGTGGTTGCTAGGTATCCTGCAGTTGGAGATTCATTGTGGAATTCACTTTACTCCGAGCAGTTGACTACTTCTTCGACGCGCCGCTGGCGTATCTTATATGTGTTGTTCTTGTCTTAAATATTATTGTTCGTTTAGTTATTCTATTCAGTAACATTCCCTAGGTTACAACATAGACAAAAAAATTGTTTGCTACATTCTGATATTTTGTAGAATGTTGCATTACAAATTTGTATATACGTGTATCGTTTTAAGGTCATCGATTTCACAGAATTCGATTATACTGGAAATTAATGTATCAAATAATTTTATGTATTAAGATCTATTTGTACACATTTTAAAATATTGTCTTCTATGGTGAAAGATATTTAATAAAACCTCTCTCTCTTTCTCTTTCTCGCTCTCTGTATGTGTCAGAAAAAATGAGACAGATAAATAGATAGATAGATAGATAGAGAGAGAGAGAGAGAGAAATATGCGTCATTTCTGAGATAAATCTTTGTGATTGCAGATCGAAATTGTGACAATAAATTGTTGATAACGAAACAAAGTTTAATCTCCAATTCAACTTTCAAAAGAAACGTGATATTAATGCAAGAATGCTCCAACATCTACTTTAGATCACCAAACCCGATTAAGACCTAAGATAATATCCAATTGTACACAGTATTATGCGATTGAGGACAGTAGTTGCTAACATTTTATGCAGATCTTGTTCATGCGGCTTTACGTACTGGGGACAGCTATGCCCCTGTTACTAAAAGAAACCCCCTTAAAAACATTGAAAAGGAAGCTAAATAAAATAAGGTAGACTATATACCCAACACACATATTTAAGTAAAAATTAATCTAAAATTTTCAGCGCTTCCCTCCTCCTTCGTGCATGTGTGTAGTCGTATCAGGGTTTGTTTTTATTATTATTATGTCTCTTGATTTATTATTTTATTATATCTCTTGGACATAGGGCCGCAACAACACCTCTCCAACGGACGCGGTTTCGGATGATACTCTTCGGCTCGACCCATGTCGTGTAGGCCACCTTCACTTCTGCGTCAAGTCTTGCAGAGTGTGTGGTCGATCCCTTTTTCCGTTTCTTGATGTTAATCTCGATTGAGGCTTTCTGATTCTGTCCCACAGTTGGCCGTTGGAAATTTAGTCCGATAAAATCCTAAAAGACGAAACGCGTCACACTAAAAATAAATATATATAATGTTATTATCTGTATCACAGACTTTTTAATGCGACTAGACAATCGAATGTTTCAAGCCCGGATTGAAACACAACCGTGTTGGTGACAGTCAGAGTCTCTAACACTGAGCTATCTTCACTCAGCGGAATGAGTCAGCTAAATCTAGCGTATTGTTTTTACAAATGAAAACAAACGCCCGACAACAGAAGTGCTCCATTCATTTTACTGAAGAGCTTAGCATTAACGCAGTTGGATGTTGTTTTTAAAATTAGCTTGTCATTCAACAGTGCTCAAATGAAAATATATTTTCAAGAGCTAAAATGTATATATATATATATATATATATATATATATATATATATATATATATATATATACTGAGTTATAAATGGCCTTAATAGACGAAACACGTTACACGAAAACTCTCTCTCTCTCTCACACACACACACACACACACACACATATATATATATATATATATACACTTATAAATGGCCTATCTTATGATATTTCAAATTTTGCTACAGAATTGCTCAGTTCTTTCTTGGATACGTCTTTTAACAGTTCTATTTTTTATAACTTGTTCTGATTCTAATTTTCTTTTTCATGATGACAAATATCTTAGCAAATGAAAAGGCAATCATTGTAATCGTTGCCTTAAAGGCAGAATCTGGTGGTTTTGTGAATGCTCACTTCTTGAATGTTGCACGGTCGTTTGCTCTCGAAGGTTGCAAAGAACTCCAAGCCTCTGACGGGGATTCTGCACCGATAGTAAAAAATAAATGTTTTATAAAATGTGTACGAGACGCACAAAAAATATCGATAAGAACCCAGGGAAGTGAATTAACTCCATTCTTAAGGAACTAGAGGCCTCAAGGCATTTCATCTGTAGAATTGTGCATGAGGACCTTAGATGCAAGTTATATGTGAGGCGGAGAGGCCGGTTCATGCCTGCAAAGATGAAAGATAACCGTCTGATCCGTGCCAAATGCGTTATGAGCAACTTTAAACATTAAAAGCCTTGAATGCTTTCATGGTTCTGGTAGACGTAAGTGGCGTGGGAGATGTCATACCTCCCCAGAGCTTAAGGATTTGCTGCCGAATATAAAGAGATGCTGTAGAGGTTTATGGGGATTAAGACAGTGAGCGTGAGCAACAGAATACCGTACACCTATAAACAAGACTGTGTGGCATCGTATAAGACCAAAGCTAACCAAGAATAGATAACTTAGTTAATATCTACAAACATATGACCTTCTACCTCTCTAGACCCGAATCCATTGGACTACTACTTGGGGAAGTCAATCAGCGACCTTATAACACCATAAAATCTTTGAAGTCTGCTATAAGTGGCACAATGTCCAAAATAGATAAAGATCATTTGATTCGGACATGTCAACGTTTCAAACCTCATATAGAAACAGTCATCGATGGTAACTTTGGTTTTTAGTAGATTCGTCAAGAAGTGTTTCAAGGTTATTCATACCAGTTTCTTTCTCAAATAAAGCTTTTTTTCATGACACGTATCTTTTAATAAATTCATGTATATATTCTCAAAGAACAAAGTAACCCTGTATAAAAGAAAGAGAGAGAAAGAGAGAGAAAAAAAGAGAGAAAGAGAGAGAGAAAGAGAGAGAGGGAGGGATTTAGTTTAAATTCTTTCGGGTACGGTACCGCATTATTGGTGTACCCTGCTCTGTCTGTTCGTATCCGTCTTTGTCTAAAGTTCTTTCTAAAGACTGGATGCGACAGACATATCTGCAAGGAAGACGGCATCATTCGAGAAGAGTTACCAGACACAGTTGCTACGGAAATATATGAGAAGACATAAGGGCATATAAAAACATTATATATCCAATGGGAAGGAGAGGCAAGCCAGGCGGCTGAAGCAGAGTGAGAAAGAGAGGGACAGTAAGGTATGCGCAGACGAACGTCTCCATTCCCCGACCTATTCACCATTTAGTTCAGTTCAACGCTTCGTTTCATTTGAACGCCGCCAATAAAGCCTTGGGCGAAGGCGGAGACGGGGTATGAGTAGGACGAAAAAAAAATGACGTGGGTGGGGGTCAAGAAATAGACAGGATTCGAAAAAGTAAAGTCACTGAAGGGAGCAAACGAGGAAAGGAAGAAGCAGAAGAAAAGGTAAGAGGAGGGGAGAAAAGTAGAAGAAGTAGTAGTAGGAGGAAGCGAAGAAGATGAGGCAGAGCAGGAGAAGAAGAAAAAAGAAGAAAGAGGAGGAGGAAAAAAGGTAGGAGGAGGGGAGAAAAGTATGAGAAGAAGGTGAATGAGAAGAAGTAGGAGAAAGCGAAGAAGATAAAGAAGGTTGGAGGAGCAGAAGAAGAAAAAGGAAAATGAGGAGAAAAGGTAGGAGGAGGGAAGAGAAAGAATGAGGAGGAAAAGAAGGAGGAGGAGGTGAAGATGAAGGAAGAGGAATGGGAAAAGGAGGAGGAGAAGAAGAAGAACAACAACAACAACGTAAGATTTCTTAGAAAATGTGGGATTCTTTCAGACGTCAACATTAAAATGAATTATTCTATAGAAGCAACAAGATTGAAACATCGGAAACAAAAAAGTACAACTGGATAAAAATATTTGAACTTGCGAGAGAAATATATACAGTTTAATATATCTATAATATACCTAGAAAAAGTATATATAAAAAATAAAATATATATATATATTAAGAAATGGACAAGGTCCGACAATTTATTTATTAAAGACATTTTTATGTTTAACGTTTTTTTTTTATAGATACAAGTATTTAAGTAAATGCTCTGTTTATGATAAACAGTATTAAATAACAATAACAAATAACAAATTTACCGCCCTGAATGTCCGAGAAATTTTCATAGAAAATATTCGTTCTTTGACAGGATTCGAACCTGCATCCTATACGGAACCGTCATTTACGCTGACGTGAGGTGTTCGGCTACAAAGAATCGTTCGGTAGACAAGGTCGAATTTACTGCTTATAAACTTCAATCTTCCATGAATCTCGTACATTCATAACTGCTCTGGCGTATCAAATGTAAACAAATGACGTCATATATTAAGAAATGGACAAGGTCCGACAATTTATTTATTAAAGACATTTTTATGTTTAACGTTGTTTTTTTTTTATAGATACAAGTATTTAAGTAAATGCTCTGTTTATGATAAACAGTATTAAATAACATTCGACCTTGTCTACCGAACGATTCTTTGTAGCCGAACGGTAAGGCAAGTCAGCGTAAATGACGGTTCCGTATAGGATGTAGGTTCGAATCCTGTCAAAGAACGAATATTTTCTATGAAAATTTCTCGGACATTCAGGCCGGTAAATGTTATTTAATACTGTTTATCGTAAACAGAGCATTTACTTAAATACTTGTATCTATAAAAAAAACAACGTTAAACATAAAAATGTCTTTAATAAGTATATATATATATATATATAGTGATATATAAAATTATTGCAACTTTTGGATCATTCCTGAAGTTACTCACAAAATGATAACAGAAAATACAGATTTCAGAGAAGTAATGAAATTATCCAGAAAACGCTAAAATCAGCCAAAATACCGAGGAAAGTCCTGCAGTTTCCATTCAATAATATTGACTGGCGACAAGGTCTCATCAATTTATAGCTGAATTGACTTCTCGACTGTGGAACGTAATTCCGGTTCCATGATTTCCGGCCAAAGTTGACCTTTAGAAATTTAAATGCAATATCAATCGTTATCTACTCTCTCCTCTTGTATTATTATCGTGCTTTATAATTTTTTTCTGTTTTCTAATTCTTTCATACACAATAACCACTTGTGTCTTATTGCCTTGTTTGGGGTAAATTCGATTTAAAAAAGGCTGTTTGTGAGGGATAAGGAGAAAGAAATTGTGAAAAAAGAAAGAAAATAAAGGGAGAAAAAACAAAAACGTAACCAACAGAAAGTGACGGTAATGTCCATAATCACTAGTGCACCCGGAAAGGTCCCAAAACATTTACAAAGAGAATAGAAGTATTTTATATTCGCAGATGACTTTAGTACATTTATAGAATGCAACATTACGAAACATTACTTGATCACTCGTATCGATCACAAAATACCTCGATCTATAGAAGCAGTGGTGTCAATAATAATAATAATAATAATAATAACAACATGTAATAATAATATATATATATATATATTATATCCCATGATCTGCTCTCTGATAAGCAATCTGGTTTCCGCTTTGCCCGTTCTACAGCTCATGGCCATAACTGAAATTGTTTACCAAGCCCTCCACAATAACGGAGAAGCTCGTTCCGTGGCTCTAGATATCTCTAAAGCGTTTGATAGGGTCTGGCCTGCCGGCCTCCTCCGTAAGGTTCAGGGATACGGAATTTCAGGTCGATTATTTGACTTAATACGATCATTCCTGTCAAACCGTGTAATGAAGGTCGTCCTTAACAGATTCTCCTCCAGTTCCTTTGTCACAAATTCAAGTGTTCCCCAAGGCTCTATCCTGGGCCCTACTCTTACCTTCATTAACGATCTCCTCGATGTCATCAGTTCCCAAGTAGGCATCTATGCTGACGACACCACTATTTACTCCTGCCTCAATAGCAAGTCTGACAAAATTAACCTGGCCGTTAGTCTCGAAAATGACCTCCAATCGGTTGTAGACTGGGACAGGAATTGGTTGGTTAACTTTAATGCCTCTAAAACAAAACTGTACTCCATTACTCACCACAGGGAACCATCCATTCCACCCATTAGAATGTCTGATGCTCAACTCCACGAGAGCACCTCTCACACTGTCCGCTGACCTGAGATGGAACAATTACATTAAATCTATAGCTTCATAAAAGGAAAGTTGGTTCTCTGTGTCACGCCAGAAAGTTTTTTCTCGCCCGAGCCCATCCTTCAAATCTATAAATCAATCATTCGCCCTTGCATGGAATACTGCTGTCATATATGATCTGCTGCCCCCGCTGTTCGCCTTAAGGTCCACAACAAAACCCAGAGACGGATATGCAATGTGATTGGTCCTGATCTGGCCTCTCGTCTACAGTCATTCTCTCAAAGACCCGCCGTTGCCTCTCTCTGTCTTTTCTAAAAATGCTTTCACGGTAACTGCTCCGACGAGCTAGTTTCGCTAGTTCTCAGACAGCATGAATTTAAGCGTGCTACTAGGCTGGCATCTCGAAACGGTTAAATATAGCCGTCTCTTCTACTCCAATAGATTCATGTCTCGCACCTCTCGCCTGTGGAATTCCCTTCCTATTACTTGTTTTCCTGATAGCTATAATCTCCAACTATTCAAATGTAATGTCAATCGACAACTCCAGATGCCCTGACCTATTCCCTGCCCTCTTCATCTTTTCCTCCATCACGCCTTCTTTACCCTCGCTCCCACTCTGTAACCTCTTGCGTACGAGTGGCATCCCACCTTCCTTGGGGTGAAATGCTTAAAATAATAATAATAATAATAACATCCAAACTCAACTGACCATCTTGTATCAGGTTGCACGGTATTGGCACCCGCTAAATATAAAATACGGCATGACATAATTAAATGGAAACAAAAGAAAATCATATCTTTCGCTTGCCCTAAGTCATTGCTTATGTTCCGGCACATGATTATGAAATAAATGCACGTAAAAAAAAAATGTTTTAAATAATTGTCGTCGTCGGCATCCACCTGTCTCGAGAGACGATGGAGTAGCATGGTGCGCTACGAGCCTGGACGGGATATATGGAGCTGCCCAGACGTCTCGTTCCCCCTCTAGGCCTTGCTAGCAGAGTCCAAAGGAGAGGATAAACCAATACAGTTTGGTACCAGCGCGCTGCAGGTGTTGCCGGAAGGTAGCACAAAGTGCCGTCTATCCACCTTAGGGGCTCCAATCCGGGTTTGAATTCAGAGTTGTCCTTCTCCTAGCCAGTTGCCATCCAAGGCTACAGAATCCAGTCTGTCCTGCTATTTACCCATAGCTGGGGAGAGAAGAAGACGATTCATACATTTCCCAAAGGTATTAGCACGTAAGTGAATGTAATGGATTCGACTGGAATTCGAACTCGGCTCTCCGATTTATCAATCCGAGCCGCTATCCATTACCTCTTTTTCCCATCAGTAGGTTGCCATTTCTTTCTGCAATAGACCAGTTGTCATCCAAGCCTATAAAACCCGGTCGGTCCTACTATTTACCCATAGCTGGGGGGAGAAAAAGTGGATTCATACCTTTCCCAAGGGTATTAGCACGTAAGTGAATTTAATGGATTCGACTGGAATTCGAACTCGGCTCCGATTCCTCAATCCAAGCCGCTATCCATTACTCCACCGGGCCTCCTCCTCCTCCTCCTACTACTACTACTACTAATAATAATAATAAATTCCACACCAGATATGACTGACATAACTTTTGATCTTAATTGATTCGATATGCTAACATGTACATGTAGAGGTTTTGTGTAATTAAGATTGGCTTCAGTAAATATGCCGTTCAGTAAATAGACTTACTTGTGGCCATAACCAGCTGGGCGTGTCCCTTAGGGGCTGACGCAATATGTATTTCTGTTCATGCATAGGAGTAGTGCATCATGGCCTGGTAATAGTTAGATTGATTGTTTTTATTTTTTTAAAAACAGTGTTCGATACAGAAGTTGAAATTAAAATTATAATTATTTTTTTTTAAACTAACTTAATGTCAAATATTGAAATTAAACTTTTAACACTTATGGACCAGTTTCGAAACATAGTAATTTCCATGTCACAATGGTATCATATTTTAATATATATATATATATTATGGAATGGACAAAGTTCGACAATTATTTTAAGACATTTTTATGTTTATATATTCTTTTTTTTGATACAAATATTTTAAGTAAATGCTCTGTTTATAATAAACAGTATTAAATAGCATTTACCGGCCTGAATGTCCGAGAAATTTTCATAAACAATATTCGTCTTGCGAAAGGAATCGAACTTGTATCCTATACGGAACCGTCATTTAGCTTGACGTGCCTTTAACCGATTTGACTACAGAGGAGCGTTCGCTTAGCAAGGTCGATTTTACTGTTTTTAAACTTCAATCTTCCATGAATCTCTCACGTACATTCATATCTGCTTGATGTGTAAACAAATGACGTCACACATTATGAAATGGACAAAGTCTGACAATTATTTTTAAGACATTTTTATCTTTATCTATAAAAAGAATGTATAAACATAAAAATGTCTTAATATATATATATATATATATATATATAAAGAAAGAAAATGAGTGCGTAAATTATACCAGTAATCCCTTAATTAATGGGTTTAATCCTCTTTTAAATCCGCGTAGAATTATAAACTGGATTAAAAGCTTAATCTCAGCGATCTGTAGTATTTTGGTTCAGCTGTGCTTCTGAAGACACGGTTGCCAAATGAACATTTAAAAAAAAAACATTCGGAATCCCTCCAAGAATGACGGAATTTTTTTTAAATTGATACTCTTCTTATGTGACATCAAAGTTCTTATGGCAGCCATGAGTCTCCACAACTTCCTCTCTCTTGTTGATCTAAATAACTTTTTCTCCTTTACTACCCTCTCTATTTACCAACCTCCCCACAAGGTAAGATGTGGCACAAGGCCAGTTTTTAATGTAGAGCTTTCCGTAGACCCCGTATACACGGGGTCGGGTTTGTCTACCTCCCCAAACGAGATTCTGCCCTTCGGCATAGCTTCGTCTGGGTTCCTCTTCGCCCCGAGGCAGAGTGTTCAACAAGAGGAAGAGAAAGATTCCTCTCCTTTACTACCCTCTTTCTTTTATTTTCTTTTTTTTTTTCATCCATTCTCTCAAAATCGGTAAGTATTGTCTAGCCGTCAGTATGTTTTATGAGTGTTATAGTCTCTAAACTCACTTTCCTCGTATGTACCAGAACGCAATTATTTGAGTAATGTAGTACGATGATGACATCTTTCTCACTTCAAATCTCTTCATTTGTGAGGAAATTGTCTCGCATTCCTTTCGTACTTTTTAAAATAATTTCAGCCCAAGCAAGGCAATAATGCCATTAGGACGCAAGAGGTTACTGGATGTTAGAGAATATGAGAAAAACTACTTTTAAGGAGAGAGGACAATAAAAGAACAAGAATTAAGAAGACAGAAGATAACAAATGACATTGCATTGAATTTTTTAAAATCAAATTTGACTGGGAAACAAGAAGCCGGAAAAGAGTTCCACAAGCGAGAAGTGCGATAGAAGAAACTGTTAGCATAGAACATACGGCTAGATCTAGCCGTTTCAACTATAAAATGAAATCTTGCCGTCAATCTAGCATTGTGTTAAATTCATAGTCTAGGTGCCATGGAGGAAAGTTTTTATAAAAGAAAAGGGAAGCTACATTACGTGAGAAAAGGACTGAAGCTGAGATGCCAGGTCAAGACCAATAACATTGCAGATTCTTCTTTGGATTTTGGAGATTCTCAATATAAAGCAGGGTCATCAGACCAAATGTGGCAGCAATATTCAAAGCAAGGACGAATGGTAGAATATGTAAGATAGATTCTGGCGGTGAAAATTATCTAGCACGACATAGTAAATGAAATTTCTTAGCTGCAGATTTAATAGATTTCCTGTCTCAACACTGCTTAGCTGCTCGAAGATATCTTTCGTTATCCCTAGACATCTTTCCATAATTCGTTACTACACTATTCATATAATTAAATTTCTGTGTCACTTTAATTGCAATATCCACAATACTTACCTTCCGCCTTGGTTTATCTCTTATCTTTACAATCCTGCCTTCTGTCATCTTACATTTAACAGTTAGTCCTTTTTTCTTATTTTTCCTTTTTATATTTTCTTTCAGTTTTCGACCATCGACAACACTGTTATTCGCGTATCTTATGTTGTCAAAACTATATCCACCAATAATCAAATTCTTGTCTGTCTTCAATTACCATAGGATCGTCTCATTTTCAAGGTTAAGTAAACCCGGTTAGAAGACGTATTCTTTTTTTTTTTCACCTCTTTCTATTTATGAGCATTCAATGAACTCATTCTCTCTCCGTGTGCAGGCTGTTTGTTCCCAGTAGATGTTATACATTGCTCAAATATCTTTTCCTTTGAAATCAAGCTTTTCTTGTATTTCAAGTAGCAGATTACTAAATTTTGATGGCGCAAGGAATTGGGCAACCGTTTTAATAATTTGTCCATACAAATCAGTAATTTTATAATCAGTACATTTCTGGGCATGTGGCCGACTGGTTAGAACGTTGGCATGATGGCCATGAGAGACGGGTTCAAATCTCACCATGTTCAATTTGTCAGGAAGTAGACTTCTTGATATTATCGGAGTGGTTCATCCCAGTGTGCGGCAACTTTGGAAAGTGCCTGAAAATGGCCGAGGGCTTGAGTGTGCTGGCCTTGTTCAAATTGTTGATCACGTTAGATAAGACGCTCTTTCCCAGAAAGTGTAACTAAGGTCTGCTCAGCATAGTTGCAGTATCAAAAAAGGTGGGCTCTGTAAGTGCTGAATAAACATGAATAAACACAAATGATCCTGAGCAATCGTCTTCAATTGGGATTGGCTAGCCGCCCTAGTAGACGAATACGAGAAGCTAGTTATACATTTATAAAACATAAAATGTCCAAGAAAACGGAAAACATCTTCAGATCTTTGAAATTTAAATGGATCCCTTTTTCCATGCCAGGAAAGTAAATCTCCTCATAATTAGGATGTTACAAATTTTCACTGTCGTCTTTTGCAGAATCTTTAAGAAATATTAAACGTGTTATTAGGGTTTATTGGATGATAAATAATGAATCACTGAGGTTTGCTGCAATAAAATACAAGTATGTCAGGAATTATTTGTGATGTTTAAAAAAAAAGAATATTTTCAGATCAAAACAAAGATAATCCTTGAAAAATCCGAGGCAAAAAACTGATAATTGAGAATAATTTTTTCAAGGAAGTTGCAGCAAAAACAACATAGGAAATTGCATAAAAATAAAAAATGAACCAAGCAGCCGGTCGATTGAAATTACCGTTTTTCAATACAATGGTGATTTAGCTGCGTGATAAAAGCTGTCCTTATTTTATAAGAACGACGAAACAAATATTCATAGGCAGCTATGCAAAGCTCTTCCGCATCAACCGTCTTCGTCAAAGTTGTCATCATCAGGGTAACACTTATTTCGCTCCGTGCAACACTTTTTGCCTGTCGGGAAAAAAAATCAACTTTTCGAAAAATTCCTCGTTGAATCAAAATTGGAATTTTTCGTTTATTACTGAAGATTCCATCTTACCTAAAGCTATATACAATAGGAAGTTATAGAAAGCCATCGTTTCTCATATCCTAGAGGAAGACAGCATGTAAAAAATCCCAAAAGAAAGCGCGAATAAGATCCTTGAACGTCAGGGAATATAATCCATCGCTAAAAATAATGGGAAAATAGTCGGCTCTCTGAACCGCTCCAGTAAGCACCTGACTCCTCTTGCGATTCTTATTCTAAGAGCCAGATCAGGTTGCAAATTGTGTACTACTGCCATATATGGAAAGGAGCTGCGCTGTTTACTTTCCAGTCTCGATAGAGATCAAAATCGTCGCCACGATCTTGTCGCGGATGAATAGCTTTCCACCCTACAATCCCTTTCCCACAAACGAAATGTCACAAGCCTGTCGCTACGTTATCGCTATTTCAATGGAAAATGTTCAGGCAAACTACATTCTTTAGCTCCGCCAGTTCAGACCTCTACGACTAGGACCAACCAGGCTACGTACACAGGTTCGACTCATTCTCAATTCCTTCGTATTCCATTGGTGAGATGTAAGTTCCACTGCTTTGTGGAACCCACTCCCAAGAGGATGCTTCCTCGATCACTACAATCTTAACCTGTTTAAATCTAGGATTCAACCGTTACCTTCCCAACATATCCACAAAACTATATCTGTTACTCTGTAAAACACTACATCGAGTGTCTCTTGGGCTTTGTACATTGTGAATATCATTGTAAAAAAGAAAAGTTACTAGGAATAAACAATGTAGTAAACAATTGCTGGTAACATTTCAGAAAACTTATTTGAAAGTTGTCTGAAAAGTAAGTTCGACCTCGTGGCGTCGCTAATAGTGGAATTAGGAACATAATTGTACCTGTATTCGGCAGTATATAAAATCCTTTTCAAACATCGCCCGTATCAGGGTGACGGCATTGTGTAAAAGAGTCCTTTAGTCATGAGTACTACGCATAAGGTAGCAATAAGTGATAGACATTTTGATTTGATCAGTGATAGAATAAATTTTGGGCGCTAGGATTGAAATTCATGGAAATACGAAAGGAACACAACCTAATGAATGAAGCTTTATTCTGCGTGTGCAGAATTTGCACCTAAATCTGTCACGACAATGCATCACTGCATTGTAATCAATGACACAATGGTTAAGAAGCCGGGAATGTTCAATAGCTATTTGGTAATATCAAACTGAAAGGCGTGTTGAAAGGTCAATATTTTTCCATCCGATGTCGAAGTTGACGTTTCTATGCGGATTTTAATACAAACGTACGTACGAATTTAAACAACAAAAAAAACGTTTCTTCCTAGACGGAATAATAAAATGAATGGAAAAAATGCGAACATCTAAATAAAAAAAAAAAGTCTCTATTCAAAAATAAATATGGAATTTTCAAGAAATAAATCTATTCACACTATTTGCATTGTTCGCACTGTTATCTTCATCTTTATTGTCACATTCAAGATGTTTCGGCCGTTGTACGCCCCGACCATCTTCAGGTGATATACGCTGGAATTTCGAAACATTTATTTTGTCCACGGGGGTAGATTGTTCTAGTTCTACGTGCCATGCCTTTTCTGGGTATATCATTTTTTTCAGTTAATTCCCTTTAGTAACTTAACACTCAATGAATTTTTTGGTTTCCCTCTGCCAAGGAATCAATGAATAAAAGCGTTGATTGAAGCAATCCAAAAAGTTCTGCAAAAAGTATCCGAGCGCTTTCGGTTATTCTGTTATTCATTACCAATATTGATTTTTAGTTTAAACTGAATGTGTTTGTTTTTTATTTTTCATTTATATTATAAATTATAGAAAGGTTTAATTTTCTAAACACGGCCAGCGCATTGTGGCCGTGTTCATAGTTAATGTTATTGAGTGTTAACTTTCCCTTTTTATTATTCAGTCAGACATGTGCCATGCGTGATACATGCTTAGGCGATCATGTATCTTTCGATACATGACTGACGAGGCATATTTTTTTCCCGCTATAGGTTGCCATTTCTTTCCGCGGTAGACCAGTTGCCATCCAAGGCTATAGAACCAGCTCCTGCTATTTACTCATAGCTGAGGGGATAAGAGGATTCATACCTTTCTGAAGGGTATTAGCACGTAAGTGAATGTAATAGATTCGACTGGAATTCGAACTCGACTCTCCGATTCCTCAGTCTTTATTAGTGCGTCCATAATTTTAATCTTTTTCACGTGTGTCTATTATACTTGTATTTTTTATTCGTATGTTACGGATGGTGTTTGGTAGGTTTCTCTGTGTGTTTTGAGCTATTGTAAGGTGTAAAGTGAGTCGTCGAGATAGGAATGTGGTAGTATGATCAATAAAATTATGATCAATAAAATTATTTATAAGTTTGGTTTGATCAGGAACGCAATTCCTTAAGGAGCATTTGAACTCGTAAATGATATTAGTTCCCTGTAAAATTATAGTATATATATAAACATAAAAATATCTTAAAATAATTGTCGGATTTTGTCCATTTCATAATGTGTGACGTAATTTGTTTACATTTGGATACGCTTTGAGTAGATATGAATGTACGTGAGAGAATCATGGAAAATTATAGTTTAAATACAGTAAAATCGACCTTGCTAATCGAAAGCTGTTCTGCGGCTCGATCGGTTAAGGCACGACAGGCTATATGACGGTTCCGTATAGGTACAGGTTCGATTCCTGTCAGAGGACGCATATTTTCTATGAAGATTTCTCGGACATTCAGACCGGTAAATGTTGTTTAATACTGTTTATTATAAACAGGGCATTTACTTAAATATTTGTATCTATAAAAAGAATGTATAAACATAAAAATGTCTTAAATAATTGTCGAACTTTGCCCATTTCATAATGTGTAATATATATATATATATATATATATATATATATATATATATATAATCTCTCTTCAAATTTGAGAGAAAAAATGTTAAGCTATTACCTTATTTAATTTCCCGATTTTCAATTGTGTATGGAGGCGTGGATCACCTTTTACAGATGGACCCTTGAAAAATCGACGTCTAAAGCGTCGTAGATTATTCATCCATGAGCGACTGGTCCGAAATCAGAGAGGTCCACGGCGCCGTACCGAGTCTTGTGGTTGCACCAAGTCTAGGGAGTCCATTATTTTCTGTCCCGTCTCGAAGTAGAGTTGTTCGCGGGGGGGCAATTTCTTTCTTAGAGGCGCGATATGTCGGATGGATTTGCTTTTGAAATTGTCTTCTTCCAACCTTTGCCTAAAGTGAAAGGACTTACAAGACAGAAGGCTGGTTTGTATTCAGAGTTTTCTTTTTCCTAGACTGGTTGCCATACAAGACTATTGGGCTCATCTGCCCTGCTATATCTCAGAGCTGAGTAGGGGGGGGAGAAGATATGGATTCATATTTTTTCCAATGGTATTAGCACGTAAGTGAATGCAATGAACTCGACTGGAATTCAAACTCAATCCTAGCCGCTCCACCGTTTCTCATTGAAAAGTAAATACCGAAAAAATGAAAATCAGAACACCGAAAAAGTCAATACGGATTAAAACATCTTAAATTTAAAATAAAATTAAATAAAATATGGCCTTTTTTTAAACCTTTTTTTAATTGTTGATTAAATCGATAATAAAAAAAAAAGATATTTTTCGTTAGAGAATTGTTTTGTAATATTCTACAATATAGATTCAAGAATGCTGTGACATCACCCTGGGGTCGCTGCGCCAAATGTGACGTCTGCCTGGTCGCGCCCGCCGTGCTGTCCTGTGATTGTGACGTCACCCCGTCTGTCTCCGCGCCCCGTCCTGTCCTGTGACGACCAATGTGACTTTGTATTGGTCGCGGCACCAAATGTGACGTTCTAACCCTTGGCTGATTCGGATGGGAATCTGGTTAGATTCGGTATCAGCCTTGTCGTTCCCAGCTCGCCTCCAACGTCTGGTTACCGAAGTAACCTTTTTGATTCCTAGTCTAACCTACCCATGTTGTGATTTGATCTTAGGTAAACGAAATCAATCAGTCGCCGGGTCGTAATGCAAGTCGAGTCCGAACAAGGGTAATACCGCACAAGTATATGTAAAAGAAAATAAAGTAACAACTCGAAAAGTTCAAATGTGTTAAAAAAAGGATAACAATATTTTATATCTGGTTTCTGAATACAGGACCGCTTCTTCCTCCCAAACCGCTAAACTTGTTTGGGTGGTGTGAGTCTAAGTCGTCCTTCAAAATAAATTGTTCTTGGTTAGAAGTTGAGGTCGTGATTGCGTGGATCTTAAGTCAGCTTTCTGTGAGGCGGTCTCAGAGCTCACTGCTCAATTGCTTGCCTGTCTTTCTAACCCCAACTCAACTGCAAGTCAACTCCAACTGCCGTCCACTCGCTGCGACTCTGCTTATATGGACGCCGACCAAAACCAGGGTGGGCCTGTCGGGGTTTGAGGATCCTTGATAATTCTAAATCCGCATTAAGAATTTTCTTTGTTTCAGGGAATCGTCCTCCCAAATTCTTCCTTTCTCATATGGGTATCTCACCCAATCCCTTCAGGGGGCGTCAACAGGCCTCCCCTCTTTCTTCATGGTTTACCTTCACCTACCGCTCACGCGACCCTTCAGCCAATGAACGCTCAGCGGCGTAGGTGTTTGTTAATTATCGCTCAAAGGAAAAAAAAAATTTCTTCTCTCCTTTTTTTTTCTTTTCTTTCTTTTTCATGAGGAGACTTCCCACGACCTAATCTCTATCTTAACCGAATTTTATCTGGAGTTCGTCAATCGAGATTTTCGCCCGCATCAAGTGGGTGATCATCTGGACGACTTTGCACCCTGGTGCCAATTATCCGTTCCCATAAAATAATTTCTATCATGTCCAGGTTTGGACAATAAAACAGGTGTTTTTCTTTCAAACCAATGTTATCTCCGACGATAGTTAATGGTTTAATCCATCTTTCTTTCTAACTTGTGGGTGGTCCAGCGGACATTTTTCACGGTCAGAGCATGACCTAATTAATTTTTATCTCTTAGCATTCTGTCTTGTAGGCCACTTGGCCAATTTGAAACTTCCATTATTGCCATGGGCAGACGGCTATGTTTTATTCGGCGCGTCGTCATAAATTAAATTAAATCCGACACATCCGCGACCTTACTTTCCTCGCTAATGAGAATAAAAACTTTACCACTTTTCCTTGTTAGAAAAAAAATAACATCGCTCAGTGTCTTTTCGTGATAGCTTCTTATCACCTAATTTAATTCTCGCCTTTTTTTTCACGCAACCCTAAATAGTGTCACAAATGCTATATTTTTAAAAGTTTTACTCTTTCAAAAGGTGTCACAATAAAAAACGTTTTGAAAACGATGACTTTTAATAAATAAATATGCAAAAGTATTGAGAAAACTTTCTCTGCGACTATTCTAAAAATATTTAAGAAATATATAAAACGACTGTTGATGGGATGTTCTTATTAACTACGGGTGCACAAACTAGAAACTATTTCTGTTTCTCAGTGACATAATTCTCACACTAGCTGAGTCGTCGCTAAGAAGCCCCGATAGAAAAGAACATATATATATATATATATATATATATATATATATATATATATATATATATATATATATATATATATATTTCAGTTCACCTACATTACTTTCAACAAAATTTTCTACAAATTTCCATATTGTCCATTTAAATAGAATTTCGGTAATTGCAATGTGTCGTTGAAGGAACAAATCTTAAAAATAATAATAATAATAATAATAATAATAATAATGAAATCTCAAAAATGTGGCATATGGGAACATCAAAAATCCCTGTTGTAGTTGGAGCCCTAGTATTGTTTGGGAAAGATTTCAATAGACTAATTGAAGGGATTCCTGGATGTCCATGCCTTAAAGAAATACAAAAATATTGTTCTCATGAGTACAGCCCACACTTTACGAAGGGCTTTTATCTATCTATCTATCTATCTATTATTATTATTAATATAATAATAATAATAATAATAATAATAATAATAATAATAATAATGACGATGCTATATTTTAGAGAAGATGGAGATGAAGAAGACGACACAATTTCAGAATATGTTCCAGGAGTAAATTATTTAAATAAGGGTTTTTTAAAAATGAAACCTTAGGTGAGGTGAACTGAGGTGTAGGTGAACTGAAAATATATATATATATATATATATAAATATATATATATATATATATATATATATATATATATATATTTCTTTCTATCAGGGCTTCTTAGCGACGACTCAGCTAGTCTTGAATTATGTCACTGAGAAACAGAAATAGTTTCTAGTTTGTGCACCCGTAGTTAATAAGAACATCTCATCAACAGTCGTTTTATATATTTCTTAAATATTTTTAGAATAGTCGCAGAGAAAGTTTTCTCAATACTTTTGCATATTTATTTATTAAAAGTCATCGTTTTCAAAACGTTTTTTATTGTGACGCCTTTTGAAAGAGTAAAACTTTTAAAAATATAGCATTTGTGACACTATTTAGGGTTGCGTGAAAAAAAAAGGCGAGAATTAAATTAGGTGATAAGAAGCTATCACGAAAAGACACTGAGCAATGTTATTTTTTTTTTTTTTTTTCTACGTTGATTTCTTCCGTTTGTCTGCAAATCACTGAAATCTTTTGCACTGGATGAAACTCTTTTTCTGATTGTTCCAATATTTCACTTGTGTAAACTGCAAAATTCTTTTTTAGTTTGAAAATAAAAGTTTGAGTCTTAAGATTTTCTCAGCGAAAATTTGATTTCTTAAATATCAGAATAATCCTGTTTGCCAAGAACTCAAATACATTTATTATTTTTTGGTCTCAAAATATTTGAGTATTTCTTACGCTCTTTGTGATCAATATTCCATGTGACAGAATGTGTTCTAGAATTTACTTTTTCAGTGTAATCATTATTCTATTAATAAAAAAAAATCTTGATAATCAAAAAAACAAAAAAACAAAAAAAAACAATAATTAGTTTACAAGAAATAAAATATTGACTTTTATTGCGGGCCACCATACTTACAAACGGAAGTAATCTAGTCTGGAGCTGTCACCACGAATTTACGTCGATGCCTGTTATAAAAAAATATATTTTAATGTTTTTTTTTTTTAAATAAACTCTTTTGCCATTTGTTTATGTGTATATACGTGTATATGTGTGTATGTATTCGAGTGTATGTATGCCTGTGTGTATGTGTGCGCGTGCACGTTTATGCGTGCGTGTATGTGTTGGCGTGTCTGTGTATGTGAGCGCGGGTGCGTGTCTGTATGTGCTTGTGTATGTGTATATGTAGGTGTGTGCGTGTGTGCGTAGAGTTAAACCAAGTAAAAATGAAAGTAACTCTCTCCTACGCCCCCCAATTTTCTTGATCTTACGAATATTTTCATTTTTAATAGATTTTTACTTTCATTTGTTTACAATATGGAGTTGAAATCAATCAGATAGCGGCCATTGTGATTTTTGCCGATTCAAGGGAAAAATCTGATTTCGTATCCGTTTAATTAGGTACCACAATTGATTAACTAAAAAATTAGCATGCCATGATGAAAAAATGCCCCAAACTTAATAAAAATAAAGTTTTATCGTTAAAATCTTAATATTATTATTAAGAGGAGAGACCAAAGGATTTTTTGTTTATTAAATTATATTTTTAATCCTTTTCAGAACGTTCGAAATTTTGGTTGAACATCTTGTATTTGGCGCCAGCAAGAGGACCAATGATTAGTACAGTGTAACCCGGATATAAGAGAGATTTTCTCTGGTCCCAAATTAGAGCCTGTGTTAATGTATATAAAATAGACCAAACACGGATATAAGAGAAACCCGGATATAAGAGACTTCTCCGGTCCCGACAACTTTCTTATATCCAGGTTACACTGTATATGAAATTTTAATGTCTTTTTTGCGGTGAAAAGCATAATGATTTGGAAATTCTTGCAAAAACAAATAATTATCGAATTTTATTGAAACTTTCAAGACTTATTCAACAAGTAAATGAAATTATTTTAAAAATGTTTCCTTTTTAAAAAATCTTGGTAAAAATATTTTTTTTATACAATTGTTATACACAATTTATTTAATTTTATGGAATTTCGAGAAATTAAATATTTATCCGCATGATACTTATCTTACTTAAAAGCAGAATGCCTTGGATAATTTAAATTAGTCAATATCTTTTGTAAAAAAAGAACCTTAGAATAAAAATGCCTTAAAACTAAGACATTATTTGATTAAAAAAAACTATTAATTTATTTTCTGAATGAAATATTATGGACACAATTGTCTTAAGAAATATAATTCGATGAATAATAAATTTTTACTGGAATTGTTTTCATTTGTTGTTAAATTTTAATTATAATAATTTATAAAAAAATTAAATCTTTTAAAATTCTGTCTTTGTCGAGATAAAGTTATATTATTATTAAAAACTATATTTATTTATCATAAAATGAAAAGCTTGTTACAATTCATCGATACAATATTTTAAAATTAATTTTGAATTTTGTGTGTGTGTATAATTTTTGTAAATATAGACTTTCATACACGACATTATCAGAAAATAAGAGCGATAACTATGATAAAATTTATATCAAAAGCCGCTCACGGTATATTCCTCAGGTAACTTTTACAGATATATCCCTCATAGAAAGGATTAACATCCGGCTGTCAACCTAGCTGTCAACACCTTAAATAAACAGCTATCGCCGTGTTAAAAATGCATTTTTTCAATATTTTAAACTTAAATTAATATTTGTTTCGAATCAGATTAATTAAATTTTAAATCGGCTAATATTCCTCAGATAAAATTTCAGAAAAGTATATTTTATTTTTGAAAGATGTTTAAATAAACAGACACGATGGCGGATGGCTAAAAATGGCACCAATATAAGTGAATGTTTTAATTTCAAAACGAAAACTCCATCCAGGCAATTTAAATAAGTTTTGAAATAGAGCAAAGAATTTTGCTTATTGTAAATATTAAATTTATTCTACTAGTTTGAAATTCAAACTAAAATAAAAGCTTCAAGAAAAAAAAAATTCTTTTTAAAAAATTCCTCTTTGAACGACAGTTATCACGAAACTGTGGAGGTACGTGCACTTAATTTAACGTTTATTAAATTAAAACTTGAATTCTTATGTTTGTCAGTAAAATAAGAGTAAATTCTAAGAAATTATTTCTTAAATGTTTAATTCACATTTTTCGCTAAAATATAAAGTTTTGTTGTCTTGCTGGGGTGAGCTATTATCAATTAACTTCGGGAATTTGTAAGAAAAATCACTTTGATTCATTTTGATACCAGTTTCATTATTCTATCTAGTATAAAATATTTTAGAAAATGGGAGAACTTAATTATTAATCAACCATCACACACACACACACACACACACACACACACACACACACACACACACACACACGCATGTATATATATATATATATATATATATATATATATATATATATGACGATTGCATATAGCATGAAACAGACTGTCGCCTCTAATTGTTGACTTCTACGTTCTTTTTATATATATATATATATATATATATATATATATATATATATATATATGGAGGGGAAATATGAATAATAAAGACAAATAGTTAAATTTTCTTTTATTATTCATATTTTTACACATATATATTTATATATTTTTAGTTACATGTGAAATTGTATATACACATAGACACACAGACACACACACACATATATACACACGCAGACATGTATATATATATATAAATGTGTGTGTGTGTGTCTGTGTGTACATATGTTGCATAATATTGCACAAACACACGCGCGCACACACACATGAATATATAGAGAGTGAGAGAAGGAGTGAGAGAGCAGTTAATCCGGCACACGCGCATGCGCACAAACAAACACGCACATATACATACATACGTATATAGACCTGTGTGTATGGATGTGTGTGTGTGTGTGTGTGTTTGAAAATATAACGGCCATCTGGTTTACAGGTGCAGTTCGTCCGCCATGCTGTTCAAAGATTAGGGTTACTACCGTCGGCATGAACGAAAATACGCGTTACCGTGTCAGGCATCGAGGGCGGGTGTACTGAAGAGTACCGAGTGGGTGGTGCCCGCGGCGTATGTATCGCCTGTCAGCGGCGTTGATAATTCTTCACTTTCTTTCTCTTCTTTTTTTTTTGTGTTGATTTTGTTTTTGTTTTGCTTTCAGTCTTGGCGTCCCAGCTTTAACTAAGTACATTTACCTCAGTTAACTCCCTTCATCTTTGGCGCCACCATTTTTTTTTCTTTCTTTCTTTTTGGGATGGGTGGGGGGAATTTTTTAACATGACAGCTCGTGCATATTCCGTGCTTCTTCACTCAACCTCTCTACTTTACTTATCAGTCTATTTAGTCTGTTATTTCTTTCTTTTTCTCTTTCGTCTTTAATTACACTTATTCTTATCCTTCTTCATCGCCCTTGTTCTTTTTCTTTCTTTCTTTCTTTCTTTCGTTTTTAATTACTCATCCTCTTCTCGTCCTTTCTTTCTTTCGTTTTTAGTTACTCCTATTTTCGTCTTTCATCTTCCTTTTTCTTTTTCTTTCTTTTTTTCCTTTTTCTTTCTTTCTTTCTTTCTTTCTTTCGTTTTTAGTTACTTTTCCTCTTTTCGTTCTGTCTCCTTCTTTATTTTTCTTTCTTTCTTTCTTTCTTTCTTTCTTTCTTTCTTTCTTTCTTTCTTTCTTCATCTCTCTCTCCCTGTCTTTATATTCATTTCTAACTTTTCTCTTTTTTATTTTTCTTTCTTTCTTTCTTTCTTTCTTTCTTTCTTTCTTTCTTTCTTTCTTTCTTTCTTTCGTTTTAATTACTCTTTCTCTTTTCGTTCCGTGACACGCTCTTTATTTTTCTTCCTTTCTTCATATCTCTCTCTCTCTCTCTCTCTCTCTCTCTCTCTTTATATTCATTTCGTATTTTCATACTTGTTCTCTTTTCTCTTCTTTTTTTAATCTTACTCTTTTTATTTTTTTATTTTTTTGTTTAGGGCCACATAATGTTGAAACATTGGTTCCCGTACAATCGCTAAAGTTAAGCAACGTTAAGCCTGGTCACATTGGTGACCACTTGTGTATACCAGCTGCTGTAAACTTTGATGTGCAGGTGGCGTAGTGAATAATGGCTCGGAATTAGAGCTGAGTTCCAATTCAAGTTGGGTTCGTTATATTCACTTACGCGATAATAACCTTGAGAAAAGTATGGATCCATCTATTCTCCCCTCAGCTATGGGTTAATTAATAAAACTTTTCAATTAAAATCATTATTAAAAAACTATTTTTACAATCTCAAAATATTTTCTGGCTTTAAATAACCTACAAAGGGTTGATAAACCATAGAAAACAAATCAATTAATCAAATACTGATTAGCTGCACATGACATTGACATACTAATCAAGAGCAAAATGACTTCCGACGCTGCTAGTAAACAGAGCATGTTTCAGCTTATGGCTCGGCTCCAGGAAGGTTTATAGTCTTGGAAATACTGCTAAGTACTGAGGTTACATCATATAAAAGTCTGAATTCGTTAGATAGCTAACATTATAGTCTAATAACACAACATAAAGATCCACGTCCCTATCAGTCAAGCCAATTAGGTGACGTCCAAGCTTACTTGAGCCTGGGCGTTTCATACTTTGGTCTTGGAAGACGCACACGTATTTTTCAGGGTATTTATAAGGAGAAAAGTGCATCTTGTAAGCCGGAAATACGGTAAATATTACATTATATAAATATTACCTAAAGTAAAAAAAAAAAAAAAAATAACGTAAAAATTAGAGAGATTTTGACATTGAAGAAACCATTTGCCATTTTGTTTCACTCTATTCTGAGATATTTCGGGCAATTTCATTGTTCTATCCTCGGTGAAATGTTTGAAGACCTGCACTTTTACATGATTTCAGGGAATTTTAATTTATTTTTTTCACTAGCCGTAAAGCCCGGCGTTACCCGGGGATGTAACAGTAAGAGATGGATCAAGTATCGACCATCATAAAGACAGAAAAATAAAATTGACAAAGATTATTGTTTAAGGTTGACGGACACGCATGTCTTAATTAGTTTTTTTGTTTTTGTTTTTGTTTGTTTATTGGGTTTTTTTTTTACGAATTGGTCAAACCCAAACTCAAACAAAAACATTGTTTTCAATCGTCTACTGATTGAACAGAATTTTACTATAAACAATTGTCTTGTAAATGGAATTTTTAAAGCATTCTGAATGTAAAAATAAAGAAAAAAGTGGGCAAGACAATAAGAAACACTACCTGCCAAAAAAAAGTGAAGTTTTGTTGAAATCGGTTGAAAAATGTAGGAAATCCGATCCCATATATAAACGAACACAGACACACACACACAAACAACCTGGGTTTTTATAATAAGTATAACTCGATATGAGTTGTCCCCCTTTCATTCTCGCGACAGCGATGCCTCTTAATCGTGTTTTCAAATTGATTTCGTGTAAAAACAATTGTGTTTTTCCAATTTTTGGCGCTGTCAGAACCACCTCAAGGTAATTTTTTGTTGAAATCGGTTGAAAAATGTAGGAAATGCGATCCAATATATAAACGAACACACACACATACACACACACACACAACCTGGGTTTTATAATAAGTATGATTAAGAGAATTTTGTAAAGACCAAAATAATTGATGATAAGAAACAATAATTGTTACAAACATCGGTTGGATGAAAAGATCGCAGTTCTTACCAAGGAATATTCGGTCATATGTTATCCTTATAGAATATTCTACAATAAAGACATAATCAAGATACTGACTCTCCACACTATCTGCAGTAAACGGTTAGAAAGGAAGCTCCTTTTTTTCCGAAAAAAAATCGGTGAATTTGAGATGCCTGTTTTCCTGAAAAAAAAAATGTTTAAAGAGGAACACTTTATATATTTCTACATTAAGACTAATTGTTCGCCCAATGAAAACCAAATGTTTCTTGTATGGAAACGCTTCATCTCACCATTATCACGGAAAAGGCATCCTTAAGATTCCTACTCGCTGTATCGTCGAAACTCTAAGGAATATTGTAATATGCTCCCGACACAAAAATCGTAGCAAAAAATCTGGCTTTTAAACAATCTGATGAGAAATCTTTTGCGCAAATGTAAGTTGAAAACTTATTGTTTCCTCATTGCTTGCCTTTGTTCAAACATTAGACATTTAGCAATTGCCACCCGACCAATCGACAGGTTATCATGCGTCCGTACAGTATATGCCATTAACTATAATCATTGAACGACGTTCTATTTGATGCCATCTTCCATTTTATATTTTACGATTAACGCTGTCCTCGTGCGTCATGCGTATTTAATATACATACAGAAACCAATGTGCCCGTTCTTAACTATTGTGTTACTGGAGTATGATATTAGGACTGTATATATTTTGAAGATTCAAACTTCACTCTCGTTTAAATGGTTTTAATCAGCCTTACACATATTCAGCTTGGTGATATATATATATATATATATATATATATATATATATATATATATATATATATATATATATATATATATATATATATATATTATCCGTATCTATATTCTGAAACAGCTGGACTTTACGAAAACTGAAGTGCAGCAGATATGGAGGTGGAAAGTTTAGGCGAAGAGCTGAGTTCAAGTGCCGGTCTCGTCTGTTGCAGTCACTTTCGCACTAATGCCTTTGGAAAAGACATAAGCCCGTCTCTTCTTTCAGGTCATCGGTTCAATAGCAGGATAGACTGGCCATTCTGACGAATCCAAAAGAAAAAAGAAATTCCAAATCGCCGAGGAGACAACTGGAAACAACTGCACACTATCTTTCTGAAGAAGGCATTGCCATTGACATATCACTAAAGTTAAGCAATGTCGAGCCTGGTAACTACCTAGATGGGTGACCACTTGGGAATACCAGGTGCAGTGAGCTTGGATGCGCGGGTGGTGTAATGGATACTGGTTTAGAATTGTTAATCGGAGAGACGAGTTCCAATTCCAGTTGGGTTCGTTACATTCACTTGCGTGACAATACCCTGGGGGAAAGGCACGAATCCATCTCTTCTCTCCCCAGATATATGTTAATTAATAACATTTCTATCATTAATTATTATTATCTCTCCACCCCACAAAAAACTCTTACAATCTAAAAATATTTTCACTGGCTTTAAATCACTTGCAAAGAGTTGATAAGCCGTGGAAAACGAATCGATCAATGAAATACTATTTAGCTAAACAGGCTTTTAAATTTATTTACGTTATCTGAAATATAACTATAGAAATTACAGTGACCACAAAGTGAGGGGCCATTTTACATATCGATTGTAATATTGAATTGATCCTCCACTTTGTGTCCACATTATAATTTCTTGTTTGTTTACCATCTTCTGAATAGATATGAATCCACCTCTCCATCCCCCCCCCAACAGTAGCTAAGAATGTATCCCTAAACTATTATTTTCTCCCCAAAACAAAACTCATACAATCTAAAAACATTTTCTGGCTTTAAATAACCTGGAATGGTTTAATCAGCCGTAGTAAACGAATCAATCACAGATAATAAAGACAAATGGAATCTGTGGAGAATAATGATCGCTTCCGTCTTGAAGAGATTATATTGTTCCAAATTTATCTCCTGATATTCCCTTTCCTGAGGAATCTGCATCCATTTTTTTTTTCTGGTTTTAGAACCAGAAAAGTTTGTTTCATCAAAAATGATTAGACAGACCGGCGTATAATACAAAGAGCAATCGGAAAGAAGCAATAAAAAGACAGGAAGCTGTGGAGAGCCATTAACAGGTACGTCATGAATGGATATGGCACACGAAGTAGAGTTTAGCTGTTCCGAATGAATCCGAAAAAAAAATAGAAATTTTTTGTAACATTTCTGTCAAAATTTGATAAATTTTGAATTCTAATGAGACCCACGTCCCGTAAGAAATGAATTCTTCTGGGGGGTCAAAAAATTAATTCAAACTTTAGTCTTTTGCTAAAACAATAATTTTTGTTTTTCTTTTATTGCCACTTCTTTCTTTCTTTTTTCTTTCCTTCTTTCCTTCTTTCTTTCTTTCTTTTTACTATCTTTCTTTTTTCTTTCCTTCTTTCCTTCTTTCTTTCTTTCTTTTTACTATCTTTCTTTTTTCTTTCCTTTCTTTCCGACCACTACTTCTCTTCTATTCCTGCTTTCTCATCTTCTTTCTTTACTAATTTATTTATTACATTCTTTCCTTCTTTCTTTCTTTCTTTCTTTCATTCTTCCTTTCTTTCATTCTTTCTTTCTTTCTTTCTTTCTTTCTTTCTTTCTTTCTTTCTTTCTTTCTTTCTTTCCCACCGTTACTTCTCTTCTCTTTCATTCTTCCTACCTTCTCATCTTTCTTTTTTCTTTTGACGCCCATTCTTCCATTCCAGCTTTCTTTTTCTCTTCTTTCCTTTCTTATTCACTGCCCTCCCAACTCTCTTTACTTCCGAACTGCCTGACATTGTCATTGCAATGAATATGCTTCGCCGCTAAGGTCACGTGCTTAGTTAATGAACTTCCCCTCAATCTAACGCAGCTGACCAAAGCCGGCCATCCCACCAATCAACCTCCCCGACCCAAAAGACAGCCCGCTTCTCAAATGGGTTCTTTTATAACACAGCTACCACCGCCAACGCCATCTTTTCAGGCAAAACTCTGGGACTCTTTATTTTTCTCTCCATTTCTTTGCTTCTTTCATTAATTCTTTCTTTCTAGCTCCCCCCCTTTCATTCACTATAGATATCTCTATCTTTCATTCTTTCTTTTACCTTTCCGTCATTCTTTATTTCCATTTTAATTAAAGATTGTTATTTTTTGATTTTTTAACGGTTGTTTTCGGCATACAATGCTGTTGTCTTTTTTAACCATTTAAAAAAAAAAAAATTCTTTAAACATATTTTCTTTATTTCTTGTATTTTTCTTCATTTACTTATTTTGTTAATTTTTCCTTCTTCCATGTTTTCGCTTTTCTTTCTTTTTTATTCTATGTATTTTTTGTCGTTCGAACTTTTTTCTTTTGGGACTCTTTTTTTTCTGTCCGCATTTACTTTCTTTCTTTCTTTCTTTCTTTATTTATTTATTTTCACTTCACCCCCTTACACGACACCCGACTAATTCTTTGCCCCTGTTAGAATCATTAGAAACTGCCGCTGACTAAGCCAATCATTTACTATGTTAGGTTTTTTCCTGTTCACTTCTTTAAAATCTTTTTTTTTTACCTTTGAGCTTTCGCCATTTTCTTAGTATTTTTGTTTTTTCTCTTCATTTGCTCAAATTTTCCGCCGCCTCATGAAAGACCAACGGTTGACAAAACGTCGCGCATGCGCACGAAAAAAGCCCCAATACTGGAATAAGGACACTTACGAATTTAAGCGGGTTCTATACGTTCATTCGTTCATCAACTGCGAAAACAAAACTAATTTACTATCCTTCCCTCCCCACAGTCTCTCTCCTCAGTATCTATCTATCTATCTATCTATCTATCTATCTATCTATCTATCTATTTTATTTCTATCTATCTATATCTATCTCAGTATTTTCATTTCTATCTATCTATCTATCTATCTATCTATCTATATCTATCTATCTATCTATCTATCTATCTCAGGATTTTTCATATCTATCTATCTATCTATCTATCTATCTATCTATCTCAGTGTTTTCATATCTATCTATCTATCTATCTATCTATCTTTGTTCATATCTATCTATCTTTCTATCTATCTATCTATCTATCTATCTATCTATACATATATATATATATATATATATATATATATATACATACATATATATATATATATATATATATATATATATATATATATATATATATATATATATACACACACACACATATATATATATATATATATATATATATATATATATATCATCCACAGACAGACTGTTTCGACGTATGAGGGCAAGCAGATCAGTTCTAGAAACTGACTGCCCGTGAGATTTGATTATAGTGGTGAGTGTTTTGTGCAGGACCATCCACACTTTTTGAAGGGCCGAAAACAGAGACTCAGGCTCCCCAAACGACCCTCCGCAGGTTTTGAATTCAGAGTTGTCCTTCCCCTAGACCAGTTGTCATCCAAGGCTATAGAGCCCAGTCTGTCCTGCTATTTACTCCTGGTAAATTGACAGAAAAATTTACCAGTAAAAAATTTGTTCATCACCATATTTTATATGAACGCACAACCTTTAAAAATTTAAAATCAAACTCAGCGTTGCTTTTGCGCGTTCAAAAACAATAACTCATGTTCAATAGCATTTTCGGATACAACAATACATATATTTTCGTTGTCCTCTTATTACTAAGAGAAAAAACAAGAACAACATCTATTCTATACCTGAAGATGTCTGTAGGAACAGACGAAAGCTTGTAGTAAAATAAGAACTAATACGGCAGAAATTTATATAAACAAGGATCATTTCATTCATAACGGATTCGGAGGTTTTTGTATATTATTTGAATTGTTTGCGATGATGGATGTCTCGCCATTTAAATCATTAAGCTTTGCATTAGTTTTTGTGTGAATAATTCATATATATATATATATATATATATAATTATTTATTTAAAAATTATAACACGAATATGTTATAAAATCACTACTTTTATAGCATATTTAATGTTATAATTTTTAAATAAATAATTATAAACGCTATACTCTATATTGAGCACTCTTTTAAGAATAGTAATTGTTGGTTATTGGAATTTATTCCGTATACACCAATCCCATACAGTGTAACCCGGATATAAGAGAGTTGTCGGGACCGGAGAAGAAGTCTCTTATATCAGGGTTTCTTTTATATCCGGGTTTGGTCTATTTTATATACATTAACACTGGCTCTAATTTGGGTCCAGAGAAATTCTTTCTTATATCCGGGTTTCTCTTATATCCGGGTCTCTTATATCCGGGTTACACTGTACTTGTATATATATATATATATTAGTAGAAAGTCAACTCGTGTCCAAGTACGACCACTTTCGTGAATATACTATTATAAACCCATGATACGACGCTTGGAACGGCTCATGATAAAACGTAGTAGAAATTATGTGTCTGTTATATTCTGTTATATTTATATATATATATATATATATATATATATATATATATATATATATATATATATATATATATTTTTGTGTGTATGCGTGTGTATATATGTATGTGATAAAGATGTGCTTTTAAGCTATGCTATATTTATGTAAATATAAAAAAGTACATGTTTAAACGCAAACGCCAGGCATGTCGCGTTTTGTTGCTTAGGACATCGTCGGACTAAATTGATGATTACGTCAATGTACCTTTACATGCATGTCAGAGTTTAATTGGGAAAATCTTGCAAACAGGGAATTTGGGTTTCATAATGACCTTTTGTTTGAGAATTGAACACAATATTCCACTATCAACGACAGTCTTTTAACCAGGAATGACATCCTTTCATTTTCCCACAGAATTTTTACAGGTGATGAAAAATTGGTTTTGCATGTAAATGAGAAAGGGAAGCCCTGTCTCAGTGGTTATCACAAAAAGAGAAACGAACGGACTCTATTAAAAGAAGGGTTTGCTTTGTGTCTGGACGTGAATACAACGAAATAGTAAATTTCGACAAGGTTTCACGGAGGACCTGGTATCGTCAGTAAACGGCCCAAATGCACAAAAAATATGTGAAGGAGACAAAACGTAATTCACGTTAAACTGGTGAACTTTGGATTTTTATTGAATTCTGTCGTCAGACAAATTAGGTTTTCACACATATCAAATTAGTTTTGTGTGTGCGTATGTGTGTGTCTGTTTGTATGTTTATTTGTGGGTGGTGGTGCGATAAATAACAAGGAAAACTTTTGAAAAAATAAATTACTTTGGCGTGATGATCCGGCGTCATCATGTCAAAGTCAGAAAATTTCCAAATTAGCTGACATAATTACCATTCCTTCGTATTGTGATCCAACTGTATTCTCTCTGTCTCTCCCTATGTCTGTCTCTCTCTTTCTCTCTCTCTCACACACAACACACACACAGACACACACAAATGTATATATATATATATATATATATATATATATATATATATATATATATATATATATAGCCAGTTCTTGCAACTGAGATTTCTCAATCAACACAAACGTTCATTCATCAAGCAATGGTTTCCAAAGAACTTCCAGATTTCGTCTTATATGACAACTAATTGCTTAATTGCCACACTGAGAAATCAGAAATGGTTTTGTTTACTGTTAACTAGCAGCATGGCTCGGCGTTGCCCGTGCTTGATTCAAAATTCGTACGACTCATACAGCAATCGCTATCACGACTTAAAATATTTTTACCCTTCCTTGTCTTTAAAGGAGTGCCCATTGCCGTGCTGATGTTGCTACATGCCTTACTTCTTGCCTATCTCACACTGGAATTTTTTCTAAGCTCTATACTAAACATTAAATCTGTTACGAAAAAAAGAACTAAACAAAATGAACACAAAACGATCAGCTTTAAAAAAGGACTCGTAACTGGAAAAATCGAATGAAAAAAGAATGTTAAAAACAAATACTTTTTCACACCCAACCCAGTTCTGCGGAATCGGAGTCAACGTTGAGTTTAAGCAAGCGAATGAGCCAATTGGAGTAAAGTGCCGTGCAAATTTAAATTTTTCCCACTTGTGACGAATGCAGCTATCGATTTATTTTGCATGCTAGTTAACATTCGTGTCAGTCAGCTGTTGGCTCTCACGCTGGCCAATAGAATCTTCCTGCCTATTCGTAGCAGCCAGCTATAGGCTCTCACTCTGGCCAGTAGAAACTGGCGGCAAACGACATGAAAGCTGCCGTAGAAGCATGAAAAAATCGATTATTTCCACTATCGATGGGAGTTGGGAAATGCAAAGTCGGACTTGGCCTTCCCACTAACTTGGAGCATGTGCATGTAAATTTTGGTGCAAATCCGTCGAAAATTGCGACCGTGCATTCGTTACACACACACACACACACACACACACACACACACACACACATCCTGCCTTTTATAGATAGAGATTGCGGTTTCTTCAACCCGTTCTCATCGAAGTTAAGCAACATCGAGCCTGGTGACTACCAAGATAGCTGAGTGCTCAATCTAGTTTTGCCAATATTCCTGTTACGTGAAATTGACGAGGCAACAATTCGGACTGGGAATTTGTGAATTAAGAAATGAAATTTTAGAAGTAAATATTAGCAACAGATCCTATTTCTTCTCATCTGATGAGTAAATATCTTCAGATATATTTTCCGCATTACAAGAGAGAAAAGATTTGATAAACGATATGCACCCTCAGGCACACACACACACACACACACACACACACACACACACACACACACACACACACACACACACATTAGTTGATTAAGGAGACGGCTGCAGTTAAAACAAAGAGAAATACACATTATGTGACGATCAAAAGACGTTTATCTTTTAGATTTTGCAAAGAATTTTAACAAGGATAGATTTAATTAGCTCTCAAAGAAGCCTCTGAAAGAAAACGAAAAAGAACTCTCTCTTTTCTCGGTCTGTCTGTCTGTCTGTCTCTCTCTCTCTCTCTCTCTCTCTCTCTCTATATATATATATATATATATATATATATTAGAGGTAATTGATCCGTTGGTATATAATCCGGGTGGATCCTAGTAATATTAATTATTAAAACAGATCCACAAAGAGCTCGATGTTTTTATTTTAACAGAGCATATGTATTTTTTACAGCAAGAAACCAAAAATTACCTCAACATATGTATAGTCTATTTCAAACTGTTCTTTACACGGATATCATCAGCGTCTAAGTGCTTGTCTCGGAGTATTGTTCTAAATTTATTTTCAAAGTCAGTCTTCCTCTAGTAGATGCCTTATTAATGACAATGGGTTTGTGTTAGCGATTAGTGGGGGTGTAAAGTATCTTATCCCGGAAGAAGCGGTTTCGGTTTGGATTTTATTTATGGCCAGGATTTTTACTTGTAGTTTAATATCAGTTATTACTATGTGGTGTTTTTTTGTAAAGGCCCCGGAGTTTGTTTTTCTGGGATTTATAGTAAATAGTTTTTGTACTACTAAGTGATGGGGGATTTAAACTTAAGTCCGTTAAAATTAATGTAAATTAGTTGCGTTAAAGATTTATAGATTGTGGGTAATACCAGAGCACCCAATGGAATAAATCATGCTGTCCAACACAATTATATGCGTACATATCTTTATAAGAAACACGACATAGTAGGAACTGATATTAAACTACAAACAAAAATCCTGACCATAAAAAAACTCCAAACCTAGACTGCTTCCCACGGGATAAGATACATTAATCACAGGGTATGTAGTTTGTCGAGTATCATGTTAAATTACTTTCTCTCATAGGAAATGACATTTGTCAAATATAATACATTGTAGCTAATTTACATCCGTATCGAATATGGCTATTCAGTGTCTTCTATGATTCTAAATCTGTGGTTCTTGACCACTTATGTATGATTGCTTCTTTCGTTTTTGTTTCTACTTACTTTGAACTTGAGCGTAGGCCATTTCGATTGGTTGATCTGAATAAAAACAAAACATACTCTTTTCCTTCTTACTCTTTTTCTTATTCTTTTTATTGAGAAAAGAGGATGTATCTTGTGTCTTTCTTTCTTATTCTTTTTCTTTTCTTCTCTTTCTCGTGTGAAGGGAGTGTATGTTGATTTTAAATCTCAATAAATTGTCTACTCAACAGTTATTTACTAACGCCAGAAGAGATGTGTTAATACACATCGAAACATGATTGCATTTCTGTAGCGTTTTTACAAGTTTTTGATGTAATGTCTTAAAATAATATATATATATATATATATATATATATATATATATATATATTATAATTTTATCACTTCGACAAGTGAGAATCGAAAATGGTTACGGCTTGCCTACAAGCACGATTGTTCATAACCATTTTCGATTCTCACCCCGTCGAATACCCAGTTGAAATGCACTGAAACCAAGTTGCATCTTTGTAGTGAGTAAAATGGTTTTATCTACATGATAAAATTATAATAAATAAATATTTATCGCTCTACTATCGGTATCGAACCCTATTTTGGTTTAATTCTGTGAACGTTGGATTTTATATATTACTTTCGTTCTCATCGCATCAGATATATATATATATATATATATATATATATATATATATATATATATATATATATATATAGAAAAACGATGGAGTAGCGCTGTATATGGAAGACTAGGGTTTCCCAGACTTGTAGTTCCCCCCTCTCGGCCTTGCTAGCAGAGTCCAAAGGAGAGGATAAACCAATACAGTTTGGTACCTGCGTGGCTGCAGGAGTTGCCGGAAGGTAGCATAAAGTGCCGTCCATCCGCCTTAGGGGCTCTACTCTGGGTTTGAATTGAGTTGTCCTTCTCCTAGACCAGTTGTCATCCAAGGCTATAGAACCCAGTCTGTCCTGCTATTTACCCGTAGCTGGAGGGAGAAGAAGAGGATTTACTCCTTTCCCAAGGGTATTAGCACGTAAGTGAATGTAATGGATTCGACTGGCATTAAAACTCGGCTCTCCAATTCCTCAAAGTAAGCCGCTATCCATTATTTCACTGTGCCTCCTCTATTATGCAGATAGATAGATAGATAGATAGATAGATAGATAGATAGACAGATATGAACAGATTGAGATAGATAGATATATACATACATATGAACAAATTGAGATAGATAGATAGATAGATAGATAGATAGATAGATAGATAGATAGATAGATAGATATTTCCGACAAAAACAAACCAATTATATTGGACACACGGCTAGGAGCCTGGCAAAATGGCTGACACTACATCTTACTGACCAGACATCAATACGGACACATTTAAATTAGCATGGAAGCGAAGCAACATCAATAAGCCACCTACTCGTCGAAAACACGTATATGACGGTACTTCCGAATGTAAGAATCGTTTAAAAATGATGGAAGTCTTTATTATAAAAAAAAGGAAACCAACTATTAATAGTATTAATTTGTAACCCGGCAACCATATATTGACCGTATTGGAAATTAATAATATATCTACTTTCAGCAACTTTATACAATCAACTACGGCACATACACACCATTTATTGTAAGAGTATAACAAACAATAATACTTGAAAATCGCTGAGAGTATAGACCAGGTGTCGTTAAACCTTTTCAACCAGTGACTTTCCTTCCCCAGCGACCGCCATTTAAAATATCTTTGAACCTTAAAACTGGCACTGATGTTGAGAATTTCAATGTTAACTAAAATATATGAAAAGTTAAGAAATTTGAATCAAGTTAAAAATGTTGCTCTCAGCATCATCAGGTTAAGAAATTCCCCACCCCACCACAAATATATTTAAGCAGATATATTAAATAACCCCAATGAATGAAGCAAATAATATATTAAGTAGTCATTCATCTGTCATACGTGATACACGCGTAAGCGATCATGTATTTTCCGGTGCATGAGTGACGAGGCAGATTTTTTTTCTGCAGTAGGTTGCCATTTCTTTCTGCAGTAGACCAGTTGCCATCCAAAGCTATAGAACCCGGTCTGTTCTGCTATTTACCCATAGCTGAGTGGAGAAGATAAGGATTCATAATTTTTCCAATGGTATTAGCACGTAAGTAAATATGATGGATTCGACTGGAATTCGAACTCGGTTCTCCGATTCCTCAATCCGAGCCACTATCCACTACTCTATCGTGTCTAGGTAGACCAAGCCTAAATACCTATCCAACTTCACAATTATACAAACTAAATTAAATAAACAAATATTGCATAATTCTTGTTGCAGTTGTAAGGATATAGAAGGCGCTTATCTCACTTTGGTGGAGATAAGTCATGTGGGTCACATGACGGTTGCTTCATGAGGTCACTCCATACAGTAACCAAAGCGGCAACCATTTTTCTGTTCGTGGACAGAAATCAAACGAGAAGGCTCAGGGTGAAACTAAACCTGTCTACCCCAGCAGCTTACACGCACATTATAACGTTTCCTTTTGAAACATAAACGAACCCGGCCTATTTAAATCTGGAGTGCTAAAAAATGGCTTCTCCAGGTTAGGCGTATCTCCAAATTATGTTTAAGACCTTTCTTTTTTGTTCTTCCCTATATTTTGATTTGTTCTCTAGACATCTATGACATATAGTTCTCGACGTGGGACACGTGTATATATATATATATATATATATATATATATATATATATTGGCTTTGTGTATATCACAGTATAAAAGTCTCTCTGGGAACAAATCATGTTTTTCATTCTTCTTTCTTTCAGCCATTCCTTTCCATCCTGTCCGTGAGCTACGGTGGTGTTATATCACGGAGACAACAGTACCCTACCTCACGTTACACTGATGACCCGACAATGCGATATTATTTATTGGATATGTGATATTATCATCCATTAACTGGGGAACACGTCGCGATATGAATACGCAAACAGATATGAAATGTTCACTTCCCGCTCAGCACAATGCCGAGAAGAGGATAAAATGCATCTAACGTTTCCCCACATGAAACAAATCGCTCTGATACATTTCAGCTCTAGCAAAGCGATTTATAATACATTCTGATATAAATACTCTATAGACTTCTTTTCGCTGTGTTAAAAAGAACGAAGTATTAAATAGCGACTTTCCCAACGCGTTAATTAATTGACTAAATACAGTTTCATCATGGAAAATGTTGGTGCAGAGAGGACAATTCATTGTTAATGAAGGGTTCAGAAACATTTTAAAAATATTTTTATTTGTCTAACGTTGAAATAATTACTATTTCTTGGTGTTATAACTAGGGACTTTAAGTCGTTTGCATTAATAGTCTATCTAGCTATTTTATGTGTTGTTTTGTACTAGTTTTAATAGCATATCCTTTTGTCACATTTCCAGTATTTCCACGTGTGGTTTTTTTCCACGTGTACACTGTCTGTTATTAAATAGGGCAAGTGTATCGTACACATCTTTTAATATACTGCTCCTCGGCGTAGTAGTAATAAATTCCAGCTATACGCATTTTTGTAGTTACTTGACCGCCGGATATTAAGAGTAATTCCAATGTGGTATATACATTTTATGACAGGAAACTGTTGCATGTATTTTTTTATGGCATTGAATGTAAATATTTTCAAACATGGCCGCTGTATTTCTCACCTCCAGGATGAGTTTAATTTTGGTGTGCTTCAAAGGAGATCTTGCCTCTTAACAACTGTAGTTTATCTACTCTTTTCACTATGACGTATAACACATGAATGTAAGCCCCGCCTCTTTAAACGAATTGATGTCATTCCTTTACTTACGTAACCACATAACAACACCGGACGTAAATTTGGTTTGGTTTGGTGTGGGGAAAATAGAAACGGCCTACCTCGCAAACGTTCTCGCATCTTCCTGGCCTGTGGGTTGAGAAAGGAAAGAAAAGATTCAAAATGGCGTCCGTGACTTTTAATATTCACGGTCTCGTGCAGTCACGCAAAGTCGCGTTACACACATGCTAATGAGGTGTGTCTGGGCTCCATAAAAGCAGGTTGCTTGGAGACATTGGCAGACCAACATTTCACCCGTGCTTGGTGTACATCGTTTTGCGTTGCAGACATTTTCAGACGGAAAGAGTTGCGTCCCTTACACTGTTTAAGTCGACTCATTTGCTACATTTGGTTTGGTTTGGTTTACGGCATATCAACAATGCTGACAAGATTTTCATTGCTGGTAATATTTTTTTTTCAAAAAATATTTCTGCTAATATTTCTTCAAAAAATGTATCGGTGGTAATAATGTATTGATGGTAATATTTTTTTCTACAAAAATGTATTGCTGGTATTAAAACCTATTTTTACACGGTTTAACCACAGTTTGGGTGTTAACTATTTACCCATAGCTGGGACCCTAACAGATGCTACCATCCCCGGCAAAGGGTGGACCTGGGAACACCAACATTTAAGAGGTGGTTCCACGCTCCTCAAAGCCGCCTGATAAGAGGCCTTGCTTTCGTATGTAGTTCATCGTCTTATTCAAGACGCAGATGTAGTTTATCGTCTTACCCAGGACGCGGATGTAGTTTATCGTCTTACCCAGGACGCGGATGTAGTTTACCGTCATATCCAAGACGGCGTAAATTTGGTTAATATTTAATTTAAATGTTTTCTTTTTTTTTTCATATGTATTCACCTGGCCTTTCACAAGTATTTTATTGTTCATTTATGCTATTTTTCCAGAGATATTTTCCTGCTGGATATTTAACTAAACCACCGTGTGTGTGAAGAATTTTACTATGAAACCATTCCACAAAATTAAATTAATATTGTTCTATGCGGTTGAATTGGATCATATAATTTCAAGCAACCATGACACCTGAACGGTCTACAAGTCATTTCCGGACAAAGAAAAGGACTACAGCTTTAGCAGTTTTTTTCAGCATTACTTAACATCTTAAAATCTTCAAATATAAAATATATATATATATATATATATATATATATATATATATATATATATATATATATATATATATATATATATATGCTGAACACTGAGTTGGAAATACTCCGCAACTTAACCAAATTAAATGTCTTGCATCTACATACGGATTATCATTGAAGATCCTGAAGAGACATTCAAATTTTAATATACGTGTGTTAACACGTATATTAAAATTTGAATGTCAAAACAAAATATTTGTTTGGACAAGTTGAAATCAGCCGTTCTGGATGCTGCATGACTAAATGGACACACACACCAGTCAGTAGACAATGGTCTACTGACTGGTGTGTGTCCATTTAACAGTAGCACCATATTTACAAATTCAAACTGTGATCAATCCGGGTGTTATTCGATTGGCCCGGCATTTTTTATATCGTAATTTGTTTTCTCTTTGGCAGAACATTTTTTTTCTCATTGTTCTAAAACAGGAAGAACATTTTTATGCTATTGAATGCACATTGTTTCAATCGTCTAGTAATTTTTAATTTTACATTGCATGTATATTCTTATTTATATTGTAGATTGTATAAAGTATAGTCCCACGTTTCTATTAAATCAACAAAAAGGAAAATAAGTGATTTCTTATGGCAGTATCTGTCTATAGCTATATGAAGTATTATGATTACTTGATTTATTTACATTATTCGGACTGTCATCCTCATCTTCATTCCATATTCACAACGTTTCGGCCGTTGTACGCTCCGGCCTTTATGTCTATGTCTCTCTCTATATCTGTCTATATCACTGGGATGAGGTATTGAGATTACTTGCATTATTTACATTATTCGGACTGTTATCCTCATCTTCATTGCCATCTCCACAACATTTCGGCCGTTGTACGCACCGGCCTTTATGTCTATATCTGTCAGATCAGGTATTATGATTACTTGTATTATTTACATTATTCAGACTGTTATCCTCATCTTCGTTGCCATATTCACAACGTTTCGGCCTTTATACGCTCCGGCCTTTATGTCCATATCTCTGTAAATATCTGTCTATATCTTTGAGATGAAGTATTATGCCTTCTTGATTTATTTACATTATTCAGAGTCTTATCTTCATTTTCATTGCTATATTCACAACGTTTCGATCGTTATACACTTCGGCCTTCATGCCTATGCATCTCTATATATCTGTCTATATCTCTGAGATGAGGTATTATGATTACTTGCATTATTTACATTATTCAGACTGTTATCCTCATCTTCATTACCATATTCACCACATTTCAGCCGTTGTACGCTCCGGCCTTCATCAGGCGATTGGAATTTCGAACCGAAGCCTTCATTTCGTCCACCGGGTTAGATTGTTCTAGTTCCACGTGCCATGCCTCTTCCAGATGTCTCAATTATTTCCCTTTGACTCAACTTTCCTCGAGGACACATGACCCAGTGGAGAAAGACGTCGGTTAGATCCAGTGATTCGTCCCAAATTGTTGTGAGTTCAGTACAAATCCACAGTTGTGAAGCAAAACTTAGATATCTGTCATATACAGTTCTCCACATTGAGGTCAGTGCCTTTCTTTCATTTGCATCAAAGAAAACAACATATATTTAGACTATCTAAAATTTACTTCACTATCATCGGCCCTCATAAAAAATTCTTCAGATAGAGTTCCTTGAAAACTTTTGTTCCTTAGCAATGGTAATAATTGAAAATCTTTTGTTCCTGTCGATGACGTTCTGCATCTTTCGTACAAACTGGGGAGTTCTAGAGCCTTAAGATCCTTAGCAGCATTTAATATTTGTCTACTGCTGTCGAATCCTCATCAGGAAGTGTGCAATCTCTGAATTCCTGTGTTCTGCCTTTAAGTCAACGTTTACAAGGTTTACCTTCTCATTTGCTGACTTAGATATTTTTCATCATTTATCTGAAAAGAAATTAGAATCAGAACAAGTTAGAAAAAAATTAGAAATGTTAAATGACGTGTCCAAGAACGAACTGAACAATTCTGAAGCAAAATATGAAACATCATAAGGCCATTAAATTAATAAGTATATATATATATATATATATATATATATATATATATATATATATATATATATATATATATATAAATAAACACATATGGCCTGTGGATTACATCTAACATGAAACAGACTGTCGCCTCTAAGTGTTGACTTCAATGTTCACTTTTATATTTACACACGCTGTATCTCTGATATGAAGCACTTTATCCCATAAATATAGCACACCTTAAGACAATATTTCGCTCTTATATATATATATATATGTGTGTGTGTGTGTGTGTGTGTGTGTCCGTCTGTGTATGTGAGAGTTTTATGTAACGCGTTTCGTGTATTAGGCCTTTAATAACTCTGGATATTTATATATATATATATATATATATATATATATATAAAATTTAGCTCTGGAAAATATATTTTCATTTGAGCACTGTTGAATGACAAGCTAATTCTAAAAACAACAGCCACCTGCGTTAATGCAAAGTAAAATAAATGGAGCACTTCGGTTGTCGGGCGTTTGTTTACATTTGTAAAAACAATACGCTAGATTTAGCTGACTCATTCCGCTGAGTGAAGATAGCTCAGTGTTAGAGACTCTGGCTGTCACCAACACGATTGTGTTTCAATCCGGGCTTGAGGCATTCTTGGTAGTATAGTCGCACTGAAGAACTGCGAAACAGTACTGTCTGCGAATAACATTATATATATATATTAGTTTTCCTGTGACGCGTTTCGTCTTTTGGGATTGTACTAGTGGTATAGAATCCCCTTCTGAGGCTTACAGTTCTTTGCAACTTACGAGAACAAACGACCGTGCAACATTCAAGAAGCGAACATACACAAAACCACTAGGTTCTTCCTTTAAGGCAACGATTACGACGATTGCATTTTCAGTTGCTGACTTAGATATTTTTCATCATTTATCTGAAAATAAATTAAAATCAGAACAAGTTAGAAAAAAATTAGAGCCGTGAAAAACGTGACCTCAAAGTACTGAGCAATTCTGTAAAAAATATCAAATATTGTGAGCATTAATGATTAAAATAGTTTCCTTATCATATTTCTATAAAGGTTTCATTCAATAAAATCTAATGAGGATTAGATTAAAGCTCCCAAAAACACAGAGAATAAATTGGAAAATGTTAAAGGAACTACTTTATTTTAAGCATATATATATTTTTAATTCTTTAATTTTTTAAAATTTGTTTAAATTTTTATTTTATTTATTTTTATTTTATTTTATTTATATTTATCTTTAATTTTTATTTTTATATTTATTTTTAATTTTCAATTAAGTTTTATTTTCGTAATTTTTTATTTTTTTATTTTTAATGGTAATTATGGTCTTATTTTTAATATATTACTATTAAATAAATATATTCATGTTTTAATAAGAACAAATAATCTAATTTTAATTATATAATTTTTAAGAATTTAAATATTAATATTCCCCATTCATTTATTGATTTTTTTGTACATATATATATTTATTTTAATTGCCAAATATAATTTTCAATTTTTAAAATAAAAAAAAACTGTAATCCCAGCATAATATATAACTACGCCAACACTGCGATAACCATATACATTATAATTCAAAATTATGTAACGCTCAGTTCATACTCAGCACCTGAAGATTGCGCCGAGTATGAAAATCAGTGTCGTACTATCTGCGAGGGATACTATATATATATATATACAGATATATATATATATATATATATATATATATATATATATATATTTAAACAGTTACATTCGACATACAAGGCACCACGACAAAAATTCATAGTTGTTTCGACATCTAAAAAGATGTCTCATCGGGTGATTATGATGGTGCCGGGATTTGTATATATATATATATATATATATATATATATATATATATATATATATATATTAATTGTGTTTGAACCTCCCTTTATTAGTTACTCCTTGCCAATATCTCATAAATAATGGGCTATTCCGTCTTGATCAATGGAAAGACAAGACATATCAGAGACGCTACTTGGTTTCAATCAGAAAATAAAAGAAAAAAGGGAAGACAGAAGTGCTTAACGCCTGTTTCAGTGAAATGTAAGATGATTTCAATTTCAAATATTTTCATTTGTACACCCTTACTTCTTAAAATGACGACCAGCATTCATATTTATGCTTTCACCAAGATTTTCTTAAAGTTGTTAAGCTCAAATATTTAAAGGTGTGATAGGAAATTTCTATGTATATTTTACAGTCATAGAACTCGCCATGAGCTCATTCAATCATAGCCTGACGATTGCATTCCACATGATACAGACTGTCGCCTCAATGACCCTTATATATATATATATATATATATATATATATATATATATATATATATATATTCCCTACTACATTATTTTTGTCGATACTCATGTTTGAGTTGACATCTAATTTTTTAAACAGTGAACAACGTTTACCGGGCTACCTCTTCGAGAAAGCCAACAAGGAAATCGTGCCCTCTAACAGGGTTCGAACACACGTCACTCTTTTTTTTTTAACCCTTTTATTGTGTCTTTCACTCTCTACAACACAGGCATATTCATAGATTTTTTGCCAAATGAATGGCAATCATGGATGATAATTTTGGTTCGGGTCGACATTTTATTTTTACTTATTTTTTAGTTGATGGCGGGTGGGATAAAGTGAGACAGAATTGAAAGTGGGTCTCCCAAAACATGCATATTTTTATAAGGTTACACATTTCAAATATTTCAAATGGTCGATAAAAAAGAAACGGGAAATATATGATTGATTTCAATGAGTTTACTATTTTGAAACTCAATCTTACTGTCAAATATAAAAACCAGACGAGAACATCAAAGGGAAATTATATCCCAGAACGAAATGAAATGCATAATAATTATAAAAATCTTACAATTATTGTCTGGCATTCCGTTTTGCTTCCAGATTCAGATGAAGTTTTGGCATTATATATATATATATATATATATATATATATATATATATATATATATATATATATATAATGCTCGGTTTAGATTTTTCCCAGAATATTGAGCTCTTTTTATGGATCAGTTTTAATATTTTTTATTACTAGGAGCCACTTGGATTATAAACCGACGGATTTGTTACCTTTATTATCTATCTATCTATCTATCTATCTATCTATCTATCTATCTATCTAGATAGATAGATAGATAGATAGATAGATAGATACGCTCGAATGTTTCGTTATATCGGCTGCAAATTTTCCGCATAGATTCCTCGATAAGAATAGACAGGCTTCTTTCATCTTCGTCAATTATAATCTTTAAACGATTAACTCGAAACTTTAACACCCGGTCCTGAGATTCTGTTAGTTCGACAAAAAAGAAATAGAACCGATGGGTTAAGCTTAAGATTAAGAATTTAAAAAGAAAACTTGACTTCAAGGTTTTGCTGGGGAAGGAGTTTATATTTAATTAGTTTTAAAAAGACATTTTAAAAACTGCTAAGATGTCCCACCCCGATTTTAGGATTAAATTTCTGTCATTCCAGCGTGCTTGTTGAGCAGGTATCATGCGGCCCGTTTTGAGTTCCATTAAATGTCATAAATTTATTAAAAAATTTTTTTTTAAATACCTCGATAATCCTGTCGAACTGCAGACATTAGGGAGAACTATTCATTTTGTTCTTTTCGTTATCATGAAAGCTCTGCTCTCGAGTCTACGATTTCATTTTAGGCTTTGTGGTCTGCGAGATTGGATAAAAAAATAATTTATGCAGAAAAAAAAATGGAAACTGTAATAACATTCACAAAGTAAAAGCCGGGGTGTGGGATACACGTATACAAACGGCGCACTGACCCGTTTATAAATATATTCTCTTTCCTCGCCCGTTTCTCCTCGTTTCAATATTCCCACCCCTCCAAGCATTAAGCGGTCACCACCACCCGTCTCCACCGACAGCCAAACACGTGCTTTGATCGATCAGTTTGTTCGATTGTCTGTGTCGACGCGTTATTGGGACGCCAACTACTGTCGGCGATCGATAGCGCCCTCTATCGACAGCTGGCACACACCACTGTCGTGGTTCTGTGTCATGTGGCTTCGACGACCGCCAGGGCGATGGGGCGAGTAGCTCACGGCGGCTTTTATTAACCGCCTCCACCCTCCCGGCTGCTACCCGTGTATTTAACACAGCAAACGGCGCTATGGTTGCTGCTAGAGCATTCAACGACCAAATTCGAGGATAAATTCGAGGATCATTTTCGCCACCGGTGTCGCTGCTGTCTACTATCACCATCACCAACAACATCGAAATCTCATATTGTCTGACACAAGGCCAACATGAAGAAAAGGAGTAGGCCGATTGTACTGCGCTAATTTTCCAAAAACGAGATCTGTATTTACGTACTCCTTAAGTTAAGTGGTCCGTTTATATATATATATATATATATATATATATATATATATATATATATATATATATATATTATAATAATATGATTCTATCGCTAAACGTGAATTACCATGTTTTAAAAACAGAAGCAAAAAACTTCCAATTCAATTATAGAAATTAAATTAAATAGATAAACCCCTTCGTAAGGTATGGGCTCTAATCGTGAGAATAATTTTTTGTATTGCTTTTTTTTTCGGTCAGTGGAAAATGCCATGATGCCATTTCTAACCTTAGGTTTCTGGACAGGAAATGTGTACACACCAGAAATCGAAAGAAATAACAATAATAATAATAATAATTAGAAAAAGAAAAAGAGGAAGAACAACAACCACGACGACAACGACAACAAGAGATCTGGATCTAAGGATCTGGAAGAGCAAAATGTCAATTCAGTGAGTGTAACAAAGAAACGGCGTAAGTAAAAACATGAAAAGTTTTAAAAAATCAGGATTTTTTTTCAGCAGACATCAAAAATTCCTGGACCTACGGGATGGCTTTGGGTGAAAGATGTTTCTATAAAGAGAGAAACAATATCAGATATATTTGCATCATAGAAGCAGTTCATGCGAGCGAATGTAATCGAAGCCAAGATAAACAAATCACAAAAAGAAAGCAAATGCAGGATGTGTGGACACCCTCCTAATATAGTTAAGCACATGGTCAAAGAAACCATTGGGTAGTATGCCGTGAGTATAACTTCAGTGTAAAAGAGAAATGGTATGAATATCAACCAGAAGCAGTGGTAGAAAATGGAAGTCACAAAATATCTGGAATTTCTCGGTCCAGACCAATCATGTCATTAAAGCTCAAAGCCCCGACCTTATAATGATAAGGAAAGTAGCAGGTGTGAAATTATTAAGTTTGCCTTTCCATATGGTGCAAGTGTGGATTCCTAAAAAACTGAACAGATTGAAAAAAATACCAGTATCTGGCTTGGGAGTTGAAAAGACTATGTGCCATGAGGACTGAAGTTAGTTCGGTAGTATGGAGTGCACTTGGAAAGCCAACAAGAAAATTCTTGAATTTTGTGGAATCTTGTTGACACCTTGCCTGTGGAACAGACTATCCTTTGACTCTGTGCGATATAATAAAACTGAAATAACAAGACTTTGCTCAAGGGCAAAGAAAGGATAGGTTTACAATAATGTCAATATTTTGTGACACTATTTAGCGGTTGCGTGAAAATTAAAAGCGAAAAATAATTAAGGTGAGGAGAAGCTATCACGAAAGTCATATTGAGCGATGTTATTTTTTTAACAAAGAAAAGTGGAAAAAATTTTATTTTCATTTGCGAAGAAAAGTATTTTTTTCGCAGAAGATAGGAAATTCGTAAGATCTCGGATCTGTCGGAATTAATTTATGCTACGACGCGGCGAATAAAAGATAGCAATCTGCCCATGGCAATAATGAAAATTTCAAATTGGTCAAGTGGCCTACGAAACAGAAGCTGGAAGATAATCGTAATCAGGCCACGCACTGATCGAGAAAGGCATCAGCTGAGGCCACCCCAGAGAGAAAGGGAGAGGAAGGGAAAGAATAAACCATTAACTATCTTTCGGAGATATCATTTGTTTTTGGAAAGAGACCACCTGTTTTATTGTCCAGACCTGGACATGATAAAAGTTTGTTACCGGGACAGATAATTGGCGACAGAGTGCGAAGACGTCCAGTTAACCACCCATTTGACGCTGGCGAAAATCACGTTGATAAATTCCAGATTACATTCGGTTAAGATAGAGATTAAGGACCACACTATGAGTCGTAAGGGGTCTGGTGTAGGAAAAGAAAGAAAAGAAACAAAGGAAGATATTTTTTTCCTTTGAGTGATAATTGTAAACACCCGCGCTGCTGAGCGTTCATTGGCTGAGTTGTGGCGTGAGCGGTGGGTGAAGGTAAACATATAAGAAGGAGGGGAGGCCTGTTGACGTCTCTGAGGGGATTGGTGTGAGATACCACTATGAGAAAGAAGGGAAGCCTTTTGACGCCCTTTGAGGGGATTGGTGTGAGATACCAATATGAGAAAGGAAGAATTTGGGAGGAGGATTCCCTTAAGAACCCCTCTAAAAGCAGAAAGTAATGGCCTTCCAAAAATGGAAAGTGATAAATTTTCCTGTCCAAAAACAAAGAAAATCCTTATTGTGGATTTAGAATTATCGAGGAACTCAAACCCCGACACGCCCACACCCGGTTTTGGTCGGCGTCCATATAAACAGAGTCACAGCGAGTAGACGGCAGTTGCAGTTGGAGTTAGAGAGTTCGGCAGAGTTCCGAGGAGACGCAGACGCAGACAGAGTTGAGCTGTGGGCTCTGAGACCAGCCTCGCAGGAAGCTGACTGAAGATCCACGCATTCAGACTTCGATTTCTAACCAAGAACAATTTATTTTTGAAGAACGACTTAGACTCACACCACCAAAACAAATTTTACGAATATCACCTGAAGATACAAAAAAACAGTTATTGAAAAACAACTTAAGATATTAAGATTCGCCTAACAAACACAAAGTGTCACGAATCCATAGAAGCGGGTTGGGAGAAAGATTCAATCCTGTATTCAGGAACCAGATATAAAAATATTTGTTATTCTTTTTTTAACACATTTGAACTTTTCGAGTTGTTACTTTATTTTCTTTTACATATAGTTGTGCGATGCCACCTTTGCTCGAATTCGGCTTGCATTACGGCCCGGCGACTGATTGATTTCGTCTACCTAAGATCAAATCACAAAGTGGGTAGTTTAGACTAGAAATCAAAGCAGTTATTTCGGTAACCAGACGTTGGAGGCGAGCGGGGAACGACAAAGCTGATACCGAATCTAACCAGATTCCCATCCGAATCAGCCAAGGGTTAGAACGTCACATTTGGTGCCGTGACAGCAGGATCACGTCACATTTGGTGCCGCGACCAATACCAAGTCATGTTGGTCGTCACAGGATAGCACGGCAACGGGCGCAGAGAGGCCAGAGTGACGTCACAATTTATTGGAACACTGAAAAATTATCCAATAACGTTTTGCATCGGTAGTGAAAGAATGGAGTCTATTCAGTATCCAGGAACGCCGAAGTCGATTGCTGTAATTTTTTTGACTTACTGTCACTCTTATCTGTAGCGATAAACACGAATAAAAATTTAAAGGAAAAAAAAAACTTGAGAAGAATACCGTAATTCCTCACGTATAATACGCATTCTTTCTAAAAAAAATAATAAGGAAAATTAGGTGTGCGTATTATGCACATCTACAAAAAAATCTTTAAAAAATTGCCGTTTCATAGATCGATTTCTATTGCGAAATGACTTATCACCACAAACATACAACAATTTGACACTAACATTCGGCGATTGCGACCCCATAAGGATCAAATATACCTAACAATACTTACAAATGTAAAATAAAATAAGAATTATCATAAAACTAAATTTGAATTATATTATTCTATGTTTAAAGCCATTTTTTTGAATCCGTTAGATTTCACATTTTATCAAACAAAAATAGGTTAATGAGTCTGCGTCGTAGGCACAATATAGGTATTTCCGTTTCCGTTTAGAATTTTGATAAATCTCTTCAATTACAGCTGGATTAAGAGTAGGAAATGCTAGCCGTAATTAAATTGGAGAGGTGCATTATTTAGGGTTTGATTACCAAACGAGGGGTGCGTATTATGCGTGAGTAGAATCATTTTTACACACTTTCAGCAGAATTTTATGGGTGCATATTATGGATAAAGGCGTATTATACTAATTATTCAAATACCTCTTATTATTTTGACTGTGGTATTTCCCTGCTAAAAACTCGATAGGCTGGACAAAGGCAGTCTCCTTTACACACGAACTCGACCGTCTGTTTGAAATTGTTAAAAATGTAACCAGGTTATACGACACGAAACATTTAGTGGTTCAATACCGATGTTCTCTGACCCGATCTTGATGGTGATCATGCAGGTCGACGACGATAAAACACCATAGGATATCGTGTAGGCTGTATAAAGAGTTCACGGATGTGTTGTGCGTTACGTTGTCATTCGCTGTCAATCACGTTTTTACTTAACATGTGAGTGTCCGCAGTTTTCACGTAACGGAATTCACATACTGCTGGTTACTGTTACGCTCCTAAATACACAGAACCAGGAAATCTAATGGATGCCATAATTACCTATCACATTACAAAGATGTAATCGGGCCGAGTCTATTTTTGGAAGTGAGGATGGCGAAATTTTATTACTGTCTGTAATTTTGGGGCATTTCAGTTAACCATTTCAAAGCTGATCGCCTTCTTATTGACATGGCTGTCTCTATAGACTGCAATGTATCTTTAAAGATCTTCAAAAAAACTATCAAAATACAAGGATCGTGAAAACAAAATCTGAAAAATGTGGCACATGTGGACATAACAACTCCAGTCGTAGTTGGAGCCCTCAGATTGATAGGAAACTATTCCAATAGATTCATTGAAGGGAATCCTGAGTTCATGCCTTAAAGAAATACAAAATATTGTACTCACAAGTACAGCTCACATATCACGAAGGGATTTATCTACATAAAATATGTGTGATCTTAGTTTGTTTTTTTTTGCGGGGGGTCTATTTTTCCTGAAATAATAGTCAGTGGAAAACGTCATGATGTCATTTCTGACCTTAGGCTTCTTGGCAGAACCCGGAAAGAAATGAGTATACACCAGAAATCAAAAGAAATAAAACAATAATAATTATTATTGCCAAGTCTCTACCTCGGAAATTACAAATATTCATCTGAAATCCATGCTTCGATGGATGTACCCGTAGCGTAGCGGTTAACGGCGCTGAATGTAGAACCATGTTGATTTTAAATTCCGACTGTTGCATTCACTTTCACACAAATGCTTTTTTCCTGTCCATCCCAAATATGGATTAAATAGCAACGCAGATATTTTTTTCAGCCATGGTTGGGAATTCGTTTAGAATAAATCTGAATTCAAAAGCGGTTAAGTGTCAAGCTAGTAACGTAACTGAAATTAAAAGTACAACAAGGCGTAGCTGTGAGCCTATAATCCAAGGGGAGGTTAAAAGTGGAGGAGGAAGAAAAAGTCGAGAAGAGGGACAATTTTTCAAGAGACGAGAAATACGCTGACGACTGCATGATATTGGTCACTGTTACTGGGCAATTTTTACACTTGGCCCATATATACACGTATGTACACGTATGGGTATGCCGTATGAAACTGAGATTGTGACATATCTTAAAACAGCTTTTCTCAACCTAGTGCACTAATGCACCCTGGAAGTTAGCCAGATGCGTCCTAAATTTATAGAAGTGTTATTTATGAATTATTTTTATATTTAAAAAATCTTTATTAAAAAAACCAATCACATGGCTTCCATGTCGAAGTCAAGTTTTTGTCATTGGATATTTGAAATTGGATGTTAAAGCTGGTCCCTATATTTGCTAATCTTGGCTTTCAAAGCAAACATAAAGAGGTGTCCATTGATCAAATTTGGATTTCTATTCAACAAGAATATCGCGCTTCAGTACCTTATAAAGCAATGACTATTTTATTTCAGTTTTCCACATCATATCTCTGACGAATTTGACGTTAACAATTTTTTGGAGTTAATAAGTTGTTTTTTTCCGAATGCAAATCACAATATTTAACCCATAGTTGGAGGGAGGGGATGGATGTCTTTGGCCAATGGAAAGCCAACATAGTAAAATAAACTTACAGTGTGGAAACGATAGACGTTATATAAGCTTCATCTACCACGAAAGTTTTTTTTCTGAAATGTGTTTTCAATGTCATAAAATCAATCGTATCCTATTTTGTTGTCCAGTTGGGTCGACCAGTACAAGAGGTGGGTCATGAATTAATAATTTCTTGGTCAAACGTCAAATTGAGATCTTTGCACGAACTCGACATATATGTGAGTATATACAATACTTAACGACTTCAGTTTCGTTTGGACCAAGGCCATGATAATGGCGAAACTTAAGTGACCTATATTGATACCTTTATATTGATCTCCATATATAACAACTCTAATTTAAAGCGTCACTCTGAACAATTGCTTTGCTTCTGTAAAATATATATGTGTGTGTGTGTGCGTGTTTGTGTGTATAAATATAGTTTTAAGGTGTGCTATATTTATGGGATAAAGTGCTCAATATCAGAGATAGAGCGTATGTAAAGTGAATATGGAGGCGACAAACTATTTCATGCTAAACGCAATCATCATATATATATATATATATATTACCTATATAATATATACATATATATAATATATATATGTGTGTGTGTGTATGTTTTGTGTATGTGTAATATATATTTATATATATATATATATATATATATATATATATATATATATATATATATGTCATATATCATATATATATTATATAGGCCATATATATATATATATATATATATATATGTATATATATATATATATATATATATATATATATATATATGTGTGTGTGTGTGTGTGTGTGTGTGTGTGTCTGTGCGTGTGTCTGTATGTTTGTGTGTTTGTGTGAACTAAAATGCGTACACCTGGATGTATGTTCGTCTGTGTGTGTGTGTGTGTGTGTGTGTGTGTGTGTGTCTCATCCCAAACAAACACAGAAAATTCACCTTCCCAGCACCAAAACAAAATCAAACACAAATAGACCCATTTAAAAAAAAGTCAACCAGTTTGTCTATTCTTCGCAAAAACGTGAAACCCAGGGTCACAAACTGATATAGAGCGCCAAATATATTTATTGCATAACTGATAACAAGTGTTCCACATATTATCTAAGATTTTGCTGTCTTCTACAGGTATGTGATATCTCTTTCGCTGATGGTGGACCCTCATAATGTTGTAAACTGCAAATGAATTTGCATAATTGCATGTTCTCTTTGTGGTGGTGACCATCTCAGGAATGTAATATTCAAATGTTAGATAATATATTGAACTAACTGTGACATTGTGCCACATTTAAGCTAAGCTTTGTAAATCACGGAACGTTTTTTTTTACCTAAGATCAAAGTGTTGTATCTGTTCGATTAGTTTATGACCGACTTACATTTTTCTGTCGGGCTGGAATTTATTATCCTTTCCGAAGGTGACATTTACGCAAATAATATTAAAAAGGGAGGGAATTAGAAACCTGCCAGAGGAGAGATGTGTAGGCGCGGGAAAATAACTGTAATCGAAAAAGAAAATACATCGGCGCAGTCGTGGGGCGACCGCAGTCGAGATTAGATTATAGTCATTGGGAACTCCAGGATTGTGTCGATGGCTGCAGAGCGTGTGGTAGGGCTACCTACGGTTTTTCAAAATAGAGTTGCCCTTATCGCTAGACGGCGAGAGAGCCCAATCTATCCTGCTAGTCGAGCATGTCTGTGGGGAGATGAGATAGACTAATACGTTTCCCAGTGGTATTTTACGCGAATGGCGACCTAACGAATTAGGCTCGCTACTTTTACGTTTCAAGTCGCAAAACATTGCTCTATCTCCATATCCAAGATAACTATAGGAAAACGAAATGAGCCAACGGATGAAAGAACAAGATAGATACAATATGGTCCTGGGGAGACCAAAGAAGAGACAGGCAAATATATTGAGAATCAGGAGATATTCAACGACATTCTTTATAGAGAGACAGACTAAAAGAATGATAAAACCGCGAAAAGAGAAAACGACTTGGTTTGGTTTGGTTTGTTTTATAGCAGATTAACCTCAATGGGTTATTTAATGCCGACAAGTTTTGTATTGCTGCTAATGTTTTTCCTTCAAAAATGTATTTCTGGTAATGTTTTTCTTCATAAATTTATTGCTGGTATCAAAACCTATTTTTACACTTTCATAGCGTTTTGACAACACTTTGTGGGTTAACTATTTCCCATAGCTGGGACCGTAACAGGTGCTACCACCCCGGATCAAAGCGGACCTAGGAACAGCAGCAATTAAGAGGTGGCTCCTGAAAATCTCCTGATCAGAGGATTCGCTGTTGGAGGTAGTTTATCGTCTTACCCAGGACGCGGATGTAGTTTATCGTCTTACCCAGGACGCGGATGTAGTTTTTTTGTTACAGTTTTTTGTGTATATCTATGTAACTAGTGAGTTAGTTCAAATGATTTGACTCACTTTATAGTCCACCAATAGAAGGTTAACCAATCAGAAGACGTAGAACATTCAATCCGTCGTGTATAAAGGCGGCCATTTTTGTTCACTCTACCCGAATGTCCAGTGCCAGCTTGTCAGGCGAAGAGAACCAGAAGGAAGAACTATGCTCTGCTACTTTTTATCAAAATATCCACTGCTAAGCTGAACAACGCTTTCCTACTGTCTTCGAAATATTCACTGCTAACCTCTGGATTCTATACTCGACCGTCATTATGAATAACATTATCGTCTTACCGAGGACGCCTCATTAAGGGGTGGGGTCTTACCCCTCTGCAGAGGTGCGCCCGGCGTATTCTGAAGCCCCAGCCGATAGAGCTGAAGAGCGAAGGGCAACATAGATGCAGTGTGGTCGTGGGGAGAGCAAAGAACGTCATAACGAGGGAGAGGCAAATCTATTTAGAATCCGGAGATATTCAACGACATAGTTTATGGAGAAACAGACTAAAAGAATAGGACTTCAGAATACGCCGACTCCATCACTGAAGAGGTGTAAGACACCCCCCGCCCAACGAGGTGTCCTGCGTAAGACGATGAACTACATCCGCGTCCTGGGTAAAAGGATACACTACATCCGACAGCAGGGCATCTAATCAGGAGCTTTTGAGGAACGTGAAACCACCTCTTAATTGCTGGTGTTCCCAGGTCCACCCTGAACCGGAGTAGTAGCACCTGTTAGGATCCCAGCTATGGGCAAATAGTTAACCCCAAACTGGGGTCAAAACGCTATGAAACTGTAAAAATAGTTTTTAATACCGGCAATACATTTTGGTATTTGTCTATATTTCTGTTATACTGGAACACACCTATTCTATAGTTAATAGACTCTCCCACCTATAATAAGTAGTAGTAGTAATAGTAACAAGTCAGTCGCTCAGTGAGTTGGTGAGTCAGTCGACCACGACTAGATTTCTCTGTGTCATTACCTATTATATCAAGTTTCTAACGTTTTGTACGTCGAACCTATTTTAGGACCAACTTAGTACAAATACAAGCCTCCACTGTGAAACCACTCTACAACAATTTCTGAGATGACCTATAATGACACGATTTACATTCGTCCTCATCTTTGTTGCCATATTTATCACAACGTTTCGGCCGTTGTACGCTCCGGCCTTCTTCAGGTGGGTGGAACCCAAGTACACATGACACAGTGGATAAAGGCGCTAGTTAGATCCAGTGACAGGACTTAAAAAGTGTAAGTTCAATACTTGTTTAAGGCAGTGGAGAACTTGGAGAGGGGAATTAACAGGAGATAACTGATAACTGACATCCATTAGACATGGCACGTGGAACTAAAACAGTATAACCCAGTGAGCGAAATAAAGGGTTCAGTTCGACATTTCAACCACCTGAAGAAGGCCGGAGCGTACAACAGCCGAAACGTTGTAATAAATACGACGACAAAGATGGGAACGACAGTCCGAAGAATGTAATTAGTGTGCAATACATTTTTATAAAATATTATTACCAGCTTTGAAGAAAAAAAAATATTTTCAGCAATACGTTTCTGAAGAAAATTATTACCAGCAATAAAAATCTTGTCGGCATTAAATAACCCATTGAGGTTGATATACCGTAAAACAAACCAAACCAAACAAAGAATGATAAAAGAGTGAGTATAGAATAAAAATATTTGTGAATTTTTTTTTCCTTTCATTTTGCACTTGAAACTAACCCATTTTTTTTTATCTACATTATTTACATGCAAGGAAATGACCTAATATTTCTTTTTGTTACCAAAACGTTTCGTCCCTCCCCCGGCCTTCATCAGGTGTATATCGATCCGTGTAACCTAATGTAATGAGCAGTGGGATGAGAACAGTTTAACCTCATAGATTAAATAAAGGGTTCCGTTCAGAATTCCTTGTAGGCTACCCGGGACGATATACGCTTGATTAAGGCCGAGAGACACAATGAACGAAACGTTGTGACAAAATAAAAAAAAGATGAGGACAATAGTCCAAATGTAAATAGTGTACATAATGATAACTCCTCATCCCAGAAATTCAGACAGAAGGCGATCAGGTGATAACAACAACAAAGATGAGGACAATAATCCGAATATAAATAGTGTAAATAATGATAACACCTCATCCCAGAAATTCAAACAGAAATTAACCCAGATTTTTTTTCAACATTTACATAAAATATGAACGAAAAAAACATTAGAAAGGATAAGGAAGAATATTAGAAGATACATACAACAGAAGCGAGAGCAACTGTCGTATGAGCTAACGAATAATCTTAGTTTTAAACTCTCGTATAATTTCCAAGGGGAGAGTTCTTTTCTCATTATTCAAAGCCTAGGAAAAAACCATTAGCGTTCAAAATGGTCTTCATGGGAAGAGCAAACAGCATGTTTCCGACATAAATTATAAAAAAAAAATAGAACGAGTCAAGTTAATCATTGTTTTATTTTTAATTGATCAGAATAATCGTCAAAGAAATTAGTGGCGACAGATGTTCAGGCCGAAACAGGAAGAGCAAAATCACGCATTTGAAGCATAGCATTTACTAACAACAGCTTACCTCTGGTACAAGTCTATACATAAAATAAACTTACTATTCAGCTGTAAAAATGTACTAGTCTAGATTGCTAACCATCAGCCAACAACGATGTGTGTATTTAAGTCTTGGATGTCGTTCAGATTTTTATTAATATAACTTATATATATATATATATATATATATATATATATATATATATATATATATATATATATATATAAGCAGGATTACAGGATATTTTTTTTTACTTTACCTCCATATTTATTCTAAGGAATTCCAGGCGAATCTATTACATTCACTTACGTGCTAATACCCTTGAGAAAGGTATGAATTCTCTTCTTCTCCCTCCCCAGCTATGGATTAATAGCAGGATAGACCGAGTTCTATAGCCTTGGATGGCAACTGGTCTACAGCAGAAAGAAATGGCAACCTACTGCGGGAAAAATTTGCCTCGTCAGTCATGTGCTAATACCCTTAGGAAAGGCATGAATCCTTTCCTTCTGCCCCTCCAGCTATGGGTAAATAGCAAGACGGGTTGTATAGCCTTGGATGGCAACTGATCTACTGCAGAAAAAATCTGCCTCGTCAGTCATGTGCTAATACCGTTGGGAAAGGTATGAACCTCTTCTTTTTTCCCTCTCCCCACCAGCTAAGCGTATATAGTAGGATAGACCGGTTCTATAGCCTTGGATGGCAACTGGTCTTCTGCAGGAAGAAATGGCAACCTACTGCGGAAAAAATCTGCCTCGTCAGTCATATGTTAATACTCTTGAGAAAGCTATGAATCCTCTTCTTCTGCACCCACGCTAGCTATGCGGAAAATAGCAGGATAGACCGAGTTTTATAGCCTTGGATGGCAACTGGTCTACCGCAGAAAAAATAGCATCCTACTTCGGGAAAAAAACAATCTTCCTTGTCAGTCATATATTGAAAGATACATGATCACCTAAGCGGGTATCACGCATGACACATCAGTGGCTGAGTGGGGATGTTATGGTATTTCTATTCTTCTTATGGTATTAACTCAACGATTTTTGAAGAGGCACTGCTGCGTAGGTGAATTGTCACTTACGCCTCCGGACTGCTTTAAGTACTATCATTTGTTTAGTTAAGATACTTGTTCCTTGAAGTAGAAGGCAAGGCACACAAGGCAATCAAACATCTCACTCACAGATCTGGCACCTGCTGGAAGAGTATCAGACTAGCAAAAAGGCTTTCCCCTCCTTCAAGGGGGAGACAACTATGATTTCCTTCACTGCATTCTGTTTGGCTCAATATTATTCAGTCGAATGTGACGTAGTCATCTATAGAACTTGACCTTTTTGCAAACTTGTCCGGAACATCGATGTCGTTCCTCGTCAGAGTAGGGGGTGGGGTGACCGAAAGTATCTTTCCCTAATTCTCATTTGCCTTGTACTCGGAATACGACATACAAAGTCTGAAATTAAGTCACCGTGAGGTTCACTTTTTTTAAATGATTTCCTTCATCACATTACATAGATCCACGTTGGCACAAGGTCTTCTCGATGGAGTTCTGATATAACGTCTCGTAAATCGCCTATAATAATTTTCACGTTAGTAGTATCTTCAAGTTATGAGCGACTTGAGGCGACAGAGATGTGCTTCTACAGAAGGATGCTGAGAATTCCATGAATGGAATCTGTGAGCAATGAGAAATTTTACGGAAACCTGGAAAGAGAATGGCACACGTGCTTAGAATCAGAAAGAGACAACTGAAACACATAATGAAAGTTTGGAGAATTTGACACCCACAGGACATATTGAATGCAATAGGAGCAGAGGGACAATAACGAGTAACGTATCTAACGGATGACAGAAGAGGCACTAGAAGAGATAGTAACGAGCAAACATTGTTTAGTTCTACAAAGGATAGGAAGCTGTGAAGAGCCATAATTGCCCTAACCCTAACCCTAACCCCTGCCGAGATATATAGTGCATAAATGAAAAATTCTCAAGTTTGCTTTTTTTTATGACTATACGAAGAAAATCGGATAGTTTTGGGACTAAGATTTGGCGGACTCTGGAAATGATTCCAATCATTTCAAAGATCTGGTAGCCTTTTTTCGACGATGTTACTCATGGAGATATGAAGGCCATTTTTCTCAGTCTCTTAGCGTTTTGATGGTGATTGGTCGAACTGAATGTTCATTATGTTAAACGACAATTCACCGGCCTTGAAACGGGAACGCCACATAAAACCTTTCTGTTCAATCTAAAGAATAGTTGCCAAAAACATTTCGAGTGACGTCGTAGCAGAACTACTGAGTTTCATGAATTTGTCAGCCATCGTAAAGATCGCAGAGCTGTGCCAACTTTGGAAAATCTAGTGTAATTTTGGAACTCGAGTCGATAGTACGAAGCCAATTCACAGATCGAATTAGTCTGCTGAATAACAATGGCTGTTAATTGTGCGCGAATTTTTTTTCGCCAATTTCCAATCACTGCAAATTTTGATACCATCTCGTAAGTCAAACGGACATATTCTTTACTTTTCTTACTATTCTCTAAAATTCGACAAACATATATTTCCTTTATGCCAGGAGCTTAATATCATCTCCGTTGTACTACTTAAACCAGCAACAATATCTGTCTATATCACTGAGATGAGGTATTATGATGACATACATTATTAGAACATTTATCCTCATTTTCATTGCCATATTCACAACGTTTCGGCCGTTGTACACTCCGGACTTTTTCAGATGAATTTCGAACCGAACCCTATAATTCACCCTCCGGGGAAGATTGTTCTAGTTCCACTTGACATGCCTCTTCCGGATGTCTCTGTTATTTCCCTTTAACTTAACTCTCCAAGTTTTGGTTCACCACTTATATGGCTTGGACTCACAACTCTTTGGGTCTAGTCACTGGATTTAACCAACGTCTTTATCCACTGGGCCATGTGTCCTTGTGAATATGGCAATGAAGATGAGTATAACAGTCCGAATAATGTAAATAATGCAAGTAATCATAATGCCTCATCTCAGAGATATAGACAGATATATAGAGAGACATAGACATAAAGGCCGGAGGGTACAACGGCCGAAACGTTGTGAATATGGCAATGAAGATGAGGATAACAGTCCGAATATTGTAAATAATGCAAGTAATCTCAATACCTCATCTCAGAGATATAGACTGATATATAGAGAGACATAGACATAAAGACCGGAGCGTACAATGGCTGAAATGTTGTTAATATGGCAATGAAGATGAGGATAACAGTCCGAATAATGTAAATAATGCAAGTAATCATAATACCTCATCTCAGCGATATAGAAGGATATATAGCGATATAGACGGATATATAACGAGAAATATGCTTTTTCTGAAATGGGAATGTCCCAAATCATCAATTACGGTCGAGAAAAAAACATATGAAAGATAGCTTTTTAAAAAATTATTTCGTGTTTGCCTTGATGTAACTGTAACCGAAGCCTCGGTTACAATAATAAGAGGTCAGTTATTTTTTATTTCAAGTATTCTCTGCGCGTACATGGACATGACTGTTCGTTTTTGATAGTTTCTATCTGCATTTTAAGTTCGCGACTTGGTGAGTTCCGCTTTGTGTTCGCCATTTAACCCTTGCTTTACACGTAGGTTTCACGATCCTGTTTCTGCCATCTTGTTCACATCTAGTGGATCCAATTTGAGTAAGCAGAAGGTAGCAATCAGTAAGAATGACCCCTCTTTTTTGCATCATTTCTCTGGATTGTGCAACCTTTTACACTGTTATTATTTTCCTCTCCTGTCCAGTCTAGGAATGATCCTGAGTGCCTCATTAAACATTGACAATCTGGACACCCTTTTCATTTTTTTTTTTTTTTAGCATTTAGTTTTTTAATCGAACTTCTCTTGAGATTTTCTTTCCTTTTTTGCTCTTCGATTATTTTTGTAGTCAAAGTTTTTTTGCTTTCTTTTCATTTCTTGATCATTTTTTCCTCTCTTTGCGTGGAGTGCAAATACGTTCACCCGAGTTGACGACCTCACCATAATTCCTAACGCCCTGGCCACAGCAACGGCGGACAGAAAAGTATCCACCTCTGACCGAGCAAATGACTTTGATCTTACGTTCTTTCTCAGTCTCCTATCCGTATAATAGATGTTCGATTAGCGTTTCTAATTGAATTTTCAATCATCCGCTTATCGACCGTCTCCGGGGAAATGAGTTATCGAAATAGGCAAATGATCGGACAGGGCAGTCGGAAGGAGCAAAGATCAGAAGAAAAATCGATAAATGAACGGATGTATTTCGATCTTTTTTTTCTTTTTTTTTTTCCTATTTTTTCGAGTTTCCTCGTTTTCACAAGATTTCGGCATTGGCGAAGTTTCGTGATCTAATTTTTTTTTCTTTTTAACGTCGAAAAGGTTTAATGTTCTTTATCTGTTTCTTTGCCAGATGAGAAAGTGTTCGATCAGTTATCGTTAAATTTTGTATGTTAACTTGAGGTAGTTTTACACTCCATCAATTTCTTGTGTTATCCCCTTACCCAATGTTTTTTTTTTACTTTTTTTAAAAGCTGATGTCTAAGTGGACCTCATGTGTCCGAAATTAGATGTGGTCATAAAGTGCGGATTATTTATTCTACTAAATCTATGAAATTCTGGTTATTTGATTATCCATATATCACTACTTCTATTACTGCTACTATAGGGAATTATTTGTAAATGTACAGGGTGGTCCGAAAGTTTTGTCACTCACTACCAAACCTAATAAGAACATTGGAAGAATAAATAATACAATAATACAAATCACGTCTACTGAATTCAGTTTTTTCAATTTCATTGACGCTGTTACACATCGAGAAGGTCTGTATGAACGCCATCATTTTCATGTCAGCCATTTAAAATAGAAAATTATATTATGTAGGAGTGGCAAGACTTTCGGACCACACTGTAGATTATATCGAATCAACTGGAAAGTCTTATGCTAGGAAAGTTCAGTTACTGTCACGTGCGAGAGAATTTTTCTCAGCGAGAAATTATGAAAAACATGAGGAAAACGTACGAGTAATGGATTTGGCGAGACATAAAGTGTGCTCTACAAAGTGGTTCAAAAGTCTTGTCACCGCCTACGAAAAAGTAATGAGAACAATAGAAGAAAAGGTAATACAGTAATACAAAGCACATGTGCTGGATTCAGTTTATTCTATGACGTTTTCACATCTAGGAGGTCTGCATGAATACCATCAGTTTTGTGTCAGCAATCTGAAATACAAAATTATATTATATAGCTGTCTATATTTCTGACAAGAGGTATTATATACACTATTTACATTATTTGTACTATTGCCCTCATCTTTGTTGCCATATTTATTACAACGTTTCGGCCCTTCATTATCTGTCTATATTTCTGAGATGAGGTATTATGTACACTATTTACATTATTTGGACTATTGTCCTCATCTTTGTTGTCATATTTATATAACGTTTCAGCCTTTCAGTATCTGGGTATATTTCTAAGATGAGGTATTATTTACATTATTCGGACTATTGTCGTCATCTTTGCTGCCATATTTATCACAACGTTTCGGCCCTTCAGTATCTGTCGATATTTCTGAGATGAGGTATTATGTACACTATTTACATTATTCGTACTATTGTCCTCATCTTTGCTGCCATATTTATCACAACGTTTCGGCCTTTCAGTATCTGTCTATATTTCTGAGATGAGGTATTATATACACTATTTATATTATTTGGACTATTGTCCTCATCTTTGTTGCCATATTTATCACAACGTTTCGGCCTTTCAGTATCTGTCTATATTTCTGAGATGAGGTATTATGTACACTATTTACATTATTCGGACTATTGTCCTCATCTTTGTTGCCATATTTATTACGACGTTTCGGCTGTTGTACGCTTGTCTTAACCTCAAAGACAAATGGCACAATGGATAAAGGCGTTAGTTAGTTAGTTAGTTAGTTAGTTAGTTAGTTAGTTAGTTCCATTGACAGGACCAAAGGAGTGTGATTTCAATACCCGGTTTAGGTAGTGGAGAACTTTCAGAGGGAAATTAACAAGAGATATCTGATAATTGACATCCATTAAACATGACACGTGGAACTAGAACAGTCTCCCCTAGTAAGCGAAATAAAGGGTTCGACATTCCAACCACCTGAGGAAGACCGAGGCATACAAGAGCCGAAACGTTGTAATAAATATGGCGACAAAGATGAGGACAATAATCCGAATAATGTAAATAATATATACATTATGTAGGTGTGACAAGACTTTCAGACCACCGTAGAAAAAAAAACCAGCGGGGACATTAATTGTTATTCACTTGGTGTTTATTATTGTAGTTCTTGTCATTGTAGTTCTACCAAAGGAGATTCGTATAATTTGACCCAGAACGAATAAGAAAATCAAAAACTGTTCGAATTGCAACTGAAATTAAGAAAGGCGTGAACCGACATCTCCCTAATACCTAGAGAAGAACTTTTGTCAACAAAATATCATGATGGTTCAAGGAAGAGAGTGGTGTGATTAAGTTCTAACTTAAGCAAATTGCTCTTTTTTAACTACCCGTCCTGGGTAGGATGATAAACTACATCCGCGTCCTGGGTAAGACGATAAACCACGTCCAACAGCAAGGCCTCTGATCAGGAGGTTTTGAGGAGAGTGGAATCACCTCTTAATTGATGGTTTTCCCAGGTCAACCCTACACACACACACACACACACACACACACACACACACACACACATACATATATATATATATATATATATATATATATATATATATATATATATATGTATGTATATATCCGTTTATACATTTCCAATGTTTCAGTCATGTTTATTGTATTTTATTATTCTTATTTTTTCTTCTAAACATAAGTCACACCTTTCTCTAAGACGATTAGTGGTACACGCGGAACCTATAATCTTCCAAACTATCTGTGGACTCAAACCATTCTCCTTCAATTCCTAAAATTTCTTTGAAGGAACTGTCTAGTGTTTTAATTTAGGCTTCGTAAAAGATTGCCTATAGGTGTAAAATCTCTGTTTCCATTCCCTCGCGCAAATTCCAATGTAAACATTATAATTTTTCATTTTTCTTTGGAGGGAAATGTTTGCTTGATATATAACCCTGGTAGATCTGCATTTGCCCTCTACTGGACAATTTTGTTTATATCTACAATTACATGAAGGTTCAATATCAGATTTGTTTTTTATCTCATAGAAATTTGTTAAAATATGGTTATACTAGTCTATACCAGGGTTGAATAAGGCTGACGATATATATATATGATAAGTCCAGTCGAATCCGTTACATTTACTTACGTGCTAATATTCTTGGGAAAGGTATGAATCCTCTTCTTCTCCCCCCACCCCAGTTATGGGTAAATAGCAGGGCAGGCTGGGTTCTATAGCCTTGGATAGCAACTGGTCTAGAAGGACAACTCTGAATTCAAAACTTGCAGTGTCATTTGGGGATCTTTTGGCACACGGTGCACCAGGTCTCTCTATTTGGCCCTTCAAAAAATCTGGTTGGTTCTGCACAAAACCTTCACGACAATAATCAGATCATATGTGCAGGTTGTGTGTCTGTCGGTCCCTAGGAACTCAGTGGCCTGATCCTCATACGTGGTAAAAGGGTCCCCGGTAAGCACGGGTCAACAGCCACGTCCACGGGACAACGATATATGATAAAATAGGTATAGGACACAGGTTCGATTCCCGTCGGTGGACGCATATTTTCTATGAAAATTTCTCGGACATTCAGTACGGTAAATGTTGTTTAATACTGTTTATTATAAACAGAGCATTTACTTAAATATTTGTATCTATAAAAAGAATGTATAACACACACACACACACACACACACACACACACACACACATATATATATATATATATATATATATATATATATATATATTGAATCTGCTACCTTGGTTTCAACCTTACGGTATCCTCAGGTAATTTTTATCAAATAACCTCTTAACGCTTTATTTAGTTTTTTTCACACTAATGAACTCTATATTATTGTTTTAATAAATAGATAGCCACACGACATTGGGTGTAATAAAAAGGGAGGAGGAGGATGTGAAGAAGGAAAAAGTAGAAGAACAAGAAGAAGAAAAGAGGGGAAGAGAAGAAAAGCAAGGGTATTATAAATGGATCGGTGTCGGGAATGAAATGTACATTACTTTTTGTCCAGCCTCATGTGTGCTTAAGAGGAATTTTCTAATATCTAAGCAAGGACTCAGCATTTCAGTTTTCTGGTTCAGAAGGTTCTTTGGATCTGAAAATATCATAATTGGTAATTTTAAATTCCACAAATAGTTAGTTTGGCCAAATTTGCTAACCATGTGTGGAATTTAAAACAACAAAAAAAAACGCACACACACACAACATGAATCCGATTGTAAGGCGGAAATCTTTTAAAAAGGCAAGCCTAATAACACACACATCAATATTTGCAACAACTGTCAACAGGTAAATATTAGCAATTAGAGTAAACTTGAAACCAAAGTAGCGGATTCAACTGACCTCCTGATTGTTAAAGTTAAAAATTCTACATGTTATTTATTTATTTATTTATTGAGACGTGTATTGAGCACTTTTTAATACTCCTGGTTTTGATTCAACTCTGACCATTATATATATATATATATATATATATATATATATATATATATATATATATATATATATATATATATATAAAAATGAATATTCTGTTTCATGCTAGACGCAGTCGTCAGGACTGACGATTGCGTCTAGCATGAAATAGACTGTCGCCTCTAAGTGTTGACTTCTATGTTCACTTTTATATTTACACGCTTTATCTCTGATATTGAGCATTTTATTCCATAAATATAGCACACCGTAAAACTATATTTCTTCATATATATATATATATATATATAAGTGAACATTGAAGTCAACATTTAGGGCGACAGGTTGTTTTCTTGCTAGACGCAATTATCAGGCCTGACGATTGCGTCTAGAATGAAACAACTTGTCGCCTCTGAGTGTTGACTACAATGTTCACTTTTATATATTTACACACGCTCTATCTCTGATATTGAGCACTTTATCCCATAAATATAGCACATCTTAAGAGTATAATTCTTCATATATATATATATATATATATATATATATATATATATATATATATATATATGCGAGGTATAGCAAGACTTGCAATATAGAAAATTATAGAGGTTAGTTAAACTGTGTGGGTGATTTGTCAGTTGATATTTTTTAAATACAGTTGAGGACGTTGAACAGAAAAAAAATACAATTTTTTCTCGGGTACTTTATGGCTGACTGAGTCAGTTCATACGCTAAATCCTGCATTATATTCTTCATTGGTTTTAAGAAAGGACAAACGTGAAAATTCTTCACCTATTAAGACTAGGCATTGTGCCTTGAACGATTTCAGGATTCTTCTTGATGATCGAACATTTTACCAATTATATATTTTAATTTTTTAGCGCTTCTTTCCTAAGTTTCAAATTCTGTTTTGAAATGCTAAAATGTTTGCTGTCTATATTAACTGTTTCTCCAACCACTTATGAAGAAGGAAATAACACAAAAAAGAAAGAAAGAATAAAGTGGAGGAAAGAAAGCATGAAGAAATAAAGGAAATGAAAACGAACGAAAACAGAAACGTGTTAGGAAAGAAAAAGGAAATGGGGGAGGAGAGTAAAAAGAAAGGGAGAAGGAAGAAAGGAGAGGAAGAAGTCAAAGAGTAAAGCAGGAAAACAGAAAGAAAAGAAAAATGACGAAAGAAAACAAGGAAAGAATGAAAAAAGAACAAAAATAAAAACGAAGAAGATATGTGAGAAAAAAAGGAGAAAAATAAGGAAGAAAGGAATAAAGAAACAAAGAATGAAAAAAAGAAAGAAATGAAAAAGAAAGAAAGAAAGTCAAAACGAAGATGAGTGAAGAAAAAAGAAAGACGGAAATAATAAGAAAGAAAGAAAGAGAAGAAAGAGAAGAAAGAAAGAAAGAAAGAAAGAAATGAAAAAGTAGTTGAAAACGAATCAAGTCAGAATGAAGCAAGGAAAGAAAAAATAGTAAAATTAAGAAAAAAGATTGGGAGTAAAGTTAAGAATGAGAGAATAAATAAACGAACGAATGAATGAATGAATGAAAAAATTAATTTGAAGAAACAATAATTTTTTTTTTTTTTACACACGTCATTGTCGTGGTGGGTGGAGTATTGTAAAATAGAAAATTAGCCAAGAATTGAAAACCCGGAATATGTTTTGTGTTCAACAAGGGAACGCTTAAAAACCTGAACATTCATTTCACTTTCTCTACTTTTTTTTCTTTTCTTTCCTCTGTTTCCTCGTCTGACCACTGGTGCATGCCTGCGTGTGTGCCTGTCTGTCTTTCGATCCAATGGAAGTCACATCTGTTGTTATCCGCCATTTTATCCATTTTTTTTTCTACTTTTTTTAACGACCGACAGCCTGGGCCAACGAACCGCTGTCGCTCTGAAATCGTCTGATGAGTCGGGGCGGGCGTTTTGCCAGCCAAACCCGGTCTTTTCCACCCGACCCCACTTAGCTTTGCCCGCCTGCTTCGCTGCCGGAGCGCGATAATCACGCTGAATTGACCAAGAGGCCGGACGAATGGCCGACAGGCTGCTTAGCCGACGTCAATGGACGCTTTTTTTTCTCCCTTCTCCCCTTCTTCACCCGCTGCGATGATGGGAAGGTTGGTGCTGGTTGCAATGCCCTCTTACGCGAAATGACACACGTGATAAGCGCGTATACGTCGCCGATGGGGTGACATACGTGCGTGATTGAGAATAACCCACCGGTCTACTCTCTCTTTCTCTTACCTCTCTCCTCTTTTGGCTCTCAGTTTTTTTTTTTTTTTTGCGTGTTTCTTTATTTTAATTTTTTTTTTATTCTTTCTTACTGTTTGGGCGCGTCTCACTATAAACCAATACGTATGTACATATTTATTGAGCAGAGCCTAATCTGGTTCAAGGCCTAATTCATGAAGCACTCACTAACAATGGCTTCAAGAAAAGATTCCTAACTATTGTTTTATTATAATTGATATCTCAGTCTGATAAAAAACCACAATAGCAAGACACCCAGTGAAATTCGAAGTCTATACATCAGAGATGAGATTTATACGCATGCGCGAGAGTGCCTTGCATAGGTTACTAGTGGATACCAATATTGGAATAGACGCTCCATTATGTTTTAAACACTATTTATTTCGTCTGCCGGCCTGTATAGCCGTGAAAGGAAAAATTTCAGAAGGAACAGCCATTTGAATAATGTGCATTTACGCTCTGTTACGAAGTGCTTCGCAATAAAGTAAGGTTAGATTTTGCGTTAAAAGAATACTCATTGGACCGCATTTTTAGCGAAAGCCCGCATCCGTTCAGCTTCGTATCCCAAACATAAACAAAGCAATTTCTCAAGAATTAATGGATTTGTTTATTTTTTCAATCTGACATGTTCTTATGACTTCAAACGTTGTTTTTTATTGGATAACCGTCACTGAGTCGAGCTAGTTTTATTTTAAACAGTATTTATTTCGTCTACCGGTTTGCTTACTTGCGAACGCTTAAAAAACAAAATGCTCCCTCCGACAGGATTCGAAAATGCGCACCCCTTTGCAGGCGAAACACACACACACACACGCACGCACTATCTATATACATCTACATATATATATATATACATCTATCTATCTATCTATAAAGAGAGAGGGAGAGAAGTTACTTTTACTGGATATCCGGTTAAGACGCCCGCTTTTTAGACATTGTGTATTACGTCTACTGACCTGTGTACACGAGGTCGGATTAAATATAAATCAATTAATTCTTTTTTATATATATATATATATATATATATATATATATATATATATATATATATATATATAACAGCAAAAATATCCAAATCGTGTACCAGCATAATTGTCAATTCCATACAATGTTTAATATCTAAAAAAAGACACGAAACTAATTTTGGTTTCTTTTTTTCAGGTTTTTAAATGAGAAGTTAAGCCATCTTGACACCATTTGTAAGAATCACTGAAAAATCCTTTGAGTTATTCTTCTCGAAAGGGAACAGTTGAAAATCGTTTTGCGTCAGCCCAACTTTCTTCCCAACTGAGCAATGGTGAGAGGAAAATGATAACATACTCTGTCTTCCATCTTCAAAGTTAACTCAAGAACCATCAAGAGAACGGTGAAATCAGTGCTGTATCGAGAAATGCATAAGTCGATACACACATTAGTAGTAATTTATTGCGAAGAATAAAACGGTACTAACAGTCGAGAACACAGTCTACTGGAATAACAATTGACTGTGAACTTCACTTCAGTTCTGTTTAACTTCAGTATTTACCCGAAGCCTCGCTACAAGGTGGGATGTAACACAAGGCCAGTTTTTAACGTGGGGCTATCCGAGCCCGTAGGCTCGGGCAAAAATATCCTGTAGACCCTGGTTTGTCTACTTCCCCAGACGAGACATAGCCTTTTCGGCATAGCCTCGTTTGCGTTCCTCTCTGCCCGGAGGCAAAGAGGTCGACGAGACGTTCTGTTCAACTTCCACTCTCTCAGTAAGAGAGCATGCTATTTATCTTTTTTAGATCCGTCCATCTTGTGGGGCTGATCCGATACTCCACAACATCTCCCTTTTTGAATTTACTTCATCTATAAGTTGTATTTTTGTCTTTTTAGGTTTATTTGTATAATCCTTGACAATTCCCTTTTTCGTTTACTCAACCGTTTTTCGTCCGGAGCTACTAAAGGCATTGGTACCTTGAATAGGTCATAAATAACCTTCATCGGTTCTGTCTTTTGGTTATTCATACCGTTCAAGTGTCTTTTCCTTATCTGGTTGTGATGTCTTTTAACCGTCATTGTCGGGTCTTTAATCATGTATATCAATCACTCGATGTGTTTATTTATGACACCAGTATTTCAGTACTCTTTACTGACCCTATCTTTTTTGAAAAGAATCTTTTCACCTCATTTTTAGGATTTTGTAATTGTGTTTTATCTTCTTGTTTTCATTTGGTAACAGCTTGTCGAATACTGATTTTTTTTCCCTCACGAACATTAATTCTGCCGGTGACAACCCCGAATTTTTACTTGGGTTCGGTGTCACCCGATAGATTCTTAAGAATTCTGGTATCTTGTCAATGGATTTGTTTCCGCCTGACTTTTTCAAAGATCACTTGAAAGTATCCACAAATCTTTTTGCTTGGTCATTAGATCGTGGATAATATCGTGCAGTAGTCAGATGTACAGTTGAAAAAAGGTTACAAAAATCTTTCAACTCCTTTGACGTGAATTGCGTGCAATTGTCCGAAACAATCGGGAACACCGAATTTTGCAAAAAGTTCAGGCAAAAATGTTATCGTACCACTACACGTAGGATTTTTAAATTTTATCACCTCTGGCCATTTAGAAAAACTGTCAACCACAATCAAATAGTATTGCCCCTTTATTAGACCTGCAAAATCAATATGCAGCTTTTCTCAAGGTCTGTCTGTCTTTGGTCAAGGGTTAAATTTCACTGGTGGTGCCTTTGCTGCAATCGTATAACCTCTGCATCTTTTTTTTTTTAGATTTTTTTTCTATATCTTTGTCCATATCGGGACAAAAAAAATAACTTCTCATTAAAACTTTCATCTTCGATATACCAGGGTGTCCAGTGTGAAGATCTTTAAGTACGTTTTTTTAGCGCTTCCGGTCTTACCACCGTGCATATATATTCCATCAGAGATAGAAAAATGTTTTCACCATCTTTCTTTTTGTAATGATGGCTACAAACTCCATCTTAAAATCATAATTTAATGATATTGTTGGTTACTAATTTGCTTCTTTTTTCTCTTGATATACTCGTCTATTTTTTTCTTTGATCCTGATTTTCTCGTGCGTCACAGGTAATTCCCGTATGGTGTTGTATAGCACGCTTTTTATTTCCATTTCTATTTTTAATCCTGTTATCACAGTTTCCTCTAATTGATCACATAGTTTGAGGATTAACCTGGATAACCCCTCTGCTTGAACCAACCTCTTTGGCTGAAGGATCTCTATCTTAAAATTATTATTTAATGATATTGTTCTCCATCTCTGAACTTGAATTGGAACCAAAAGTAGACAATAAGAGTAGATGGTCTGTTTGAAGCCTAACATTTCTTCGATGTATGAATCAATAGAACCTTTTTACAGCAAAAAATACCTCTAAATCACTTTTTCAATTTAACTGTATCCTTTTTCAGCTGGCAATAGGGTTCTTGACGCATGTGCAATCGTTTTTAATTGACCGTTGCATTCTTTGTGCAATATTACAGCTCCTAAGCCCAAGTTACTTTCATCCTCGATATACCAGAGTGTCCAGCGTGAAAATATTTAAGTATTCTTTTTTTTTAGCGCTTCCGGTCTTACCACATGTTCGCCGTGTATATATACTCCATCAGAGGTGGACATTTTTTTTCACTATCTTTCTTTTTGTAATGTTGGCTACTAATTTGCTTCTTTTTCTCTTGATATTCTTGTCTATTTTTTCTTTGATCCTGATTCCCTCATGCTTCACAGGTAACTCTTTTTATTTCCATTTCTATTCTGCTTTTTAAATCAGTCCAACTTGTGGGGGTTCTGTATTACTCCACAACAATTTAGAAAGAAAGAGGAAACAGTAGAGAGGAAAACTGGATCAGGAGGTCACAACTGGAAGAGGGATCATCATATCAATGTAGAAACTATCCAACTCGATCCATAAGATGTTTGGCACGTGAGAGAGGAGTTTCAGCTATGACAGTTCATCAATAGCAGTGTAAAAAGACTTGAAAATGAAGTCGTACGTGAGACATGTTACTTCAGGTAAGAAAGTTTTCAGGTAATGAGAAATATTAGAAGTTTGGCATTTTGTATTGATAAAGTAGAGATGAATAATTTTCGTCAGTCTCTGGTCGAAGTGTTATAAAAACCTTGGATAATTCCAGTAAGATATCTTTAATCATTTCTAAGATACAACGGTTCAAAGCTTAACCTAACAAATGGAAAATTGGTTTTACACTATGGGAAATTTTTGCTGTTACATCGGTAGTGCTAGTATAGCTAATGTCGGCCCACAAGGGTTCCGTCTACACAATTTCACTCACAAGGCTTGGGCCAACCCGTGGTATTGTTTTCAGGCACTTTCCAAAGGTGCCGACCGCTGGGATCGATCCCCCAGTCCTATAGCATCAGCAATATATATGCGCGCCCGCACGCGCGTGTGTGTGCAAGTATATAAAAGAATTCGTTCTCTAATCGAGCAGCATTTACCCACTCACGACTTCAGCACATTTTGTGATTCAGCATTAAGTGTTTAATTTCTATTCGAAAGCTCCCCTCCCCCTGTTTCTAACAAAATTTCTGTTGAAGAGTTTCTTTAATGAATTATTCGTCAGTAGCCGTTGAATGCCAACACACTTTTTTTCCGATTTGGAATAAAGAAAAAAAAGAGTCGATACGGTTTCTATTAGATTATGGTGATAGAAACTTGCGCAGCATCAACCAGGTCTACTTATCGTCTTACTTTACAAAGACTAACGGTAGAAGAAAATAAGAAACAATTTGTTTCCTCTTGTTTTTTTTTGTTTTTTTTTCATTTGTCTAACTTAATCTTTTGATATCTGTATTTAACTAGCTTGATGTTAGCGTTTTAAAAAAATATGTATAAATATATTAGAAAAATAAAGTTGGAAAAACAACGATAAAATTACAAAGAATGACCGATGAATCTCTGGTAGTATTTTTTCTTTCATATTTTAGTCGTTGCGCGTATATTTATATGTTTTTGTCCTCGATTGATCATGAAGAGCGAAGAGCAATAAGCGATTCGCCTTTTTTCATTGTTTCTGTTTTTTCAAGCCACCTCTCTTACGGCAAATCATTTGTCTTTGCTCTTCCTCTGTATTCTATATATACTTTTAAAATCCCAGTTTTAAGGCGGAAATAAATGTTTGTGCCGTACATACTATCTATCTATCTATCTATCTATCTATGCCTGTTCATATCTATCTATCTATCTATCTATCTATCTATCTATCTATCTATCTATATTTCGCAGTCTGTTCATTATCTATCTATCTATCTATCTATCTATCTATCTATCTATGTATGCATGTGTGTATTTTATCTATTTTTCTCTATATATGTGTCTATATAATTCTGTGGATATCTTCATCCACACACGCATAAACATTCAAATGCACATACACACATTTTATTTCTAACTTGGTGTGAGGGAGAGAGAGAAAGAGATGGTGGTGGGAGAGACACTGAAATAAAATAAAAAATATATTTAAATTGTATTTGAAACCATGGAAGCTGTCGAATTAACGTCGTTCATATTGTCACAAAGATTAGGGGGACACGGGGTATGGATTAGTCGCGTCATCTTCCTCCATGGGCCAGGGGCAAAGAGTGAGAAAGGGAAAATCTCTCTCTCTGTCTGTCTCTCTCTCTCTCCTCGTGTGTGTATGTGTTGAGTTGGAGAAGAGCTTAGTTTACTGAAGCTTGACTTCCATTTTTTCCTTCTCCTCATTCCCTTGTCGGCTCTTTTAGTTAATAATCAGCGACCCAGCTGACAAAAAGCGTGCAAAGATGAGGTCCATCGATTCTAACTTCCAGTTGGCAATGTTGCCTACATGAGATAACAACTTATTTGGATTTGCATAGACAAAAGCAAATTCGCCTTTTCTGGTGGCGATGGGCGGTGGTGGGGAAGAACCGAATCTCGTCTGTAACTCGTCTCTTACGAATGACAAAAGTATGTCATAAAAACGGTTTAGCGAAAACGTCATTAAATAGATTTTACTTATACAATATTCAACCCATTCTTATAAGCTTGCGATCCAATCTCGTTAGCCATTCTTTTTTTTGCTCTTCTTTTTCTTCTTCTCCCTCTTTCTCCTCCTTTTTCGCTTCTTCTTTTTCTTCTCCGTCGCCTGTGATGCTCTTTTGTTGGGCGTAGACCTCCACCAAATTCAATGGGAGGATTGGCTTATTATCTTACCGACGCTGACCCAATGTGTGTTGTTAGGGGTCTGGTATGACACGCTTGGCCGTTCATGTCACTTTTCGATTCAAGATCACCCAAATGTATTTACGCTTGGCAAGCGAATATAACGAACCCGATTGTAATTTGAACTCGGCTCTCCAAATTCTCATTCCGAACGGTCATCTATTGCACCATCAAACGTCACTCATCCAAGCTTCTAACACCTGGTATTTGCAAGCGGTCACCCATCTAACCAGGCAGGACGTTGCTTAACTGGTTTTTCAACATGATAAGGCCGTAAGCACGTTAGCCATTACACGGTGGTAAATATTCTATACTGTCGCGTAATGTTACCTAAGTTATTATTCGCTTTTCGTGAGTTGAAGTTCAAACGTGTAAGAGGTCAATTATCATCGATTTAGAAAAGATGTGTGTCTATGAAAAGAAAAAAATGTGTGTCTATAAAAAGAAAAATGTGTGTCTATGAAAAGAAAAAAATAGCGACAAAAAGGATTAAGACAAAGTATATTTAAATATATATTCTATAATCAAACAGATACCAAAATCGATTCATCACAGGCTTTCGGACAATTCCTCCAATGAATCCATATTTAACAAAGCTAAGAAAGACTATGAAACAGCCCTAAAATATAGTGGATTCCCAACAACACTCACATACTCACCACAGAACACAAGAAAGGCCAACAGGAAGAGAAATATCATATGGTTCAACCCACCGTACAGCAAAAAAGTGACAACAAACGTAGGAAAAATATTTTTCAAACTCTTACACAAACACTTCCCGGAATCAAGCACCCTACACAAAATATCCAACAAAAACACAGTAAAATTCAGCTACAGTTGCACCAAGAACATGGCACAAATAATAAAAAATCACAACAGGAAAACTATCAACAAACCTCACGAACAAATTAAACCCACGTGTAACTGCAGAATAAAGAATGAATTTCCCTTAAACTTGCAGTTTGTCCGGATTGAGAGACACATGAAGTAGTTCGGAGAGCACAACAACCGAAATGTTGTGATCGTAACAACAAAGATGAGGACATTAGTCCGATTTTAATTAAGAATTCCTCATTCAAGATTTTCAGGCAGAGATTTTTATTTCATTTATTTGGTGTTTTTTTTTATTATTATTATTTTAAGTTCGCATGAAATGGTTTTGCAGAATATGACATACAGGAAATGTTTTTCCTACATTAGTTTCCGGGAACACGCTCGTGCGCACGCGCACACACACACAATCTTTGGAAAAACTGACAATGAATATAACAGCTTATATTCATAACAGCCATATCTTTTTGTTCTACAGAATTTATAACAATTTCAGTTTTTACTTCTTTCTCTTAAGTTCATAGCGCAGACCTCATTGAGTAACCCTCTGCCTTGAGTGGCACTTGGGCCTTGTATTGGATGAACATTATTTAAAAAAAGTATCTTTTGGTTGCACATTAAGCAGAGAAAATAAAACTCTCAGACAATTTAGATGTTTCTTTTATGTATCGTATCCATTAAGAACATGAGGAATCATGGCCTTCCACGACTTCCTATCCTTTCTAGGACTATATTTATCTCCTTATTATCTTTTCCAGTGATGAATCTGCCATCACTTTAAGCTATTTTGTTCTAAAAGTACGTTCTTCAAAGTTATTTTCATACTTTGAGAATATTTTCATTAATCGTTTTTTAGTTTTCCGCACCCAGCCTTATATGTTAGAAGCCGCTGTCACAACACCTCTCCCCTACCTGCAAATCTATAATGACACCCACGCACCATCAGACAGCCATGTCCGCTGTGAGATCCGTCCTAGAAATTGACATTTAAACCGACTTCTTTTACTAATTTCTATTTCGTTTTCCAATTTGAACTTTTACTGTTTGTTTTGCCCAATCAGTAACTGCCACGTCACTCTTTGCAGTCATTACGAAAGCCCAACATGATGACCTCCTCAAAGGTTCAAAGTCTTCTTTTTGTCTTTGTTCTTATAATCAAAAGCGCGGACCGTTTACCATCACCGCCACTAGCACCAATGTTGAAATTAGAATCATTCCTAGTATTTTCTGATGTGCATAGAAAAATGAGAAATAGCGAAGATGCCTTATAGGCTATTATTATTACATTTGAGTGAGAGATTAGCAAGCTGGTCAAGCACATTCATCCCAGCCAAATGTGTGCAATATAATGACTGGTTCTGATAACAGATGCGTATCATTTTACAGATTGTGCTCAGTTATCAATAACTTCAAGTTGGATAACCCAGTCTGATTAGCATTCGATTGACTGTGTCCCGACTTATTTAGATATAGCTCCAAAGTTGCTTTGGCTGCCTCATCCTTGAAATTAAAAAAAAAATAACAAAAAAAATTTTGAACATGCAGCCATAATGTTTCCCTATTCATGACATTCTTGACCAGGGATGCATAGTGCATCAGGCCCTATGGGACACAACCAACTGGTCAAAGTTAAAAACGGACAAGTAAATAGTCACATTTACTGTAGACTAACTTAACTGACCAAGATAATATATGGCCATGTTAGAACCTCTGATCAATTAAAGATCATGCCTGTCTAGCATGGAGACATTTATTATTATTATTATTATTATTATTATTATTATTATTATTATTTTACTTCCTTTGATTTTTTTTTTTTTTTTCCGGTCCACATTTGCCAAATTTTCTTTCCTTAACTAAAAAAAAAAACTAAACTACAACAACAAAAAATTAAAATACTGATGAATACATAATTTTGTTAGTTTACAAAACCTTAAATCTCATCCGTGCAAAAGATTGTGAGATTAACAAAATCAGAGGATTAATGGTCAGATTAGAGGATTTGCTATTCTCTTTCTGTCTATCAGTCTTCACATGCACACATGACACACCAGGTGTCCAATCTGGGGACACTCAACAAAAAGGTTGTGGTCGGAAAAAAGGTATCAATTTGGTCAATTTGGGGCCAGTGTCACGGAAAAGCTTTGCATCACTGGAAAATGAAGTCGGTTGAATTGAAAGAGCAAGTCTGTTAGAGTTATTAAGATTCTTAGTATCGTTATTAAAGGAAGAAATAAAATTACCATGATAAGTCATTTTATTCCGAGTACTTTCAACATTAGCACAATCTCGTCATCAGGGTCTCGTTTTAATTTTTCTAAGACAAAAAAATAGAAAATTAAATTTTTACGTGTGAAGTGAAAATTGTTAAGGTTATGTACTGTACAATTTTTAATTTTATCATGTAGACACGTAATCAAACGTTATTTGTAATAAAAGAAAAATATTTAAAACTATTAATGTTAATTTTCTTTCTTCCTTTAATAACGATGCTAAGAAACTTGTCTGTAATTACGAGAGGATCCTATTAAAAATAAGTAGACAAAACTTGTCTAAATTATTTAATGAGACATGTCTTAATGATAACATGCTGACAAAATATACGCATATATATATATATATATATATATATATATATATATATATATATATATATATATATACTTTGAAAAGTCAAAAAGCGTATCATATATATATATATATATATATATATATATGAAAAGTCAAAAGCATCTCATATATATATATATATATATATATATATATATATATACTTTGAAAAGTCAAAAAGCATGCTATATATATATATATATATATATATATATATATATATATACTTTGAAAAGTCAAAAATCATGTTATATATATTATTCGGACTAATGTCCTCATCTTTGTCGCCATATTTATTACAACGTTTCGGCCGTTGTACTCTCCGGCCTACAGGTGGTTGGAATATCGAACTGAACCCTTTATTTCGCTCACTGGGGTAGACTGCTCTCGTTCCGCGTGCCATGTTTAATGGATGTCAGTTATCAGTTATCTCCTGTTAATTTCCCTCTGAAAGTTCTGCACTGCCTTAACCGGGTATTGAACTCACACTCTTTTGGTCCTGTCACTGGATCTAACTAACGCCTTTATCCACTGTGCCGTGTGTCCTTGTAATAAATATGGGAACAAAGATGAGGACAATAGTACATAATACCTCATCCCATCCATATATATATATATATATATATATAATATATATATAAAATATATATATATATATATATATATATATATCCGTAGTATATAGGTTTATATATATATATATTTATGATATATATTATATATATATATATATATATATATATATATATATATATATATAAATATTGTTATATTGCACAATGTAATAACTCAAACAATTTCATAAAGTGCTTTCCGTAGTCTAAGGTTTAGTAAACTATTTTGAAATATTTATCTCATATTTTCTATAAGGCATTCATTAAATTTGTTACTTGTTAATTTGTCACACACACACGCACACTATCAATGGAAATTAATGAATTAAGAAAATATGGCCGTAGTCCACTTCAAAGTATTCTCCTTAGATTCTCACACATTTATCCCAGACTCCTTTCCACTTTCCAGTCTGTAAAATCTCTTTTCAAGAAAGTCATCAGTTAGTGTATCGGGTTCTAAATCAGGTTACCCGGTTATATACAGTTGACTCTATAATTTTGGACATAAATACTTGACTTTTCAAATATAAATATATATATATATATATATATATATATATATATATATATATATATATAACCAAGTATATGATTCGTGTATACAGAATAAATTCCAATAACCAAGAATTACTATTCTTAAAAGGGTGCTCAATACATATTTATGTTATAATTTTTTAAATAAATAATTATATATATACATATATATATATATATATATATATATATATATATATATATATATATATATATATATATATATATATATATATATATATATATATATATATATATATATATATATATATATATATATATATATATATATATATATATATATATATATATATATATATATATATATATATATATATATATATATATATATATATATATATATATATATATATATATATATAGGCAGTGAGGACGGATGTTCTTGAAATGGTTATTATACAGCCCCAGGTTGAAGGACATATGTCCGACAGGTACCATTCGGTCTGTGGTATCTTAGCATTTTTGTCTTTTCTGTTTAAGCCATGGCGCTGTGAACGATAGAGCATTGCGTATTCACCTACGACGGTTTTGTAAAGAATAACCAGTCCAGCTTGATTTCGTTTGCAATCTATTCAACACAGTGTTCAGGTCAGCGAGTAGATTTACTCGGTATTACAGGTCATCGAGACATTATAAGAATGAACTATGGGGAAAGCTTGGTAGCAAAACCTGTGGCTTAAAATGTAAGTCACTTGCTGGATCCTCATGGCAAGGCCACTTGATTGGAAGATTGGAGGTTTTATAGAATCGCCTCAGTTGCTTTTATTCCCAGGTTCGCACAAATCCGGGGTGGTAGCACTTGTTAGGTTCCCGACTATGGGCCAAAAGTGAACCTCTATACAAATCAACAGTATATTTTTATAGTAAAATAACCAATAGTACATTTTATGATCTACAAAATATATATCAGAAAAACCCCAAACGTATAAAATCTGGTACAGAGTATCTGCAGTTGAAAGTATAAAATTCCGAACAATTATTATATACCATCATTAAATAACCCATAGAGGTGTTGATATGCCACCAAATAAAATCAACCAACAAAGCAACCAACATGAAAGAACTTTCATGACATTAGTCCATATAACATCTTACCAGTAATCATGTCTACACAGTCGTGTATATACACAAAAGCTGAGTATCACCTACCATGTATTCAATTGTGTAAACAGAATAATATATAAGAATATAATCTATTCTTAGCACGGGCAAGGAATGGCTTGCTAATTTTAAGTTTTCTAAAACGAAACTACACTTTCAATCGTCTCAGAAAATTAAATAGCAAATTCTACATTTTTATTCCTTGTAAAATTGTTTTAAAACTTAACAAAATCTCCCCAAGATGAAATTGCACCTACTGTAGCATTTTCCCTTTCCTGAAATAGGAATTTTATATTCAGACACTATTTCCAGTAAAATAAACTCAAAATTCTTAGAGTATACATGGACAAATAATAAAAATCGGAGTAAACATGAAAGGCACTTCTATGATTTCCCTAACATTGTACCAATTATAGCGCTTGTAATTTTAGCCTCGATTTAAAATGTTTCCAGTGTTATGGCGGCTGTGAGGGGGAAAAAAAGAAAATGATTGTATTTAAAGTTGTCACGTGATTCCTTTTGACTTCAAAAGCAGGAAATTATTTGTTCTCTTCCTAAATAAGAAAAAAAAATAAACGAAAACATTTGCAAAGCTCCTACTTCCGCTTACTATCGATCCCGCCTTTTTCGACGTCACATATTTTTTTTTTCACCAACTTTCTCGCAAGAGACTCATGCGACAATGTTTTCCTTTCTCTCTCTCTCCCCCTCTATCTCTCTCCCTCCCTCTCTCTCTCTCTCTATATATATATATATATATATATATATATATGGTTGTTATTTTTAATTTTTTGCTGCTATCTAAAAATTTTGTTATATATATATATAAAATGAGATAGCACACATTCAGTGTTGGTAGGAATAAAACAGTGATCGATGTAAAATAACAAAGCTAAATTAGTACTCGTGTATACATATATATATATATATATATATATATGTGTGTGTGTGTGTGTGTGTGTGTGTGTCTGTGTGTTGTGTGTGTGTGTGTGTGATAAAATATACTTTTACAAGAGTAGAGCGTATCAAATATAAGAAGTGTGGGCGGTGATGTTAGCAGCAAGTGCCGACAATCTGTTTCATGCGCCATACCTAAAGATTGCGTCAAGCGTGAAACAGAATCATCGCTTAGTATTAATATCAGTGTTCACATTTCATATATATATATATATATATATATATATATATATATATATATATATATATATATATACAGGAGAGAGAGAGAGAGGGAGAGAGAGAGAGTGAAACAAACATTTTGAGCCAAATCAATGAATCAATAGAACAAGAAAACGTCTTAATTATAATAATGTAATATTGTATTATTGCTGTGGTAAAATCATGAAAAAGCTTATTGATAGTGAAAAGAGGAAGCGGCTCAGCGACGTTACTGTTAATTGTAGGGAGAAAAATCACTTGTCCCATGGAAGGTAGGATTAAAAATATGATATACCTGGCTAAAACATAACAAACAAGTAAGGACTGTGCAAGGAATAGAAATTGTACATAGGTGCCACTGACAATAGGTGGGAAAAAGCAATTATAACCATACACGACGGTACCCGACAATTTCGCCCCAAAACATATATTCCACTGTCAATAAATAGCATATTTTTTTTAAAAATAAAAACATTTTTCGGTCCACACATATTTCGTCTTAGTGTTTGCCTATGTATGGGAAAAAATTGGGCCCTTAAGATGACAATTTGAAATTATCGAAAGTTCTTGGCATGTGTCTTCCATCTGGCAACAACTTGAATTTAAGGAAATTATTATTCAAGTAATTGAAAAAAAAACAAAAAAAAAACTGTAGTGTAATTTAAGACATGAAATAATTGAAACACTGACCATCCCGCTACGATGGTCTCTACCAATCAGGTATCATCAGGCAATAAAATTTTGTCCGATGATACCACATTGGAAATCAAAGCCATGTTCTAATTATATAAATATATATATATATATAATTATATATATATATATATATATATATATATATATATATCGGGTGTAACAGCAAAATTGTCCATTTGTTAGATTAAGCTCTGAACCGTTGAAATGATTAAAGATATCTTACTGAAATTCTCCGAAGTTTTTATTACACTATCGGATTCTACTTTGAGCTATAAGAATGTACAATTACTCTGCAAGATTAACAGAAGAATCGTAATGAAATCGATCATAAATGAAAATGACATGTTCATCATTAATTAATCATTGCTAGGGATCGGAAGCACATGAAGGATTTAAATAAAGTTCAAATATGTTTATATTACTCCAGGGTTATTTTCCAACTTATTCAAGATGATCTTCGCCCTCTCTAACCTTCTAACTTTCTGTTCTGAAGTAAGAAGATACCACATACGATTTCATTTTCACTGCTCTTTGGACTTTCATAAATGAAAATCCTCTCTCACGTGCCAAACATCTTGTGAATTGAGTTGGATCTTTCCTAATCGATAGATTTAGGTCTAAATTGAAATGATGATCCCTCTTCCTGTTGTGGCCTCCTGATCCAGTTTTCCACTCTATGGCACCCTCCTTTTAAAATTTATTCACCCGAAGACCTGAATAATATTTTTCTTCTCACAATTGCTCAGTGGGGAAGACAGTGGACCTCACAGAAAGCGATTTTGACCTGTCCTCTTGTTAGCTGAATAACTCAAAGGGCTTTTTCAGTGATTCTTACGACAAATGGTGTCAAGATGCCCAACAGTCTTATCTGAATATCTGGAAAAAAAGAAACTGAATTAGTTTAGTGCTTTTTTGTTTTATTTTTTTAGAATTTAAACTTTTTGTGGGATGGGAAATATCCCACGCTGTTATACGATTAGTGCAATTTTGCTGTTACACACGGTATAAATTAACTGATTCAAAATATGGAGCACCCTAACACCAACCCTATTCTAATATTCACTTGAAGATGGAATGGAACTAATGTTTTTTTATTTAATTACAAAATTAAATTTGAAGTCTTTAGCTTCCATGGTTATTACTGTGTAGCGAAAAAAACATATTTTAAATCAGTTAATTTATAATAAGTCCACATTTTTGCCATAGTGATCGTCTAGGGATATAGCAACAGGAAAATGTGTTGCCACTTTTTCCGTTGTCCTTCGTCTCTTGTCCGGTCAAAACGATTGATTTCAAAATTTCTGATACAACACTGGCACAGATATCTTCAGTTAACTCTATCCTGGGCAACTCGCTCGAAGTTAGTATACAGGTTATACAAGTCAGTATAGAGGTTACACTCTCGCTTGTCTTTATACCTAAGCCACGGCCGTTTAACGTTGTCCCCTGTCAAGCTATTTATACATGAAGACTAGATATTCTGTTACTCATCCTTGTAACATGACGAACCCAGCAAAGTTGTGACTGCATCAGGAAGGTTCCAGTTCCACCAATATTGCATTTTGCGAAGTGATCGGCATTGGACTCCCTATCGACAAAAGTATAGCTAGATACTGATACAACGATTGTGGAAGACATCCAACTGATTGATATGTCACCTATATGGGATCCACGATTCTGTGCCATACAACAGTGTGATCAAAACGACTGCTCTATAAACCCGTCTTTTAGTGTCAAATTTGATACTCCTCTCATCCCACATGCGATGGCGAAACTTCCCAAATACACTTGTAGGTATGGTAATCCGATTTGTTAGTTCGACATCTCGGGATGTATTTGCATTCATCTTAATTCCTAAATATGTAAATAACTTTACCTTCTTCAAGTTTTTCACATCGATCTCTATAGGAGTGTTTGGGAATTGATGCACTGGTGGAGGTTGTCTGATAACCCGAATCTGCATTGGCGGTTACTGGATTATCACTGTTTTAATTATACTAATGGTAAGGCCAAAAGATTTGCATATATATACACTCTGATTTAACAGTTTAACGTCTTAAGCAAACGTTGATATATATATATATATATATATATATATATATATATATATATATATATATATATATATATATAAAGGAAGAACAGTAAGATATATAATCCAGTGTTCTTACTGATATTTTTTCTTTTTACAAAAACAGTGCTCAGTGTAAATTTACAGGGCCTAAATATTACAAATTAAGTGATATAAGATATGTTTTTTTTCACTACACAGTAATATCCATGTTTCAAAATGGCTTAAAAGCAAAATTTAATTTTATAAAAACATTGGGAATAACTTATGTTTAAATTTACTAATTTTTAAACGCACACATAAATCCATAATTCGTTGTTACCTAGGATACAGGGAAATCCAATCATTCAGACAAGGGGCGGTAGCGTGTTATTTTATATATATATATATATTATATATATATATATATATATATATATATATATATATATATATATATATATTGTCATCCATTGACAGATTGTTTCGCTGTATACAGCTCTTCAGTGTTAGCTAGACGTCCGGTTGCCTTTAGCTAGGATCGAAACTAAGCTGAATTGACGTTGTCGGAGATTGTACCACTATGAAGTTAGGGATGAAAGTGAATTTTAGCGTATTTATTTTTCGAAACAAACACAGTAATCGAGAGGACTCGATTCGCTTTACCGAAGAGTTTTGCATTATTAACAGTAATAGTCACTGTTTACAAACCCGCACTTCCTCCCTCAGAGACCTCAACCGAAATAAATTTTTCAGAAGCCTATATATTGTGATCCACAGACAGAATGTTTCGCTGTATCAGAGCTCATCAGTGTGGCTAGACGTCCGCCTCTAGCTAGGATCGAAATTGAATTGACGTCAGTCGGAGATTCTACCACTAAACGGTCGGTGCGCGGCTGGGATAAAGGTGAATTTTAAGCGTATTTATTTTTAGATAAACACACAGCGACCGAGAGGACTCGATTCGCTTTACTGAAGAGTCTTGCATTATCAGCTGTAATAGTCACAGTTATATTAAATAATAGCTGCCACTCGTATTCGAAGATACACGTCTACTAGGGCGATTAGCAAATCCCTATTGCAGACGCTTGCTCGAAACCGAGTTCAACTGCAATTAGGCTGAGCAGAACATAGTTACAGTTTCTGGGAGAGTGTGTGTGATTAACAATTTGAACAAGGCCAGCAATCTCAAGCACTCGGCCACGATGACTTGTGGCTTTATTCTAGCACAACTAGTCTACCCAATTTCATTCACAAGGCTTGGGTCAACCCGTGGTATGGTTTTCAGTCACTTTCTAGGGATGCCTCACGCTGGGATCGACTTCGATCCATTCCGATAAGATCAGGAAGTCTCCATCCTGACAAATCGACCACATTCGAACCCGGGTCTCGAGCGAATGTCCTAACCTCTCGGCCAGCGCCCATAATATATGTTTTTTTGAAAAGTTTTGAGGGCTTTACCCTGATCAACCAATCGAATATGACTTACGTTAAATTCAAACAAAACGAAAAAGGAAAAAAATAGAAAATATTATCTTAGAAATTCGTCATGTCCAGAAGTTGACATCTAGCTGACATGTTAAGATTACGCCCACCGATGATAGATCCTGGTAGGGTTTTCAGCTTCCTTAGGATAGCGTCGCTGAATAAGTTGAATACATCTGGGGAGAAGATCTGTTGAAAACCTTTCGAAAGACGAAACGTGTAATATAGGTGTGTTTTTTTTTGTCATTCCTTTAAGCGCTATCTATTTGTCTGTTTCCAAGTGTGTGTGTGTGTGTGTGTGTGTGTGTGTGTGTGTTTGTGTGTGTGTGTGTGTGTTCTCACCCAAATCTTTCTTGTGTGTTTGCTTGTGAGTGAAGCTCGCCTGAAATTATTCAACAAACAAAGAATCAAGTGAAACGGATCGAGACAGAACAAACGATAGACACAAATAATTTAACATACACAACCCAATTCACCTTACGAACCAACCTTAACTCCTTCCATCCGGCATTTCTTTTTTAAATCTCAAATATTTCTTTTTTTCTTTGTTTTACTATTTTGATTTTTTTTCTTTCTGTTGTTTCGTTTTTATTAATCTTCACTACTCGGCAAATCGGCGACGTTTTTCTTTTGTCCTTTGTTTTTGTTTTTTTTTTTTAATTTTCGGTCGACTGATGCCAGGGCGTAGCAGGTAGGCCAAGTAAGGTTGGTCCAATAAGGGCAGCTGCTCTTACGCTTATCACCGGTATTCTAGAGTACACTGGGGGTCTACCAATCGTGCGGGCGCTGATTGTAGAGATTGTGTGGTGCCAAAATGGGTAAATGTGTGCGTGGGTATCGACAGGGAATCATAACGTTTGTGTTCCTAGGGCTAGGGAGATTATCGCGTTAGTTTCGTCAATTGTGGGTATGGAAGATGTCTCTTCAGTCTGAATATCTTTTCGAATTTGTCAAAAAGTTATTCAGCAGACATTTTTTATGGGAAGAATTGGAGAATCATAATCTTACTTCGTCGCTTCATATGGTTTATTCAAATACTGTTGTAATACTGGGGAAATGGAATGAGGTTATATATATATATATATATATATATATATATATATATATATATATAGTAAAGGTAATAAATCAGTTGGTATATAATCCAAGTGTATCCTAGAAATATAAAATATTAAAACTGATCCACAAAAAGACCTCAATATGTTTATTATTACAGAGCAAATAATTATTAAACAATAGAATCGAAAATCACCTCATATGGGAAACAGGCCTTTCAAGCGTCAGTCTTATTCAACCCGGCATATAGACTGGGTTTGTGTCGAAATTAGAAATTTAACTGTGATAGATGTCGAAAAACTAATACAGAATTTATCCATTTCAATGTTTCAGTCAGACAGTAATTAGAGGAGGGTGAAAGGTATTTGACTTAAAGGGAAGAGGTTTTATAAAATTATACCCGGATAATTACCTTATGACATTAAATTAGGGTTATATGAAGAGTGAAGTGTTAATTTGAAACAAAGCTCTCTCTCTCTCCCTTTCTTTCTCTCTCTCTCTCTCTCTCTCTCTATATATATATATATATATATATATATATATATATATATATAGTTTTATAGTTTTATGGTATGCTATATTTATGGGTTAAAGTGTTCACTATAAGAGGTAGAGATTATGTAAATATAAAAGTGAACATTGACATCAACAACTGGCTGTAACAGTCTGGTTCATGCTTCAACGCAACCGTCAGGCCAAGATGATGGCATAAAACGGACGGTAATACAATCGCCAGACCGGTAAAATGTGAAAGGAATCGTTATAAATTATGATTGCTTTAGTATTTTATCCGCCTACCGATTGTGTTACGACATGAAATTCTGAGTAGTGGATTTTCATTACTATTGTAATATTATTTTATTTACCTCCCTCTCTCTCTCTCTCTTTCTATATCTATATATATATATATATATATATATACAGTGGGGGAAAACAAATGTTGGTACACATACAATTTTCTAATTTATTGTATTTCTAACTAATAATTATCATATAATTAATTGTACACAGTACATAATAAATATATATATATATATATATATATATATATATATATATATATATATATATATATATATATAGAGAGAGAGAGAGAGAGAGAGAGAAAGAGAAAAAAAATTGATTTAATAGAAATAAACCCCCATTTATCCATGTTAATGAGTGAAAAATTATTTTTGTAATGCAAATTTCAGATTTTAAAACTTTTAAATTGCTTTAATACTCTAGATTATTCAAGTGGAATATTCTAGAATGTTCCAATAATTTTATCAGTGGTTATTTTTAGCATAAAAACACGAATAGAACATTCTGTAATTGATATTCGTGCAAGAAGGTTATCATCATGATAAGAAGTAAAGAATTGACAAATTCGCAAAAAGAACTGATTGTTAAGCTCTGGAAAGAAAGTAAAACTTACAGGAACATTTCAGACAATGCATGGTAGAATAGATTCAAATCTATGGAAACCACAGAAGAACAAATGCTCCACGGAAAACTTCTTCAAGATCTTCGAGGAAATTAATGAGTCAAATTAAACAAAATCCAATGGTTACACGTCAAGAGTTGCAGGATGATTTGCTTTCATCGGGAATCTGTGTCACAAAGCAGACAATAAGCAATGAAATTCATAGGAACAATCTAAAGTCAAGCTCTCCTCGGAAGACTCCACTGCTATGGAAATGACAGAGATGTCTGGTTGAAATTCGTTCGTGAACATAAGGATAAGGAAAAATCGTATTGTAAAAGAGTACTATGGACAGACGAAACCAAAACTGAGTTGTTTGGACGTAATTCTAGAAATCATGTATGGAGGAAAGATGGTTGTGGCAGCATCATGGTTTGGGTATGTGTTTTCTGCCAAAGGTACTGACAACATATCAGTAATAGATGGTAGATTGAATACAATAAATGAAAAAAATTATATGTGTACAAATATTTTTCCTCCCCGCTGTATATATATATATATATATATATATATATATATATATATATATATATATATATATATTTGTTTGGGTCTATCCATGTGGATTACCTAGTTTTACATAAACTACATATATATATATATATATATATATATATATATATATATATAAAAAAATTGTTCTGTGCAAAAAGTTATTGCATAGATTAAAATGAGGATTGGCAAAAAGGCACCTAATATTTTATATCGTAATATTTATTTATAATATATGAATTTTTACAGTGAAGAATAAAAACTTTGTTACTTAGAATTGGATTTTTAGTGTTTTTCTTAGAAAAATAATTTGTTATTTTCCTTTTTTTTTCTTTTACTTCAACCGGTTTCACTTAGCTTTTCGAAAGGTTTTCAACTGTTTCTATCTCTACGTGTTGATGCTTATGTTTTGTACCAATGAAGAAATGAAAATCAAGTGACGTAACTGGCAATATATGTCGTTTATTGTAAGGGGAATTTTCTAGAATCTATTTATGCAATGAACGACTGAACAAAGGCGGATTAATAAGGAAACATTTTTCATCAACAAGTTCAAACCCATACTTAATTCATTGCATAAATAGATTCTCCCAAATTCCCCTTACTATAAACGACATATATAGCCAGTTACGTCCCTTGATTTTCATTTTTGTCATTTGTTCAAAACATAAGCATCAACACGTGGAGATAGAAACAATTAAAAAGTTTTTGAAAAACAAAGGAAACCGGTTAAAGTAAAAAATGTTAAAAAAAAATGAAAACAAAAAATTATTTTACTAAGAAAAAAAAAACACTGAAAATACAATTGTAAGTAACAAAGTTTTAATTCTTCTCTTTAAACATTTATATATTATAAATAAATATTATGATATTAAATACCAGGTGCCTTTTTTTTCGAATCCTCACTTTTATATATATATATATATATATATATATATATATCTAGTTTATGAAAAACTAGGTAATCCGTATGGGTAGACCCAAGGAAGATAAAATCCAGAGAGCTCAATGTAAATCCAGAGCAAATAATTTAAATAAAAACAGACCACTTTAAGGTTCCATGTAATAAATTATTTCATCACAGCCCTTTTAGAGGATTGCATATCATCAGACTTGACCTCCAAAGGTTGAAACAAAAAATGAAAAGAAATTTACACATTTTTGACGGGCCGTATTAAGCATATGTAAATTAACATAGTGAGAAAGTGAAGGGGGAGAGAGAAGACATGAGTGAGTTAGATGTAATTTAAAATGTCTATTCTTTTATACTTAAAATTACTTGAAGTCCAGACATTGACTCATTTAAACCGTATGGGTAAACCCAATGATGATCCGCACTCCTTTAAAAGGGCTGGGGTGAAATAATTTATTACATGGGACCTTAAAGTGGTCTGTTTATATATATATATATATATATATATATATATATATATATTTGTAAAGAAAGCTAGAAAGGTGATCTATTATTTAAATTTATTAATCCTACAGGATTTTATTACGTAAACGTTATTTTTAGCGGATACTCTTATTTGTGTAGATGCTCCGTTTATATATTAAATAGTAAATTTCTTTAGAAATCTTATTAAAGAAAAATATGCACTCTGCGGCAGGATTCGAACGTGCAACCTTTGAAGCATAGGCACATTCCTACTGTGCTTAGTCATCGATGCACTTTGAAGCCGAGAGGTCAAAGCACGTCAGATCTAATGACGGGACCACTAGGGGAAAGCAGTTATTCTCTAAGATATCTAGAATATTCAGTCCGGAAGACGAAAATAAATAAATGTACTATTTAATAAATCAACGGAGCGTTTATTTAAATACGAGTATCCAATAAATATTAAGTTTAAGAAATTAAATATATATAAATTTATATCCAAATTATATTATTAGAAAAGTAAAAGCATTCAGTAAAATAAAACAATACATTTTCAAAAATCTCGTACAGATGTTCAACTCAGAAAAACTGTAAAACTTGGCCTCAGCATCGAGGCGCTGTTGATATGGCCTTATCTTCGATGATGGCATCGATTTGGCGTCAGAATCGAGTACGGCATTGATGTGGCCTTATCTTCGAGGAAGGCGTTGTTGTCGCCTCATTTTCGATGACGGCATTGATTTGGCGTCAGAATCGAGTACGGCATTGATGTGGCCTTATCTTCGAGGAAGGCGTTGTTGTCGCCTCATTTTCGATGACGGCATTGATTTGGCGTCAGAATCAAGTACGGCATTGATGTGGCCTTATCTTCGAGGAAGGCGTTGTTGTCGCCTCATTTTCGATGACGGCATTGATTTGGCGTCAGAATCGAGTACGGCATTGATGTGACCTTATCTTCAAGGATGGCTTTGATGTAGCCTTATCTTCTTACGTAAATGTAAAAGTGGATACTGAGGTCAACACCAAGTCTGTTTTATGCTTGAACACAATCTTCATTCAATGTGTGTTGTTTTTTGGCTCGTTTGTATATGCATACTGGTCAATGCTGCATTATGGGTAGCAAGGTCTATTATCCTAACGGTTATTTCGTGGGCGGTAACGGTTATGTTTCAAATTATTATAGAAGCTATTGAGTAGGAATAATTATGGATGCATATTCGGGTCTTTATTGTTATTTTATAATTGATTATTTTTAATTGATTTCTTAATTATTTGTTGTTGATTATTATTATTACATTTACTTGTATTTATGTGTGCATTCGTAGTTTGTTAATAAATAGTCGAGGCAAAACACACATTGCCTGAAGGCTGTCGCCATATTTAGTGATAGATAGATAGATATGAAAAGAATGAGATAGATAGATAGATAGATAGATAGATAGATAGATAGATATAATAAACCTCAATAGGGAAATTATAAAAAAGTATAAAAATAGAATTTAATTATTAATTACGATGTTATTCTTTCCTATTTATACTTGTTTTACAAATAATTCGTTAAATTCTGTCAACAGTAAATTGATATTTAACGATTCTCCTTGGCGTAAGTTTTTGTTATTTTTTTAATTTTTTATTTATTTATTTATTTTTTTGAATGCATATAAATATTTAAATATATGGGTGTGGATATGAGAATTAAAAAAAAAAAATGTGTTGCAGAGACAGATGTTAAGCCAAATAATATCGAATGTGCGTGTGTCAGAACATTACATGTCAAATCGTTTCCCGTAGGTTTCTGCATCGACATATAAAATTGCGCTTAATAAGAAACAATTTTGTCAAGATCTGAGTTTTCCATTTTTTTTCCCTTGCCTTCTCATGATGGAGATGAACAGAGAGACCCTCAGATATTAGTTGCGAGGAAAAAAACATTATAATAAACATCAGATTTCTAATGTGCCCGAAGCAAAGACCCAACATATTCACTGATATATTTGATTCAATTAATCGCCAAGAAACAAAATTCATTTGCTTCTCTTTGTCGTAGAACTGATAGCAAAATGACTAAAGCTGCTGAGATAAAACTTTTATTTTTGGTAAATGATTGCAAAAATGAATTGAACAAATTAGACAAAACCCCTACCCCCATCCTTCCAGTTTTAGTTCAATGGGTAGGTGCTGCCTAAGGGAAGATTTTCAGTGTTTATTTTCTGTCTCGATTGACGAGAATTGGTTAGGAGATGATAAATCCTTCTTTTTCTTTTTTTTTTTCATCGAATTCCATCTAATAAATCCATTTCTGACTTCGATGTAATACGTTTTCTCGTCAAATTTTGAGTATCGAAGACCACTTTAAATTTTTTACCAAATATAAAATTAGCGTAATTCCCCATGTATAATACGCGTTTTTCTTTTCTGAAAATATAATAAGTAAAATCATGGGTGCGTATTATACACAGCTACAAAACATTTCAGTTTTCGAAGTTGCGAAATAACTATTAAACACAAACATACGATAATTTGACACTAACTTTTGGCGATTGCGACCCCATAAGGATGTCAAATACAATCATATGTACCTAACAATAATTACAAATGTAAAGAAAAATAAGAATTATCATAAAACTAAATTCGAATAATATTATGCAATGCTTAAAACCATTTTTGTAAAAAACTACATACAAATCCAGTAGATTGCAGATTTTATCGAACAAAAATAGGTTAGTGAGTCTGCGCAGTAGGCACAATATAGGTATTTCTGCTTCCTTTTAGAATCGTGACGATTGAAAATGTTGACAAATATCTTCAATTACAGCTTGAATAAGAGTAGGAAATGCCGGCCGTAATGAAATTGGAGAGGTACAATTTATAGGGTTTGATTACCAAACAAGGGGTGCGTATTATGCGTGAGTAGAAGCATTTTCCCACACTTTCAGTACAATTTTAGTGGTGCGTATTATGGATGAAGGCGTATTATACATGGGGAATTATGTATGTATTGACGAAAACAAAATGATAGGCTGATGCTGTCTGGTGTCTATGCCGCATGAGGAAGAATGCTTTTGGCGGTAGAAAAAAAGTGTTGCCATGAAGGAATGTGACTTTGCAGAATTCATGTCTGAATCTCCAGATATTCTTGCCTTCCTATAATAGCGGTAAACAAAAGAATTCTTCAGATATTAGCCTTGAGGAAAGAACATTATAAGTTAAACAAAATATTTGAAACATACCCTAAGCAGTGACTGGCACATTCACCTATATATTTAATTCAATTAATCGACAAGAAACAAAATTAATTCAAAACAAATTTTCTTAAGAATAAAACTGATACGAAAAGAACTAAAGATATTGAGGTAAAAATATTTTTGCCAAGATTTTTACCCAGATGTTTACCAAGGTTTTCTAAAAATAATAATTTCAAAAATAATTTCGTTCATTTGTGAAGGAGTCCCGAATGTCTAATTAAAATTCGACAATTATTTGTATTTTGCAAGACTTCCCAAATTGTCCATTACTAGCTCTATCACACCGTTGACGCATAAAAAAAGATTTTAACTAAAATTTCGAACGTGTTAGGCGAAAAAATCTTTTTAAAATAATTAAAAATACTTTGTCCTTTCTTCTTAATAACATAAACATTTTGACGATAAAACATTGTTTTTAAGTTTGGGGCCTTTTTTCAACATGATATACTCTTTTTTCAGCGAATTATTAAAGATACCTATAAAAGAGACCGTAAGACAATCGTCAGGCCGTTAAAGTATAAAATGAATTGATACAAATTATAACGAACATAAAATTCTATTTTGGTAAATGATTGTAAAATTTAATTGAACAGCTTAGACAAGTTCTACTGACCTTCCTTCTTTTAACTCCATGGATTTTCAAGTCAGGATTGCCGAGAATTGCTAGGAAAATGATAATCTTTCCTTGTCTATTTATTAATTTGAGAAGGCACGGTGGATAAAGGATAGAGGCTCGGATTGAGGAATCAGAGAACCGAGTTCGGATTCCTGTCGAATCCATTACATGTTACGTGCTAATAACCTTGGGAAAGGTATGAATCTTCTTTTTGTTGAAACTTGACTAATGCATGGAATAATAATGCAACACAAAATGTACTTAGAACAAAATGTATTGAAACAAGAAAGTGTACACAATATTTACATATAGTCTTTTGTATATTCCTGGGAAGACCGTTCCTGGAGAATGTGTTGACTTAGTCGCAGTCGGGCAGAGTCTCTGGATTGAATCTCTTGATTTCTCCTACTCTCTTCCCGGTACCAACCATATTTATATGGTCGGTACTCCTCTATGCAAATTAGGTGGATCCTACCACAACACTTTTTCTCCCCGCCAGCTATGGGTAAATAGCAGGACAGACCGCGTTCTATAGCCTTGGTTAGCAACTGGTCTAGGAAAAAGACAACTCTGAATTCAAAATCTAATCCTCCGGGCTTGGGGGTTGTGCAGTAGGTCAACAACCTACTCACTTAAAAATTGACGTGTTATATAAAATCGTAACAATATCTTGCGGCCCTTTGTTCCTCGAGGAATCTAAATTTCGTATATATATATATATATATATATATATATATATATATATATATATATATATATATAAAGAAATATAGTCTTAAGTGTGCTATATTTATGGAATAAAGTGCTCAATATCAGAGATAGAGCGTGAGTAAAAATTTGTTTATATCACTTATTTAACAGTTTTGTTTTGGTTTAATTTTTACTACGTTAATAAATAAATAAATAAATAAGAAACAAAAATAAAAACGAGCAATATAATTTGACCCAAATAAATAAACAAACGACTTCCGGTAAAATAACCGCCATAATAGAATACCCACAATGCACCACTAACCGTATATATATATAAATAGCCGAGAAAAATAACAGCATATGTAGCCTGACGATTGCATATAGCATGAAACAGACTGTCGCCTCTAAGTGTTGACTTCTTTATGTTCACTTTTATATTTATATATATATATATATATATATATATATATATATATATATATATAAAGGAAGAGAGAAAAGTGTGTATATTAAAAAAAGAGAGAAGCCGCAAACGTTTTTGCTTGTAATGTGGATTTAAAAAAATATTATGCTTTATTTTCCATAATTTTGCTACACGGGTTTCCAGTCTCGCGACTGTCCTCAGGCAATGGATGGAGATTTCCACATATTATTAAAAATAATTAATTTTTTTCTTTATGTTCTTCGATGTTAAATATTCTCGATATGAGACATTTAACTATTCCTTGATTTCTCGAACTAATCTTAATTGTTTTAAAATCCTTCACGCAGAACTTTTCTGAATATTTAGCATCTCCACTGCCAGAGCTCATATTTTAATTTTTGTTCTTACTATCGCTTTTCTCTAGCACTCCTTATTACTGGTTCCCATATTGTATTCGTTTCTATGAGCTCTGGTAAAAACATGTAATAATAACAGCAAAAATTGCAATATGAGCACTGGTTGCTGAAGACATTAGGTTTATAATACTCGGAAATTCATACAGAGATGTTCTCAAGGACGCATGGCGCAGAGGATAAAGGCGTTGGTTAGATCCAATGACATGACCCAAAGAGTCAATACCCGGTTAAGGTAGTGGAGAATTTTCATAACTGATAACTGACATCTATTAAACATGGTACGTGGAACTAGAACAGTCTAGTGAGCGAAATAAAGGGTTTAGTTCGACATTCCAACCAACTGAAGAAGGCCGGATCGTACAACGGCCGAAACGTTGTAATAAATATGTCGACAAAGATGAGGACAATAGTCCGAATAATGTAAATAATGGACGTTTATGTATTTCCTATCTCAACTTTAAGATTTTGGTCATATTGTTGAAGGAAGGACTTTGAAAGATTTATCAGGAAATCTCTAACAATTATAAAGATATATTATGAATTTATCTGCATCCACAAGTACAAAAAACAACAAAAAAAGAATGAATGAATGAATGACTAAGCAGATACACATAAAGTGTAACCCGGATATAAGAGAAACCCGGATATAAGAGACTTTTCCGGTCCCGACAACTCTCTTATATCCGGGTTACACTGTATATACAAACCGCCTATGAACTGAATGTGATATTCAGTTGTTCCACTTCCTTTGAGAGCAATGCTCTTTGTAAGACCACCGAAGATTTGCTAAAGTGTACAAGGACGAATAAAACTCATTGAAATATATATATATATATATATATATATATATATCTATATCGTGATTCAACACATTACGAACGTTAGAAGTGTACTCTATTCGTTCTCATCGGATATGGATATATATATATATATATATATATATATATATATATATATATATATATATATATATATATAGGTGTTTGGCGGAAATACTACATAAGTAATTGCTATTTCTGTTGTGAGTTAACATATAAATTTGGGCGTATTCATTTAGGAATAATCTTTTATCTATAAACGCTCTATCCACAATATTGACCACTCTTACACTATGCACATGTGACATTTAATATATATATATATATATATATATATATATATATATATATATATATATTGATAGATAGATAGAAAGAAAAGAGAGAGTGTTTATAATTTGAATTTAAGCAAATTTGTTAATACATAATATATATATATATATATATATATATATATATATATATATATATATATATATATATATATATTGAAATTTGATATGTTTAGTGGAGAAAAGTACCCAATATTGGAGCATTTATTGATATAAGCAATGTGGACGTATGAATCAACACGGTATGGTGACAATATAACACCTCAGTACGAACATCAGACTATGACCAATTTACAGTCATTTCCTTCTTTTTTGCGGTTTTCATCCATATGTTCAGATCCCCCACCCTGCCCGACATACACACATATATAATGCTTATATTTTTCATATTTAGCGTATCGAGGTGTTTTAGTAGATATCTATATCTACATAAATAGTGAAATTCATATCCACCGGCATAGAGATCGAGAGTCTTACTAAAGAAAATGCTCCTTCTGATAGGTTTCGAGTTTGTATTTCTTTCTACAATCAGCGAAAAGACCTTTAAGCGTCGTGTAGCTTATCATTAGTCTATGAGAAGCTATCACTGTAAAGGAAGGCTCAGTTACCCTATTTAGGAAATGCATATCACTTGTTGGGCCATTTCGAAGTCTATAACTGTTAACATTTTTTAATCCTACATTTGCTTTACCGAATATTTATTTACTTACATACAGCTTCATAGTTATAATATGGAGATCTATTAAGAGAGTTCAACAGTAGGTAAAATGTAAGCAGGGTGATTATGTAGCGCCAATCTTTTTAGTGGAGCTAGTTTGACAAGATAGCATCTTTTCTTTCCCATTATATGAACAGTGATAAAATAAAACAAAAATAAACACGCAATGAATTTAGCCTCATATCCGAATAGCAGTTTCAAATGTAAAATAAAGTCAGGCTTTGTCGCCGTTGTAGACCGACCAAGTGGAGTGCAATTAACGCTTTTTTTCTCTGCAAACTCACATCGACATTTCCTTCTCCCCCTTGCTTGGGTAACCTCACTCCTTGCCTTCTTTCTGTTGACCCCCGTTTGACGACATCACCGAGCTACTCTGGTCGTGGTTAGCAGGACCTCTAGACCTGCAGTGTTCACTGCGCACCCGTCTGGCCCAGTTGCATCAGCATCGCCGACAAAAAAATAAATAAATAAAAAATACCACCCCACCAGCATTTTGCCGTCGTCCACAAAACCAACAGTCGGATCGGACGGACAAGAGGCGGCAAATGTACCTTTTTTTAAATAGATGCACGAACGAAAAATAAAAATGAAAAATAAAATAAATTTGAAAAAACACGACCATAATCGGCGAACAGGTCTGTCTGTTTGTCGGTCGGCTAGACAAATGAAATCAGCGTCACTTGCCATTCTTGTTTCATTTCTTTCTTTATCTCTTTTTCTTCTTTCTCTACTTTTATCTTGATTTCTTATATTCTTTCTTTCTTTCTTTCTTTCTTTCTTCCTTTCTTTCTTTCCTTTTAACTTGATTACTTATATTCTTTCTTCCTTTCTTTCTTTCTTCCTTTCTTTCTTTCCTTTTAACTTGATTTCTTATATTATTTCTTTTTTCTTCTTTCTCTCTTTTTAACTTAATTTCTTATATTCGTTCTTTCTTTTTTCCTTTCTTTCTTTTTCCTTTCTTTCTTTTCTTTTAACTTGATTTCCAATATTTTTTCTTTATTTATTTCGCTTTTTTCTTCTTTCTTTTCTTTTAACTTGATTTCTTATATTTTTCTTTCTTTTTCGTCTTTCTCTCCTTTTAACTTGATTTCTTATAATCTTTCTTTTTCTTTTATCTCTTTTTCTTCTTTCTCTCCTTTTAACTTCATTTCTTATATTCTTTCTTTCTTTTTCTACCTTCGATCCTTTTATTTCTCTTACTTTTTATTTCCTTCTCTCATTCTTATACGTTTACTTTCCTCCTTTCTTTTTCACTTTCTTTCTCTTCATTTGTCATACATTTCGTTTCTTCTTTTGCTGATTTAATTTTACGTATGTCTTCATGTTTTTTCATTAAGAAAATCTTTCTTTTTCTTTTCCTTTCTTTTACCGCATTCACATTTCTTTCTTTCTTTTTCGTTTTCTTTCTTTTTGTTCATGTAACATTGTCTATTCGTTTGTTTGTTTTTTATTCGTCTAGTTTGTTCTTTTTTCAATTTTCTTTATGTCTTTCATTCTCTCTCTCTCTCTCTCTCTCTCTCTCTTACCATTTCTCATTTTTTTCTTTTTTTTCTTTTTATTCTCTTTTTCTTTTCTTTCTTCCCTTCTTTGTCTTTTTTCTTTTCTTTCTGCTTCCTCATACTTTTTTAATGTTTACTTTTTCTTTCAACGTCTTGCATTTTTTCGTTCTTAACGTTTTCTCCTTTTCCTTCTTTTCTTTTTTTATTTTATTATTCTTTTCGTTTTTATACCCCCTTTTTTAAAATTCTTTCTTCCCACTAATGTCACCTTCTTTTCTTCTTTCTTTTTTCTTTCTCATCTGCTTCTTTATTATTTTCATTGTTTCTTTCGTTTTCTTTCCGTTATAAAACTGTTTCTTATTGTCCCTTTTTTTTTACTCTTTTCTTTTTCACTTCTTTTACACTCTCTTTCTTTCTTTCGTTCTTTCGCCTTACATCTTTCTCTTGTTTCCTTCCTTCCTGCCTGAAACCAGAAATAATTATCTCGTCTCCAACTTACACTTCCCCTCCAACTGCTATTAACACCAATACATTCCTCTTTCCTTTCCATTATCCGCAACCTCTTACCCTTCCTCACATTTTCTCCTTAACAGCCATCATTATCGTATCTCCTTTCACCATTACCCTTTTAGCGCTATTACTCCCACTCTCTCTAAATCGTCCCCTGTTACCTTCACCTTCGACGCTCACCTTAACCCTTTCTCCTGCTCACTCAAATAATTTATCTCCCCTTGCCCTTTTTTACGTTCCGCTTATCTTAGCTGGGGTCAGACGGAAAAATGAATGGTTAGTCGCTTCAATTTTCACTTGGTTTGTTTTATTTATACATTTTTTCTCCTAGCAAAGTCTCGTCCTGGTCGTTATGAATATCAGTGTTGTAAAATAATAACGTGTATTTCTCATCGTTGGCCTGATTAAAAATAAAATCAACTGAAGTTCTTGATATCGTCAATATGCAAATATTGTTATTTTGTCTTTATCAACTATCAAAAGACCGACAAAAAAACTTTCATAATATCGTAAAACGTCATAAAAAGTAATGCCGAAAATCATGCCGTGAAAAATATGGAAAGAAATGACCGTTAGATTTAATAAAATTTCACTGTTTATTCACATGATCCTCGGAAATTAATCTTTAAAATAAAATGAAATTGGCGGACCGAATTCAAATTCAGGTTGATTCTGTTTCAATAACTTCTGCACTTACGCCATTGGAAAAAAAAAAAAAAAAACACGAATTCAATACTTGCCCCTTGCAATTACAAATACTAACGTAGACTAGACTAACTAGCCTTGGTGGGAACCAGCCTAGGAGATTAACTCTGAATCTTTGCAAAAGTTAATGAGATATCCCTCCTCTACTTATCTCAAGATAGTGCCTATCGTCCGGTTTACATTCCACACCCCACCCCGTCTTTTGAACAGGAATAGAGGTTTATGCCTTCTTTCTTGCTGAGGATTTGGTTTCAGGATCCTTCTAAAATTTTCTAATTCTCTCATTTCCACTAACTCCTTGTATCTTAGTGGCATTATTTTAAATAAAATCTAGTGGTTCTGAGAGCAAAGTAAGATCTGAGAGTGTACCTTACGTCTGTTTCATTCAAAGACTGCAGTGAAGTTGTGACAATCAAGCTGGTACTACACTCCAAGAATAGAGCCAAATTTTAGTTTCACCCAGTATAACATCCAAAGTATGATCGGAACTAACCTTCTATTCTACAGATATCCATTTTTCTCGAGATATAAAATAGCCTCGTCTAAATTTTACCCGACGATGACGACAACGAATAATAATAATAATAATAATAATAATAATAATGACGATGATAATAATGGCTGATATGAACTCATAATCATAAGATAATCAGGATATTGGCTGACCATAATCAATAGGCAACCAGAAGTAAGGCCAGTTAATGAAGAAACAAAAGAAATCTCTGCCGACGTGTGACATTGTTTATGTGTAGACAATAATATACATTTTATTACTTGGGAACTGGAGACGTTATATTCTGGCCTGGTGGGGGCATATTGCTTCAGAAATTAGTTTACTTGATAGAACCTAATCTATCTATCTATCTATCTATCTATCTATCTATCTATCTATCTATCTATCTATCTATCTATCTATCTGTCTGTCTGTCTGTCTGTTATATACCATACCTATGAACACTAATGGGCATGTCCCAATCCTCATAAATACGTTGGATGCTATTGTAAGTGGGGGTAATATGGTGTTTAAGTAGTCCACCACTAACAGTGGTTTACCTACTTCATGCCGCTGGCGAGTATTGTATTTTGTTGATGTTATATAGATTACCATTTCATTTCCAACATCCGTTTTGGTTATTCCTCATTCAGTAACCGTGTCTAGGTTACAACACCATCTATATATGTGTCTGTCTATCTATCTCAGTCTATCCATATCTATCTATCTATCTATCTATCTATCTATCTATCTATCTATCTATCTATCTATCTATCTGAGTCTGTTCATTATCTATCTATCTATCTATCTATCTATCTATCTATCTATCTATCTATGTTTGTGTAAAAACCATGAAAAATGAAATTGGCAAGCCGAGTTCCATTTCGTTCATTGTCACGCTGATGGCCTTGAGTAAAAGATGAATTTACCTTTCTTTGGGTGACAAGTCTCCAATGGGGATTGTTTAAAGATTCTTTGTCACACTGTGCACCATTTCTTTTTTAGCAGTGTAATGTAACTGGTTCTGCACTAGCCTTCATCTCCATAATCAAATGCTCACATTCAGTCCTAAATTAAACTATGAGGACCTCATTCGCTGAATCATCATCATTATTATTCGACCAGAGTCGGGATCATCGAACCAATAAGAATGATCCTTTCTTTTAGCCGTATAGTATGTGCGAGGCCAGGGCTACATATAGTTTTGAATGTTCTATTATTTATTCATAGCTGGGGGGAGGGGAGAAGAATAAGTGTCATACCATTTCCCAAGGGGATTAGCACGTAAGTGAATGTAATGGATCCAACTCCAAATTTGAACTCGGCTCTCCGATTCCAACCCGAGCCGCTATCCATTACCAACATACATACATATATATATATATATATATGTGTGTTTGTGTTTTCTCTACATAAGTGTATCTCTATCTTTCTCTCTTTACACACACACACACACATATATATATATATATATATATATATATATATATATATATATATATATATATATATATAGGCATATATAATTTCCTTTTAAACAGGTTTTATTATAGACCACAGTCAAGGTTTGTTTTGATAATTTTTGTTTGATTGTCTCCTGTTTTTGTACAAGATAACGGATGTTTGGTTCCAAGGCGTGTAAAAATTGTCCATACGTATATGTTCGACAAATGTATGTAAGCGGCTGGAAGTAAGGAGAGAAGATATATATATATATATATATATATATATATATATATATATATATATATATATATATATTGTGTGTGTGTGTGTGTATGATCGCTTTTGACCGAAACTGACGTAATTAAGCTGGTATAAAAGTTCCCATCGACCTTTTTTAAGAAAGCGTCAGTGAGTTTTATTCCGTTCTTTATTGTTAGTGTTTTCAAACATTTTCCGGATTATTTACGGAAAAATGATAATTCATTTTGTTTAAAACCATGGCTTACTATAAGATGCACACCAAACACTGTTTATTCTTGATGTTTAATCTGTGATAAGCTGCAAGGAAATACAGTAGATGGACATAGTTGCTGTAGGTGCATAAAGAACGTATCAAGAAGGGTTTCTGCATTTATGTCTGAATTTTCTGATATGAGGAATTATCATTATTTATATTCGGACTAATGTCCTAATGTTTTTTTATTTCTTATTTTAACAACTTCGCGGCCTTTCTACACTCCAGCCTTCTTCAGGTGTCTATAGCTCACTGTAATCTTCAGGGAATTTCGAACAGAAACCTAACATGTTTAGCAATGTTTCATCTTTGTTCTTATTTAGTACTGCTCAGTTGTCAATCACCCTGTACACCCCATTGAGTCTAAGTCTCCATAATTGGTACAGGAATTGAAATTACAATTACTCCGTTAATAAATTCACGAACCAATGCACTAGGACTAATCCAATAATCCATGAGACAAGACATTTGTGGCTAAAATGGTTGTTTCGTAATTTGGGCGGCATAGTAATTTTGAGTTCAATTTCTGGGCCGGGTCGGAGCAATGCACCCCCACTGTAGATTAAATAAAGGGTTTAATTTGAAATTACCGGAAGATTACCCGATAGACAGATACCCAGAGAAGGTCGGAGGGTACGATGGTCTAAATTCTTGACAAAATAACAATAAAGATGAGGATATTAGTCCGAAATTAAATAATTGTTTGTGACGTTTGAATAATGGATATTTTAAAATTAAGTAATAAATTGAAATAAAAATACCTGATGAAACAAAGAACCTGCAGCACCAATGTTAGAGAAATTATAGAAAAGTTATAGGAAATTTATAGAAAGGTTATAGGAAAGTTATAGGAAAACCGAAAATTAAAATTGAATCAATTGATGATAGAAATGATGTTTTGAAAGAGAAAAAAAAATTGTCAAGGCAAAGAAGACGTACTTATTCCATGACAATATTTTCTGGTTAAAAGTTTTAAAATTTTTAAAAAATATATTAAAAATTAAAATTTTCAGGGACACTTGGTTGTATATTATTATTTGTTTGTTTTATTTGGTTGTATATTGTTATTTGTTTCTTCAATTAGGTTCCTCGAATAGTTTCAGCCGCCATGGCCATCATCAAGAGAGAAAAAAAATCCCTCCTTGTTAGTAACAGTGAACTACAGGAGTAAATGTCTCTCTGAAGTAGTTTTCCTTTTTTTATCGTTAATTTTAGTCAGTCCTTGTGTTGTTCAAACGGCCTCTTTCAAGTTGGTTTTAAGAGGATGGGAGATTCCTAACGTTAAGTATTCCCACCTTGGTCATTTTTTTGATATATATATATATATATATATATATATATATATATATATATATATATAACAGTGCACATTGAAGTCAACAATTAGAGGCGACAGGCTGTTTCATGCTAGACGCAATCCTCAGGCCACGAGTAGGCCAGAGATTTGCGTCTAGCATGAAAAAGCCCGTCCTCTAATGACTTCAATGTTCACTGTTATATTTACACACGCCCTATCTCTGATATTGAGCACTTTATCCCATAAATATAGCACACCTTGAGTATAATTCTTCATATATATATATATATATATATATATATATATATATATATATATATATATATATATAATATGATATTTATAATTTCCAATTCCTTTTGAATTTTAGGTCATTATGATTGCACTATGATTACGATTCCAATTTAAATTATAAACCATGGAATATTAGTGTTTGAGCCTTTTATCTTATATTTTTTACTCTGTCCTGGACATTGAGTTCTACCTGATACTATCCTCTTGGGAATTTTATATATATATATATATATATATATATATATATATATATATACGCCTTCGCCGATTATTCTCGATCTATCATATCTGCTCTGAAATTGTAGCCTAACGTATACTATGATAACATATTATATGAAATGGATTAAATGTATTTTAATATATTTTCTGTTTATACTTTTTCATGGATTTACCTTACCTGAGTAAATTCTGTCTTTTAATCAAGCATCATTAATTACATTTACCAGCCAGAATGTTCGATAAATTTCATAGAAAATATACGTTCTCCGACAGAATCGAACCCGTATCCTAATTTGAGCTTTGCTAACCGGAAGTTCTCTGTGGCTGAACGGTCATAGCACGTCAGACTTAATGACGGTTCCGCTGTCATTATTAGATGCACATGGGAACGCGCAAAGTGATATGTAGAGATAACTCTCGCTAGGTAAATACGAACAGTTCAGGTGAACAGACCACGATAGACAGACAGACAGATAGATAGAAGCCACTAAATTTCTAATTTCATAGACTCATCGACCTTGGCTTGTTTTCTTCTTAAGCTGTCATAGAGAGGTTTTATTTTAAATTCATTTATCAGTTCTCTGCAGGTACCGCTATATATATATATATATATATATATATATATATATATATATATATATTGTATCATATTTTGTCGAGCGAATTCAGACCAGCTGAAACGTTCATTTGACAAACACATTTATTCTTTACTAATCTGAGAACTGATTTTAGCAGAAAGAAAATGGAGTGCCTTCTTTCTATTTTTGAATTTAGCTTATTTTTTCTTATCAACTCTCTGTTGAGAAAGCCCAACGCACCCAGCTATATAACCCATAACTAGCAGAGGAAGTAAGTAGAAAGGGATTTTAAATGCAACAGACGAGGCCGGAATCTACACTCAAATCGCCGATATGACCTTCTGGGCCGATATCCGACATATTTGTAAACCTAAAAGCGATGTTACGTTCGTTATTCCACCCGCACTGCATTTTATCCGCCCACATTGTTCTGAAAAAGAAAAAAAAAAAGTTTCTTTTATTATTCATTACCAAATGAATCTACAATTCTTTAAAAAAAAAAAAAAGAAAAAAAAGAAAATTGGGGATATTGCTAAAGTAATTTGATTTTTTTGTGATGGAGTCTAAAAAGCTTCCAGTGTTTTTGAACTTAGCGATTTGAAGTTTCCCAAATTTCTTTCACTGAATATGGATTTGCATTGTCAGGGGAGGTACGGTGGAGTAATGGATAAACAGCGCGTATTCCAGTCGAATTCATTAGATTCACTTACGTGCTAATGCCCTTGGGACAGACCGGGTTCTATAGCTTCGGCAGCTGGTCTACCGCAGAAAGAAATAGCAACCCACTGCGGGAAAAAATTTGCTTCGTAACCATGTATCGAAAGATACATGATCGCCTAAGCGCGTATCACGCATGGCACATAACTGATTGTCAGGTTGCATGAATTAAACCTTTTCAGTTAACGAACTCGTGGGACTATGAACTGAAATCCTGTCTCTTGACTCGCTCAAGTTATTCAAAATAGAAATCTACAATTATCTTTACACTTCATTCTAAATGATCTTATGAAACAAAACTTAGCGTTTTCTACCAACTACTTACCAACATCTTAGAGGGTTTAATCTTTGGTGAAGATAAAAAGAGATTTTTCATTGAGAATATCAGATTTTTTCAACAAGGAATAAAATGTGTACTAGCTAAGTTGACCGATACATCTAGGATCTGTAAACACTGTTCACAGGTTTAAAAATTCACATTTGTTTTATAAGATATAATATTACAAAGGCAAAATTTTTTGGATGGCTATTTCTATCACTTTTCATCGGTTTGCGTGCTTTTTGGAAATATTTGCCGTATGTGGTTCCATGTTGACTGTTAGTTTCACAGCTCAAGCAATCAACAGACCTGAGCACGTTGGTCTACGTGACATATTTGCTAAACAAATAATCCATGTTTCGTTTGTTATTCCATCTGCACTACATTTTACCCCCAACAGTCAAAGGTACCGGCGTAAAATGGATTCTGTGTTGAGGTTAGGCACTTCCTGCTTCCAGTGCAGCAGCGACGCTGACGGGATGCTGAATACGATAAGTTATATACTATTTATTACGGTTGGCTTCAAATTAAAAAAAAAGAAAAGAAAGTTTATCAAGTTATTATGATATCAGGTGATTGAATAAACGATAGTTGACAAGCCTTTGCGCACGCGCATACACACATATGTTAAACAAAATTAAACTCAATCGTAAACAATAACAATTAACCAGTAAGATACAAACTACATAGAACTAATATTATTTGTGAATCATGAATAATAATACTTAAATCAGACATAAGGTTATCAAGACTTTATTTTTCAACTCTCGGGACATAGCTCCATTAGGATCCATTTAAAGACACATGGAGACCTGCTGACTTCCGTCCGCAAAATACTTGTGGAAAATACGACGGCAATAGACTCATCCACATTCAAAAAACAGTTTAAAATGACGGAAGCGTTAACAATAGGAAAAGGAAGAAGCCAATTCTGAATAATATCAATTATAAACACGGCCACAACATGCTGACAGTGTTCGAAATTTAAAACAATCCCCCCATATATATATATATATATATATATATATATATATATATATATATATATATATATATAATATATAAATATATATATATATATATACATGCATACATATATATATATATATAAAAATTTCAAGAGGATAGAAACCAGGTAGAACTCAATGTCCAGGACAGAGTAAGAATATAATAAAAAAGCTTAAACACTAATATTCCATGGTTATAATTTATTACATTGGAATCGTAATTACGATCCAATTCATCAGACCTACAAATTTGAATAAATTATGACCATGGAATATTAGTGTTTAAGCCTTTTTATTATATCTTTACTCTGTCCTGGACATTGAGTTCTACCTGGATTCTATCCTCTTTAGATTAAATATATGTATGTGTGTGCATGTATGTATATATATTTATATATTTTGCATATGTATGTGTATATTTACCACTAATTATTATATATATATATATATTTGGGATATATATATATATATATATATATATATATATATATATATATATATATTACATATTCAGTTAAAAAATTGATAATATCTAACAGATTAGTTGAAAGCACTCGAATATGGAGAAATATTTGAACAGGTTTTACAGACTCTTTGTTCAGAAAAGAAATCACTATATGATAAAATGTTTAATCGGAGTGCCTTGTATAAAAGAGGTGTGTTGACAAAATATTATATATATATATATATATATATATATATATATATATATATATATATATATATATATATATATATATATATATATATATATATAATTCGAGATAGGGAAGCACGTCATCCGCCGCCGTCAGTTTGTTCGTCATCATTGTGCAACGAGTGAACAGCCATCATCACACATATATATATTATATGTCTATGTCAATTATATATAATGGTTGCAATTCACTTTCGAAAACATCCTATCGATCAATAGATCATCAGATATGGACAACACAGACGCGACATTTTAAATCCTTCTAGAGACTTACACTCTCTTGCGCAGATGTGACATTACGTGCCTATTGCAGTAGGCGTTAGTGCAATGTCTTGATGAACTTTAATGTGATGTTTTAGTCTACCAACTGAGACACATTCTTTTCCATAAGTACCGTTTAACATGTGGTGAATCATATATACAGGTAGTGAATTATATATACATAAATGACGCTTTTCAACTCCTTAAATCAATGTGACCACGACTGACAAGTTTTGTTAATGTTTTTCATTCTCCTGAGAAAGATAATGGCACCTTGAAGCCAACAAGTTACTTTAAAAACTTATTGAAGGTATGTCGGTTATGTTGTACAGTGCCTGGCTGGTTTTGTAAAGATTGTTCAGCTTGCGTGTAGCCTTTCATGCGACGAGTACTTATCTCCCTTCCTATCGACCTCCTTCCCTACCTACCTACATACATAATTATTTATTGATTCAATTGAAACAGTTGCGGTAATGATTTTCTAAGTGCAGCTTAGGTATGGCACAAGGCCGAAACCAAGGAGAACTCAATAAAGATTGAACTCAGTTCTAATGATTTTAGCTTGCTAAAGATCACACCACGTCGAGGTGCCTTTTTTTTTTTAGATGTGGCACAAAGCCGAAAGTATAATTACCTACTGAGGATCGAACTCACTACTCAGTAATTGATCTAGCGAGACAAGCTTGCTAACCATGACACCACGTCGAGATGCCTAACAACATACATACATGCTATGAATGGCTGGCCACCCGTCTATTAGGCGGCTAGCCCATTCTTATTGTACACGCTCGCTCAATCACAATCAGAGCCAACCTCAATTATGTTGGGCAGACTTTAGTTACAGTTTCTGGGAGAGAGTGTGTTATCTAGCGTGATCAACAATCTCAACAAGGCCAGCACACTCAAACCCTCAGTCACGATGACTTGTGACTACGTGCTACCCAATTTCACTCACTTTCCAAAAGTGCCGCGCGCGGTGATCACACGCTGCCCCTCCAGTGTGATAACATTAGGAAGTGGATTGCTCGACAAATCGTGGTGAGATTCGAACCCGGGTTCAGAAAGCGAACGTTCTAACCATTCGGTCACGCGCCCATACATACATACACACATACATACATATATACACACATAGATACATACATACGACCCCGCCCATGCATACATACACACATACATACATACTTAGACACATACATACACACATACATATATACATACGCCACGCGCCGATACATACATATATACACACACATACATACATACATACAAACACATACACACACACATACATACATACATGCATACATACATACGCTACGCACCCATACAGACATACACACATGCACGCACACATACATACATACACACATACATACGCACATACATACATACATACATACGCCACGTGCCCATACATACACCCATACATACACACATACATACATACACACATACATGCGCCACGCCCCCATATATAGATATATATTTTGCTAAAAACGGTCGGAATGATAGAATAAAAAAAGGTTTACAAATTTAAAGTGTTCTGCTTTTATTTAAGCTTCATTAGAATTTGGAGGAAATGAATTATTGTACGGTACTTTGAGTTCTGTATTGTTTGTTTTCATTGGTCAACCACACCACACCTGTTTTTGTCTTATAGTTTCAGTGTATGTGTGTGTGTGTATGTGTGTGGGTTTTATGTCTGTCTGTTAGTGTGTTTAATTCCTGTATATGGTATGATGGTGTGCCTGTATGCTTCTGTATCATATTTCTAGTTAGTCTTGCGGGAAATGGTTGTGTCGGTATGCGTGTTGATTGTTGGTTAGATGTATCTTATTAATGTTGGGGTAAATTCTATGTGTATCGAGAAATTTGGAGGTGTGTGTATGGGAGGTGTTATGTATTAGTTTTTATATATAAATATGTATGTACAGTATTTCCCGCATGCTAAAACGCAGTCTTTTCTTGAAAAATGCACTACAAAATCACCCTGAGTCTTAGCACTCAAAATACTATATCTTTACAAGCGGATTGTGTTAGAGACGCCATGCAAAAACAACACAAAGTTTGCGCTTTTGAACGCAACCCTAAAACATCAGCTGGGAGTTGGATGTAAACACGTCATGTGTTGAGAGTCATTTTGACTTATGATGACAAGTGTGAGTTGTTTCAGTTGTAAATAGATATGGCATGAATTAACAATTACCACCAATATTTAATAATAAGTCCAAATAGATTATGACAAAGAAAAATGCCGCCGACGAGTCAACGAATTGGACTTGCCAACGATAAAAAATTTTGTCTTCATTAAATAACCCATTGAGTTTCATATGCCATAAAAAAAAGAAAAAAAAAGAAAAAAAAAAGAAAAAGATTTACAAAAATTCCTCTTAAATCGTAGATAGTGGGGACAAAATATTGATTCTTACATGCCATTTCATGGGGAGGTCAGGTTTTTAAACGGTGTTCATCTCCTTTCCATAAAACACAACAAATCCTAATATGTTGAGATTCATGATATTGAAACAATATTTTACTTACCTGACTAGACATTTTCGTAAATTGTTTGCCTTTTAATCAATTCATTTACCAGGTACAAATATTTTCCTCTAAATTTCTTTTGAGCTGATCGAGAGATGATGAATTCAGTGAATCTTTTCTACAGATACAAATCATATCGTCTGAACAACATCGATATTGGATAGAAAATATTTATTCCCATTTCCGATTTGTTTCAAACAAATCCATTCAACAGATAAAAAATCTTTCCTTCTGAATCTTATTTAATCCGACCGATATTTAAGCCAATTTTTTTATTCGACTTTACCCTGTTTTTTTTTTTTTTAGTTAATCCTGTCTAAATGCAAAAGTTCTGTCGTCTGAATTGCTGGACTTTAATGGTTCCAAGATTGTCACATCTCTGCTTCTCAATATTCAACTTCGGTTAGTCGGACTTGCTATACGCATGCAGGGAACTGGCAGATGGCAAAAGACACAGAAAGCAATCAAAAATAACTAAAAACCAATAGCAGAAAGAATCCATTAAAAACAACCATAATAGGGACACGAGAAAATGAAATGTTTAATCAACTCCACAGTCCAATATATTAAACCGAGTCCAATATATTAAACCTTTTTTTCTGTGCATTCAACAACTCCCTGTTTTTTTTATTAAACCTAATCATTTGAGGCATCAAAACTCAAAAGTTCAAGGCATCAACAATCGTCCAATATATTAAACCTGTGACATTTGAGGCATCAACAACTCCACAGTGCAATATATTAAACCTGTACATTTGAGGCATCAACAACTCCACAGTCCAATATATTAAACAATGCAATATATATTTAAACTCAACAGCCCAATTTAACCAAACCTGTGCATTCAAGGCCTCCAAGTCCAATATATTAAACCTGTGCACATTTGAGGCATCAACAACTCCACAGTCAAATATTAAACCTTGTGCACATTTGAGGGCATCAACAATACGCAGTCCAATATATTAAACCGGCAGACATTTGAGGCATCAACAACTCCAAGTCAATATATTAAACCTGTACAAGGCATCAACAACTCCACAGTCCAATATATTAAACCAATATTTGTGCAACATTGCAATATAGGCAATCAACTCCACAGTGCAATATATTAAACCTGTGCACATTTGAGGCATCAACAACTCCACAGTGGCACATTTGAGGTATCAACAACTCCACAGTGCAATATATTAAACCTGTGCACATTTGAGGCATCAACAACTCCACAGTGCAATATATTAAACTAATGCACATTTGAGGCATCAACAACTCCAGTCAATATATTAAACCTGTGCACATTTGAGGCATCAACAACTCCACAGTGCAATATATTAAACCTGTGCAACATTTGAGGCATGAGGCAACAACAACTCCCACAGTCCAATAAATATTTGAGGCATCAACAACTCCCACAGTCCAATATAAACCTGTGCACATTTGAGGCATCAACAACCCACAGTGCAATATATTAAACCTGTGCACATTTGAGGCATCAACAACTCCACAGTGCAATATATTAAACCTGTGCACATTTGAGGCATCAACAACTCCACAGTGCAATATAAACCTGTGCACATTTGAGGCATCAACAACCCACAGTCCCACAGTCCAATATATTAAACCTGTGCACATTTGAGGCATCAACAACTCCACAGTGCAATATATTAAACCTGCACATTTGCACATTTGAGGCATCAACAACTCCACAGTGCAATATATTAAACCTGTGCACATTTGATATAAATCAACAACTCCACAGTGCAATATATTAAACCATCAACAACTCCACAGTCAACATTTAAACCTGTGCATCAACAATCCACAACTTAAAGTCAATATTAAACCTGTGCACATTTGAGGCATCAACAACTCCACAGTCAATATATTAAACCTGTGCACATTTGAGGCATCAACAACTCCACAGTGCAATATATTAAACCTGTGCACATTTGAGGCATCAACAACTCCACAGTGCAATATATTAAACCTGTGCACATTTGAGGCATCAACAACTCCACAGTGCAATATATTAAACCTGTGCACATATTTGAGGCATCAACAACTCCAGTGCAATATATTAAACCTGTGCACATTTGAGGCATCAACAATCAACAACCCACAGTGCATCCATTGTGTAAATGCACATTTGAGGAATCAACAAACAGTCCAATATGCACATTTGAGGCATCAAGTGCAATAACCTGTCCACAGTCCAATATATTAAACCTGTGCACATTTGAGGCATCAACAACTCCACAGTGCAATATATTAAACCTGTGCACATTTGAGGCATCAACAACTCCACAGTGCAATATATTAAACCTGTGCACATTTGAGGCATCAACAACTCAATACAGTCCAATATTTATTAAACCTGTGCATTAAATTTGAGGCATCAACAACTCCACAGTGCAATATATTAAACCTGTGCACATTTGAGGCATCAACAACTCCACAGTGCAATATATTAGGCATCAAACAGTGCAATATATTAAAACCTGCACATTTGAGGCATCAACAACTCCACAGTCCAATATATTAAACCTGTGCACATTTGAGGCATCAACAACTCCAGTCCAATATATTAAACCTGGCAATATAGGCATCAAAAACCAGTGCACATTTGAGGCATCAACAACTCCACAGTCCAATATATTAAACCTGTGCACATTTGAGGCATCAACAACTCCACAGTGCAATATATTAAACCTGTGCACATTTGAGGCATCAACAACTCCACAGTGCAATATATTAAACCTGTGCACATTTGAGGCATCAACAACCCACAGTCAACAACTCCACAGCAATATATTAAACTTGTGCACATTTGAGGCATCAACAACTCCACAGTGCAATATATTAAACCTGTGCACATTTGAGGCATCAACAACTCCACAGTGCAATATATTAAACCTGTGCACATTTGAGGCATCAACAACTCCACAGTCCAATATATTAAACCTGTGCACATTTGAGGCATCAACCCAACTCCACAGTTGAGGTCCATCCCCATGCAATATATTAAACCTGTGCACATTTGAGGCATCAACAACTCCACAGTCCAATATATTAAACCTGTGCACATTTGAGGCATCAACAACCCACAGTGCAGTAAACAAACCTGGCACATTTGAGGCATCAACAACTCCACAGTGCAATATATTAAACCTGTGCACATGAGGCATCAACAACTCCACAGTGCAAATATATTAAACCTGCACACATTTGAGGCATCAACAACTCCACAATGCAAATATTGGAGGCATCAACAACTCCACAGTGCAATATATTGTCCTGCACATTTGAGGCATCAACAACTCCACAGTGCAATATATTAAACCTGTGCACATTTGAGGCATCAACAACTCCACAGTGCAATATATTAAACCATTTTGTGCACATTTGAGGCATCAACAACTCCACAGTGCAATATATTAAACCTGTGCACATTTGAGGCATCAACAACTCCACAGTGCAATATATTAAACATTTGAGGCAAACAACGCATTTAGAGGCATCAACAACTCCACAGCACATTTGAGGCATCAACAACTCCACAGTGCAATATATTAAACCCAGCACATTTGAGGCATCAACAACCCACAGTCAATATATTAAACCTGTGTTTGTGCATCACATTTGAGGCATCAACAACCCCACAGTGCAATATATTAAACCTGTGCACATTTGAGGCATCAACAACTCCACAGTGCAATATATTAAACCTGTGCACATTTGAGGTATCAACAACTCCACAGTCCAATATATTAAACTGTCATTTGAGGTATCAAAAACCCACAGTCCAATATATTAAACATGTGCACATTTGAGGCATCAACAACTCCACAGTGCAATATATTAAACATGTGCACATTTGAGGCATCAACAACTCCACAGTCAATATATTAAACCTGTGCACATTTGAGGCATCAACAACCCACAGTGCAATATATTAAACCTGTGCACATTTGAGGCATCAACAACTCCACAGTGCAATATATTAAATATTTATTAAACTCTGTGCAATATATTTGAGCACATTGAGGCATCAACTCCACAGTGCAATATATTAAACCTGTGCACATTTGAGGCATCAACAACTCCACAGTGCAATATATTAAACCTGTGCACATTTGAGGCATCAACAACCCACAGTGCAATATATTAAACCTGTGCACATTTGAGGCATCAACAACTCCACAGTGCAATATATTAAACCTGTGCACATTTGAGGCATCAACAACTCCACAGTGCAACCTGTATATTTGAGGCATCAACAACTCCAGTGCAACATTTAAACCTGTGGCATCAACAACTCCACAATGCAATATATTAAACCTGTGCACATTTGAGGCATCAACACATTTAATATATTCCACATTGCAATATATTAAACCTGTGCACATTTGAGGCCTCAACAAATCCACAGTCCAATATATTAAACCTGTGCACATTTGAGGCATCAACAACTCCACAGTGCAATATATTAAACCTGTGCACATTTGAGGCATCAACAACTCCACAGTGCAATATATTAAACTTGTGCACATTTGAGGCATCAACAACAATATATTAAACCCACAGTGCAACTATATTAAACCTGCACATTTGAGGCATCAACAACTCCACAGTCCAATATATTAAACCTGTCCACAGTCAATATATTAAACATTTGAGGCATCAACAACTCCACAGTGCAATATATTAAACCTGTGCACATTTGAGGCATCAACAACTCCACAGTGCAAATATATTAAACCTGTGCACATTTGAGGCATCAACAACTCCCACAGTGCAATATATTAAACCTGTGCACATTTGAGGCATCAACAACCTCCACAGTCCACATTAAACCTGCAATTTGAGGCATATTAAACCCTGTGCACATTTGAGGCATCAACAACTCCACAGTCCAATATATTAAACCTGTGCACATTTGAGGCATCAACAACTCCACAGTCCAATATATTAAAACTGTGCACATTTGAGGCATCAACAACTCCACAGTGCAATATATTAAACCTGTGCACATTTGAGGCATCAACAACTCAACAGTGCAATATATTAAACCTGTGCACATTTGAGGCATCAACAATATATTAAACCTGTGCACATTTGAGGCATCAACAACTCCACAGTCAATATATTAAACCTGTGCATATTTGAGGCATCAACAACCCACAGTGCAATATATTAAACCTGTGCACATTTGAGGCATCAACAACTCCACAGTGCAATATATTAAACATGTACATTTGAGGCATCACAATTTGAGTGCATCAATTAAACCCACATTGCAATATCAACAAACACAGTCAATATATTAAATTTGTGCACATTTCAACAACTCCACAGTCCAATATATTAAACCTGTGCACATTTGAGGCATCAACAACTCACAGTGCAATATATTAAACCTGTGCACATTTGAGGCATCAACAACTCCACAGTGGAATATATTAAACCTGTGCACATTTGAGGCATCAACAACTCCACAGTGCAATATATTAAACTGTGCACATTTGAGGCATCAACAACTCCACAGTGCAAATATATTAAAACCATTTGAGGCATCAACAACTCCACAGTCCAATATATTAAACCTGTACATTGAGGCATCAACAACTCCACAGTGCAATATATTAAACCTGTGCACATTTGAGGCATCATCAACTCCACAGTGCAATATATTAAACCTGTGCACATTTGAGGCATCAACAACTCCCACAGTCCAATATATTGCAATATTTATATCAACAACTCCATGTGCAATATTTGAAACATTTGAGGCATCAACAACTCTCCACAGTGCAAATATTAAACCTGTGCACATTTGAGGCATCAACAACTCCACAGTGCAATATATTAAAGTGCATGAGGCATAAACCTGCAATATATTAAACCACATTTGAGGCATCAACTCCACAGTGCAATATATTAAACCTGTGCAACATTTGAGGCATCAAAACCCACAGTGCAATATATTAAACCTGTACATTTGTGCACATTTGGAGGCATCAACAACTCCACAGTGCAATATATTAAACCTGTGCACATTTGAGGCATCAACAACTCCACAGTGCAATATATTAAACCTGTGCACATTTGAGGCATCAACAACTCCACAGTGCAATATATTAAAAATTTGTGCACATTTGAGGCATCAACAACTCCACAGTGCAATATATTAAACCTGTGCAATATATTAAACATTTGAGGCATCAACAACTCCACAGTGCAATATATTAAACCTGCAATATATTGCACATTTGAGGCATCAACAACTCCACAGTGCAATATATTAAACCTGTGCACATTTTGAGGCATCAACAACTCCACAGTGCAATATATTAAACCTTGCACATTTGAGGCATCAACAACTCCACAGTGCAATATATTAAACCTGTGCACATTTTGCATCAACAACTCAACAGTACAATATATGCCTGTGCACATTTGAGGCATCAACAACTCAGTGCACATATTAAACCTGTGCACATTTGAGGCATCAACAACTCCACAGTGCAATATATTAAACCTGTGTGCCTGTACATTTGAGGCATCAACAACTCCACAGTGCAATATATTAAACCTGCACATTGAGGCATCAACCACATTTGAGGCATCATTAACTCCACATTTGTCAATATATTAAACCTACAGTGCACATATTTCAAGTAAACCATTTGAGGCATCAACAACTCCACAGTGCAATATATTAAACCTGTAAACATTTGAGGTATCAACAACTAAACCTCCACAGTGCAATATATTAAACCTGTGCACATTTGAGGCATCAACAACTCCACAGTCCAATATATTAAACCTGTGCACATTTGAGGCATCAACAACTCCACAGTCCAATATATTAAATTAAACCTGTGCAATATATTAAAACATTTGAGGCATCAACAACCCACAGTGCAATATATTAAACTATTAAACCTGGCATTTGAGGCATCAACAACTCCACAGTGCAATATATTAAACCAACTGCACATTTGAGGCATCAACAACTCCCACAGTGCAATATATTAAACCCACAGTAATATTTGAGGCATCAACAACTCCCACAGTAAACCAATATATTAAACCTGTGCACATTTGAGGCATCAAGTGCAATAACCACAGTGCAATTTGAGTCCTATTAAACCTGTGCACATTTGAGGCATCAACAACTCCACAGTGCAATATATTAAACCTGTGCACATTTGAGGCATCAACAACTCCACAGTGCAATATATTAAACCTGTGCACATTTGAGGCATCAACAACCCACAGTCCAATATATTAAACATGTGCACATTTGAGGCATCAACAAATCCACAGTCCAATATATTAAACCTGTGCACATTTGAAGGCATCAACAACTCAACAGTGCAATATATTAAACCTGTGCACATTTGAGGCATCAACAACTCCACAGTGCAATATATTAAACCTGTGCACATTTGAGGCATCAACAACTCCACAGTGCAATAGCCAAACCTGTGCCCATTTAGAGGCCTCAACAAATCCAAGTCCAATATATTAAACCTGTGCACATTTGAGGCATCAACAGCTCCACAATTCAATATATTAAAAACCAGTCCAAGTATATATTAATCCTGTGCACATTTGAGGCATCAACAACTCCACAGTGCAATATATTAAACCTATTGCATTTGGGCATCAACAACTCCACAGTGCAATATATTAAGCCTGTACACATTGAGGCATCAACAACTCACGGTCAATATATTAAACCTGTGCGCATTTGAAGGCATCAACAACTCCACAGTCAATATATTAACCTGTGCACATTTGAGGCATCAACAACTCCACCCGGTGCAATATATTAAACCTGTGCACATTTGAGGCATCAACAACTCCACAGTCAATATATTAAACCTGTGCACATTTGAGGCATCAACAACCACAGTGGGGGCATCAACAATATGCAATATATTAAACCGCAAAGCGCACATTTGAGGCATCAACAACTCCACAGTGCAATATATTAAACCTGTGCATTTGAGGCATCAACAACTCCACAATGCAATATGTTATTTGAGCATCAACAACTGTGCAATATATTTGTGGGGCCTCAACAACTCCACAATGCAATATATTAAACCTGTGCACATTTGAGGCATCAACAACTCCACAGTGCAATATATTAAACCTGTGCAGTGCAATATATTAAACCTGGCATTTCAATCAACAACTCCACAGTGCAATATATTAAACCTGTACATTTGGGGGCATCAACAACTCCACAGTGCAATATATTAAACCTGTGCATTTGGGCATCAACAACTCCACAGTGCAATATATTAAACCTGTGTGCATTTGAGGCATCAACAACTCCACAGTCAATATATTAAACCTGTGTGCACATTTGAGGCATCAACAACTCCACAGTGCAATATAGTCAATATCAACAACTCTGATGCAATACATTAAACATTTATTTGAGGCATCCAACAACTCCACAGTACAATATGTTAAACTTGTGCACATTTGAGGCATCAACAAATCCACAGTGCATATATTAAACCTGTACACATTTGAAGCATCAACATCCACGGTCAATATATAAACCTTTGCACGGTAGGCATCAACAACTCCACAGTGCAATATATATTTGAGGCATCAACAACTCCTGCAATATATTAAACCTGTGCACATTTGAGGCATCAACAACTCCACAGTCAATATATTAAACCTGTGCGCATTGCATCAGCAACTCCACAGTGCAATATGTTAAAGCCTCAACAACTCCAGCTCCAGTGCAATATGTTAAACCTGTGCACATTTGAGGCATCAACAACTCCACAGTGCAATATATTAAACCTGTGCACATTTGAGGCATCAACAACTCCCACAATGCAATATATTAAACCTGTTGCACATTTGAGGCATCAACAACTCCACCTTGCAATATATTAAACCTTTTGTTGCATCAACAACTCCACAGTGCAATATATTAAACCTGTTGAGGGCATCAACAACTCCACAGTGCAATATATTAAACCTGTGCACATTTGAGCATCAACAACTCACAGTGCAATATATATTAAACCTGTTCACATTTGAGCATCAACAACTCCACAGTCCAATATATTAAAACATTTCCAACGCTCCACAGTCCAATATATTAAACCTGTGCACATTTGAGCATCAAGAACTCCCCAAGTGCAATATATTAAACCTGTGCACATTGACATCAACAACTCCACAGTGCAATCAACAACCACCACAACTGCAATGCAATATTTAAACCTGTGCACATTTGAGGCATCAACAACTCCACAATGCAATATATTAAACCTGTGCACATTTCAACTGAGGCATCAACAACTCCACAGTGCAATATATTAAACCTGTGCACATTTAGGGCATCAACAACTCCACAGTGCAATATATTAAACCTGTGCACATTTGGGCATCAACAACTCCACAGTCAATATATTAAACCTGTGCACATTTGAGGCATCAACAACTCCCACAGTGCAATATAAATTAAATTTGGGCATCAACAACTAATGCTATATGTAAACCTGTGCACAAGAGGGGCATCAACAACTCCTGATACAATATATTAAGTGCACATTGAGATTAAACCTATAAACCTGTGCACATTTGAGGCATCAACTCCACAGTGCAATATATTAAACCACAGAACATCAACAACTCACAGTCCAATATATTAAACCTGTGCACATTTGAGGCATCAACAACTCCACAGTGCAATATATTAAACCTGTGCACATTTGAGCGTCTTAACTCCACAATTCAATATATTAAACCTGTACATTTGAGGCATCAACAACTCCACAGTCTAACCTGTGCACATTTATATTCATACTTAAACCTGTACATTTGAGGCATCAACAACTCCGTGCAATATATTAAACCTGTGCACATTTGAGGCATATATTAAACTTGTGCACAACAACTCCACAGTGCAATATATTAAGCCTGTGCACATTTGGGGGCATCAACAACTCACAGTGCAATATATTAAACCTGTGTGTGCACATTTGAGGGCATCAACAACTCCCACAGTGCAATATATTAAACCTGTGCACATTTGAGGCATCAACAAATCCACAGTCCAATATATTAAACCTGTGCACATTTCAGGCATCAACAACTCCACAGTGCAATATATTAAAATTTGAGGCATCAACAACTCACAGTGCAATATATTAATCTTGGGCATGAAGCATCAACTCCACAGTGCAATATATTAAACCTGTGCATTTGACATTCCAGGTGCAATATATTACACCTGTGCCACAGTCCAGTCAATATATTAAACCTGTGCACATTTGAGGCATCAACAACTCCACAGTCAATATATTAAACCTGTGCACATTTGGTATCAACAACTCCTGGTGCAATATATTAAACCTGTTACATTTGAGCGTCAAACGCTCCACAGTCCCAATATATTAACCTGTGCACATTTAGAGCATCAACAACTCAAGTCAATATATTAAACCTGTCATTTGAGGCCAAGCAACTACAGTATATTAAACCTGTGCACATTTGAGGCATCAACAACTCACAGTGCAATATATTAAAACCTGTGCACATTTGAAACCATAACTCCACAGTCCATTAAATGCAATATAGGCGTAACAACTCCCAGTCAATATAAACCTGTGCATTTGAGGCATCAACAACTCCACAGTCAATATATTAAACCTGTGCACATTTGAGGCATCAACAACTCCACAGTGCAATATATTAAACTTGTGCACATTTGAGGCATCAACAACTCCACAGTGCAATATATTAAACCTGTGCACATTTGAGGGCATCAACAACTCCCACAGTGCAATATATTAAACCTGTGCACATTTGAGGCATCAACAACTCCACGGTGCAATATATTAAACCAGTGCAAATTTGAGGCATCAACAACTCCACAGTCAATATATTAAACCTGTGCACATTTGAGGCATCAACAACTCCACAGTGCAATATATTAAACCTGTGCACATTTGCATCAACAACTCCCAGTGCAATATATTAAACCTGTGCACATTTGAGGCAACAACTCCACAGTGCAATATATTAAACCTGTGCACATTTGAGGCATCAACAACTCCACAGTCAATATATTAAACCAATATAGCAACTCCACAGTCCAATATATTAAACCTGTGCACATTTGAGGCATCAACAAATCACAGTGCAATATATTAAACCTGTGCATTTTGAGGCATCAACTCCACAGTCCAATATATTAAACCCACGTTTGGGCATCCAACAAATGCAATATATTAAACCTGTGCACATTTGAGGCATCAACAACTCCACAGTGCAATATATTAAACTTGTGCACATTTGAAGGCAACAACTCCACAGTGCAAATATATTAAACCTGTGCACATTTGAGGCATCAACAAATCCACAGTCAATATATTAAACCTGTGCATTGAGGCATCAACAACTCCACAGTGCAATATATTAAACCTGTGCACATTTGAGGCATCAACAACTCCACAGGGGAATATATTAAACTCTTGCACATTGAGGGCATCAACAACTCCACAGTGCAATATATTAAACCTGTGCACATTTTGAGGCATCAACAACTCCACAGTGCAATATATTAAGCCTGTGCATTTGAAGGCATCAGCAACTCCACGGTCAATATATTAAACCTGTGCACATTTGAGGCATCAACTCCACAGTCCAATATATTAAACCTGTGCACAGCATCAACAACTCCGGTCCAATATATTAAACCTGTGCACATTTGAAATCTTCTCCACGGTCAATATATTAAACCTGTGCACATTTCATCAACAACTCCACAGTACTATATATTAAACCTGTGCACATTTGAGGCATCAACAACTCCACGGTCAATATATTAAACTTGTGCATTTGGGGAATCAACAACTCCACAGTGCAATATATTAAACCTGTGCACATTTGAGGCATCAACAACTCCCACCAGTGCAATATATTAAACCTGTGCATTTGAGGCATCAACAACTCCACAGTGCAATATATTAAACCTGTGCACATTTTGAGGGCATCAACAACTCCACAATGCAATATATTAAACCTGTGTGTGCATTGAGGCATCAACAACTCCACAGTGCAATATATTAAACCCTATTGCATTTGAGGCATCCAACAACTCCACAGTCCAATATATTAAACCTGTTTTCAGAGGCATCAACAACTCCACAGTGCAATATATTAAACACTATTACACATTTGAGGCATCAACAACTCCCACAGTGCAATATATTAAGCCTGTGCATTTGAGCTTCAACAACTCCACAGTGCAATATATTAAACATGCACATTTGAAGCATCAACAACTCCACAGTGCAATATAACCTGTGCACATTTGAGGCATCAACAACTCACAGTGCAATATAACTTGTGTGCACATTGAGGCATCAACAACTCCCACAGTGCAATATATTAAACCTGTGCACATTTGAGGCATCAACAACTCCCACAGTGCAATATATTAAACCTGTGCACATTGAAGGCATCAACAACTCCACAGTGCAATATATTAAACCTGTGCACATTTTGAGGCACATCAACAACTCCACGAGTGCAATATATTAAACATGTGCACATTTGAGGCATCAACAACTCCCACAGTGCAATATATTAAACCTGTAAGGCATCAACAACTGTCAATATATTAAACCTGCATTTGAGGCATTTGAAGCCTCAACAAATCCACAGTGCAATATATTAAACCTGTGCACATTTGAGCATCAACAACTCCACAGTGCAATATATTAAACCTGTGCACATTTGAGGCATCAACAACTCCACAGTGCAATATATTAAACCTGTGCACATTTGAGGCATCAACAACTCCACAGTGCAAATATATTAAACCTGTGCACATTTGAGGCATCAACAACTCCACAGTGCAATATATTCAAACCTGTGCACATTGAGGCATCAACAACTCCACAGTGCAATATATTAAACCTGTGCACATTTGAGGCATCAACAACTCCACAGTCCAATATATTAACCTGTGCACATTTGAGGCATCAACAACTCCACAGTGCAATATATTAAACCTGTGCACATTTGAGGCATCAACAACTCCACAGTCAATATATTAAACCTGTGCACATTTGAGGCATCAACAACTCCACAGTGCAATATATTAAACCTGTGCACATTTGAGGCATCAACAACTCCACAGTGCAATATATTAAACTTGTGCACATTTAGAGGCATCAACAACTCCACAGTGCAATATAATTAAACCTGTGCACATTTGAGCATCAACAACTCCACAGTGCAATATATTAAACCTGTGCACATTTGAGGCATCAACAACTCCACAGTGCAATAAACCCTGTGCACATTTGGGGCATCCTGCTCCACAGTGCAGTCAATATATTAAACCTGTGCATTTGAGGCATCAACAACTCCACAGTGCAATATATTAAACCTGTGTGCACATTTGAGGCATCAACTCCACAGTCAAATATATTAAACCTGTGCACATTTGAGGCATCAACAACTCCACATTGCAATATATTAAACCTGTGCACATTTAACCATAGTGCATCAACAACTCCACATTTGCAATATATTAAACCTGTATGCATTTGAGGCATCAACAACTCCACAGTGCAATATATTAAACCTGTACACATTTGAGGCATCAACAACTCCACAGTGCAATATATTAAACATGTGCACATTTGAGGCATCAACAACTCCACAGTGCAATATATTAAACCTGTGCACATTGAGGCATCAACAACTCCACAGTCCAATATATTAAACCTGTGCACATTTGAAGCATCAACAACTCCACAGTGCAATATATTAAACCTGTGCACATTTGAGGCATCAACAACTCCACAGTGCAATATATTAAACCTGTGCACATTTGAGGCATCAACAACTCCACAGTGCAAATATATTAAACCTGTGCACATTTGAAGGGCATCAACAACTCCACAGTGCAATATATTAAACCTGTGCACATTTGAGGCATCAACAACTCCACAGTGCAATATATTAAACCTGTGCACATTTGAGGCATCAACAACTCCACAGTGCAATATATTAAACCTGTGCACATTTGAGGCATCAACAACTCCACAGTGCAATATATTAAACCTGTGTGCACATTTGAGGCATCAACAACTCCACCGGTGCAATATATTAAACCTGTGTGCACATTTGAGGCATCAACAACTCCACAGTGCAATATATTAAACCTGTGCACATTTGAGGCATCAACAACTCCACAATGCAATATATTAAACCTGTGCATTTGCTGGGGGGCATCAACAACTCCACAGTGCAATATATTAAACCTGTGCACATTTGAGCATCAACAACTCCACAGTGCAATATATTAAACCTGTGCACATTTGAGGCATCCAACAACTCCCACATTGCAATATATTAAACCTGTGCACATTTGAGGCATCAACAACTCCACAGTGCAATATATTAAACCTGCACATTTGTTGAGCATCAACAACTCCACAGTGCAATATATTAAACCTGTGCATTTGGGGGCATCAACAACTCCACAGTCAATATATTAAACATGTGCACATTTGAGGCATCAACAACTCCACAGTGCAATATATTAAACCTGTGCACATTTGAGCATCAACAACTCCACAGTGCAATATATTAAACCTGTGCACATTTTGAGGCATCAACAACTCCACAGTACAATATATTAAACCTGTGCACATTTGAGGCATCAACAACTCCACAGTGCAATATATTAAACCTGTGCACATTTGAGGCATCAACAACTCCACAGTGCAATATATTAAACCTGTGCACATTTGAGGCATCAACAACTCCACGGTCACAATATATTAAACCTGTGCACATTTGAGGCATCAAAAACTCCACAGTGCAATATATTAAACCTGTGCACATTTGAAGGCATCAACAACTCCACAGTGCAATATATTAAACCTGTACATTTGAGGCATCAACAACTCCACAGTGCAATATATTAAACCTGTGCACATTTGAATATATTAATCTTGGCATCAACAACTCCACAGTGCAATATATTAAACCTGTGCACATTTGAGGCATCAACAACTCCACAGTGCAATATATTAAACCTGTGCACATTTGAGGCATCAACAACTCCACAGTCAATATATTAAACCTGTGCACATTTTGAGGCATCAACAACTCCACAGTGCAATATATTAAACCTGTGCACATTTGAGCATCAACAACTCCACAGTGCAATATATTAAACCTGTGCACATTTGAGGCATCAACAACTCAACAGTCAATATATTAAACCTGTGCACATTTGAGGCATCAACAACTCCACAGTGCAATATATTAAACCTGTGCACATTGAGGCATCAACAACTCCACAGTCAATATATTAAACCTGTGCACATTTGAGGCATCAACAACTCCACAGTCAATATATTAAACCTGTGCACATTTGAGGATACAATATATTAAACCTGTGCATCAACAACTCCACAGTGCAATATCCACAATTAAACCTGTGCACATTTGAGCATCAACAACTCCACAGTGCAATATATTAAACTTGTGCACATTTGAGGCATCAACAACTCCACAGTGCAATATATTAAACCTGTGCCCATTTGAGGCCTCAACAAATCCACAGTCCAATATATTAAACCTGTGCACATTTGAGGCATCAACAACTCCACAGTGCAATATATTAAACCTGTGCACATTTGAGGCATCAACAACTCCACAGTGCAATATATTAAACCTGTGCACATTTGAGGCATCAACAACTCCACAGTGCAATATAAACCTGTGCACATTTTGAGGCAAACAACTGTGCAATACAATAAATTTGAGGCATCAACAACTCACAGTACAATATATTAAGCCTGTGTGCACATTTGAGGCAAATCCACATAACAACTCCTGAATATATTAAACCTGTGCACATTTTGAGGCATCAACAACTCCACAGTCAATATATTAAACCATTTGAGGCATCAACAACTCCACAGTGCAATATATTAAACCTGTACATTTGAGCATCAACAACTCCACAGTGCAATATATTAAACCTGTGCACATTTGGGGCATCAACAACTCCACCTTGCAATATATTAAACCTGTGCACATTTGAGGCATCAACAACTCCACAGTGCAATATATTAAACCTGTGCACATTTGAGGCATCAACAACTCCACAGTTAATATATTAAACTGTCCACATTTGAGGCATCAACAACTCCATGCAATATATTAAACCTGTGCACATTTGAGGCATCAACAACTCCACAGTGCAATATATTAAACTTGTGCACATTTTGAGGCATCAACAACTCCACAGTGCAATATATTAAACCTGTGCACATTTGAGGCATCAACAACTCACAGTGCAATATATTAAACCCTGTGCACATTTGAGGCATCAACAACCACAGTGCAATATATTAAACCTGTGCACATTTGAGGCATCAACAACTCCACAGGTGCAATATATTAAACCTGTGCACATTTGAGGCATCAACAACTCCAGTCAATATATTAAACCTGTGTGCACATTTGAGGCATCAACAACTCCACAGTGCAATATATTAAACCTGTGCACATTTGAGGCATCAACAACTCCACAGTGCAATATATTAAACCTGTGCACATTTGGGGCATCAACAACTCCACAGTGCAATATATTAAACCTGCATTTGAGGCATCAAGGCATCCACAAGTGCAATATAAAGCCAAACCTGTGCACATTTGAGGCATCAACAACTCCACAATGCAATATATTAAACCTGTGCACATTTGAGGCATCAACAACTCCACAGTGCAATATATTAAACTTGTGCATTTGAGGCATCAACAACTCCCACAGTGCAATATATTAAACCTGTGCCCATTGAGGGCATCAGCAGCTCCACAGTCCAATATATTAAACCTGTGCACATTTGAGGCATCAACAACTCCACAGTGCAATATATTAAACCTGTGCATATTTGAGGCATCAACAACTCCACAGTGCAATATATTAAACCTGTGCACATTGAGGCATCAACAACTCCACAGTGCAATATATTAAACCTGTGCACATTTGAAACCTCAACAACTCCGTAACAATGCAATATATTAAACCTGTGCACATTTGAGGCATCAACAACTCCACAGTGCAATATATTAAACCTGTGCACATTTGAGGCATCAACAACTCCACGGTCAATATATTAAACCTGTGCACATTTGAGGCATCAACAACTCCACGGTCAATATATTAAACCTGTGCACATTTGAGGCATCAACAACTCCACAGTCCAATATATTAAACCTGTGCACATTTGAGGCATCAACAACTCCACGGTAATATTAAACCTGTGCACATTTGAGGCATCAACAACTCCACAGTGCAATATATTAAACCTGTGCACATTTGAGGCATCAACAACTCCACAGTGCAATATATTAAACCTGCATGCACATTTGAGGCATCAACAACTCCACAATGCAATATATTAAACCTGTGCACATTTAGGGGAGGCATCAACAACTCCCAGTGCAATATATTAAACCTGTGCACATTTGAGGCATCAACAACTCCACAGTGCAATATATTAAACTTGTGCACATTTGAGGCATCAACAACTCCACAGTGCAATATATTAAACCTGTGCATTTGAGGCATCAACAACTCCACAGTGCAATATATTAAACCTGTGCACATTTGAGCATCAACAACTCCACAGTGCAATATATTAAACCTGTGCACATTTGAGGGCATCAACAACTCACAGTCAATATATTAAACCTTGAGGCATCAACAACTCCACAGTGCAATATATTAAACCTGTGCACATTTGAGGCATCAACAACTCCACAGTCAATATATATTAAACCTGTGCACATTTGAGGGCATCAACAACTCCACAGTGCAATATATTAAACCTGTGCACATTTGAGGCATCAACAAATCCACAGTGCAATAGTCAATTAAACCTGTGCACATTGAGGCATCAACAACTCCAAAGTACAATATATTAAACCTGTGCACATTTGAGGCATCAACAACTCCACAGTCCAATATATTAAAAACCTGTGCATTTGAGGCATCAACAACTCCACAGTCCAATATATTAAACCTGTGCACATTTGAGGCATCAACAACTCCACAGTGCAATATATTAAACCTGTGCACATTTGAGGCATCAACAACTCCACAGTGCAATATATTAAACCTGTGCACATTTGAGGCATCAACAACTCCACAGTCAATATATTAAACCTGTGCATTTGAGGCATCAAAACTCCACAGTGCAATATATTAAACCTGTGCACATTGAGGCATCAACAACTCCACAGTGCAATATATTAAACCTGTGCACATTTGAGGCATCAACAACTCCTGAGTGCAATATATTAAACCTGTGCATTTGAGGCATCAACAACTCCCAGTCAATATATTAAACCTGTGCACATTTGAGGCATCAACAACTCCACAGTGCAATATATTAAACCTGTGCACATTTGAGGCATCAACAACTCCACAGTGCAATATATTAAACCTGTGCACATTTGAGGCATCAACAACTCCACAGTGCAATATATTAAATTTTGGCATCAACAACTCCCACAGTGCAATATATTAAACCTGTGCACATTTGAGGCATCAACAACTCCACAGTCAATATATTAAGCCTGTGCACATTTGGGGCATCAACAACTCCACAGTGCAATATATTAAACCTGTGCACATTTGAGGCATCAACAACTCCACAGTGCAATATATTAAACCTGTGCATTTGAGGCATCAACAACTCCACAGTGCAATATATTAAACCTGTGCACATTTGAGGCATCAACAACTCCACAATGCAATATATTAAACCTGTACACATTTGAGGCATCAACAACTCCACAGTGCAATATATTAAACCTATTGCACATTTGAGGCATCAACAACTCCACAGTGCAATATATTAAACCTGTGCACATTTGAGGCATCAACAACTCCACAGTGCAATATATTAAGCCTGTGCACATTGAAGGCATCAACAACTCCACAGTCTATATTAAACCTGTGCACATTTCAAACCAACAACTCCACAGTGCAATATATTAAAACCTGTGCACATTTGAGGCATCAACAACTCCAGTCAATATATTAAATGCTATATATTAAAGTCAATATAATTAAACTGTGCACATTTGAGGCATCAACAACTCCACAATGCAATATATTAAACTTGTGCACATTTGAGGCATCAACAACTCCACAGTGCAATATATTAAACCTGTGCACATTTTGGGGCATCAACAACTCCACAGTGCAATATATTAAACCTGTGCACATTTGAGGCATCAACAACTCCACAGGGCAATATATTAAACCTGTGCACATTGAGGCATCAACAACTCCCACAGTGCAATATATTAAACCTGTGCACATTTGAGGCATCAACAACTCCACAGTCAATATATTAAACCTGTGCACATTTTGAGGCATCAACAACTCCACAGTCAATATATTAAACCTGTGCACATTGGGGCATCAACAACTCCACAGTCAATATATTAAACCTGTGCACATTTGAGGGGCATCAACAACTCCCACAGTCCAATATATTAAACCTGTGCACATTGAGGCATCAACAACTCCACAGTGCAATATATTAAACCTGTGCATTTGAGGCATCAACAACTCCTGATGCAATATATTAAACCTGTGCACATTGAGGCATCAACAACTCCACAGTGCAATATATTCAACTTGTGCACATTTGAGGCATCAACAACTCCACAGTGCGATATATTAAACCTGTGCACATTTGAGGCATCAACAACTCCACAGTGCAATATATTAAACCTGTGCACATTTGAGGCATCAACAACTCCACAGTCAAATATATTAAACCTGTGCACATTTGGGGCAAATCAACAACTCCATATTAAATATATTAATCTTGTGCACATTTGAGGCATCAACAACTCCACAGTGCAATATATTAAACCTGTGCACATTTGAGGCATCAACAACTCCAAGGTGCAATATATTAAACCTGTGCACATTTGAGGCATCAACAACTCCACAGTCCAATATATTAAACCTGTGCACATTTGAGGCATCAACAACTCCACAGTCCAATATATTAAACCTGTGCACATTTTGAGGCATCAACAACTCCACAGTGCAATATATTAAACCTGTGCACATTTGAGGGCATCAACAACTCCACAGTCAATATATTAAACCTGTGCACATTTGAGGCATCAACAACTCCACAGTCCAATATATTAAACCTGTGCACATTTGAGGCATCAACAACTCCACAGTCCAATATATTAAACCTGTGCACATTTGAGGCATCAACAACTCCACAGTGCAATATATTAAACCTGTGCACATTTGAGCATCAACAACTCCACAGTGCAATATATTAAACCTGTGCACATTTGAGGCATCAACAACTCCACAGTGCAATATATTAAACCTGTGCATTTGAGGCATCAACAGCTCCACAGTCAATATATTAAACCTGTGCACATTTGAGGCATCAACAACTCCACAGTGCAATATATTAAACCTGTGCACATTTGAGGCATCAACAACTCCACAGTGCAATATATTAAACCTGTGCACATTTGAGGCATCAACAACTCCACAGTCAATATATTAAATGCACAAACATAACTCCCACAGTGCAATATATTAAGCCAGTTTTGAGGCATCAACCAACTCCACAGTGCAATATATTAAACCACATTTGAGGCATCAACAACTCCACAGTGCAATATATTAAACCTGTGCACATTTGAGGCATCAACAACTCCACAGTCAATATAATTAAACCTGTGCACATTTGAGGCATCAACAACTCCACAGTCCAATATATTAAACCTGTGCACATTTGAGGCATCAACAACTCCACAGTGCAATATATTAAACCTGTGCACATTTGCACATTTGTACAGGCATCAACAACTCCACAGTCCAATATATTAAACCTGTGCACATTTGAGGCATCAACAACTCCACAGTCAATATATTAAACCTGTGCACATTTGAGGCATCAACAACTCCACAGTGCAATATATTAAACCTGTGCACATTTGAGGCATCAACAACTCCACAGTCAATATATTAAACCTGTGCACATTTGAGGCATCAACAACTCCACAGTGCAATATATTAAACCTGTGCACATTTGAGGCATCAACAACTCCACAGTGCAATATATTAAACCTGTGCACATTTGAAGGCATGCAACTCCACAGTGCAATATATTAAACCTGTGCACATTTGAGGCATCAACAACTCCACAGTCAATATATTAAACCTGTACATTTTGAGGGCATCAACAACTCCGTTAAGGGCAATATAAACCTGTTGCACATTTGAAGGCATCAACAACTCACAGTGCAATATATTAAACCTGTGCACATTTGAGGCATCAACAACTCCACAGTCAATATATTAAACCTGTGCACATTTGAGGCATCAACAACTCCACAGTCCAATATATTAAACCTGTGCACATTTGAGGCATCAACAACTCCACAGTCAATATATTAAACCTGTGCACATTTGAGGCATCAACCTGTCCAATATATTAAACATTTGAGGCATCAACAACTCCAACAGTGCAAATATATTAAACCTGTACACATTTGGGGCATCAACAACTCCACAGTGCAATATATTAAACCTGTGCACATTTGGGGCATCAACAGCTCCACAATCAATATATTAAACTTGTGCACATTGAGCATCAACAACTCCACAGTGCAATATATTAAACCTGTGCACATTTGAGGCATCAACAACTCCACAGTGCAATATATTAAACCTGTGCACATTTGGGGCATCAACAACTCCACAGTCAATATATTAAACCTGTGCACATTTGAGGCATCAACAACTCCCACAGTCCAATATATTAAACCTGTGCACATTTGAGGCATCAACAACCACAGTGCAATATATTAAACCTGTGCACATTGGGCATCAACAACTCACAGTGCAATATTAAACCTGTGCACATTTGAGGCATCAACAACTCCACAGTCAATATATTAAACCTGTGCACATTTGAGGGCATCAACAACTCAACTCCACAGTGCAATATATTAAACCTGTGCACATTTGAGGCATCAACAACTCCACAGTGCAATATATTAAACCTGTGCACATTTGAGGCATCAACAACTCCAAGTCCTAAACCCACATTAGAGGCATCAACAACTCTACAGCAATATATTAAACCTGTGTGCACATTTGAGGCATCAACAACTCCACAGTCCAATATATTAAACCTGTGCACATTTGAGGCATCAACAACCCACAGTGCAATATATTAAACCTGTGCACATTTGAGGCATCAACAACTCCACAGTGCAATATATTAAACCTGTGCACATTTAAGGCATCAACAACTCCACAGTGCAATATATTAAACCTGTGCACATTTGAGGCATCAACAACTCCACAGTGCAATATATTAATCTTGTGCACATTTTGAGGCATCAACAACTCCACAGTGCAATATATTAAACCTGTGCACATTTGAGGCATCAACAACTCCACAGTGCAATATATTAAAACCTGTGCACATTTGGGGCATCAACAACTCCCACAGTGCAATATATTAAACCTGTGCACATTTGAGCATCAACAACTCCACAGTCCAATATATTAAACCTGTGCACATTTGAGGCATCAACAACTCCCAGTGCAATATATTAAACCTGTGCACATTTGAGGCATCAACAACTCCACAGTCCAATATATTAAACCTGTGCACATTTGAGGCATCAACAACTCCACAGTGCAATATATTAAACCTGTGCACATTTTGAGGCATCAACAACTCAGTCAATATAAACCTGTGCACATTTGAGCATCAACAACTGCAATATATTAAACCTGTGCACATTTGAAATCAACAACTCCACAGTCCAATATATTAAACCTGTGCACATTTGAGGCATCAACAACTCACAGTCAATATATTAAACCTGTGCACATTTGAGGCATCAACAACTCCACAGTGCAATATATTAAACCTGTGCACATTTTGGCATCAACAACTCCACAGTGCAATATATTAAACCTGTGTGCACATTTGAGCATCAACAACTCCACAGTCAATATATTAAACCTGTGCACATTTGAGGGCATCAACAACTCCACAGTGCAATATATTAAACCTGTGCATTTGAGGCATCAACAACTCCACAGTGCAATATATTAAACCTGTGCACATTTGAGGCATCAACAACTCCACAGTCCAATATATTAAACCTGTGCACATTTGGGGCATCAACAACTCCCACAGTGCAATATGTAAACCTGTGCACATTTGAGGCATCAACAGCTCACAGTCAATATATTAAACCTGTGCACATTTGAGGCATCAACAACTCCACAGTCAATATATTAAACCTTGCACATTTGAGGCATCAACAACTCCACAGTCAATATATTAAACCTGTGCACATTTGAGGCATCAACAACTCCACAGTCAATATATATTAAACCTGTGCACATTTGAGGCATCAACAACTCCACAGTGCAATATATTAAACCTGTGCACATTTGAGGCATCAACAACTCCACAGTGCAATATATTAAACCTGTACACATTTGAGCATCAACAACTCCACTATAAATTAAAGTCCAATACTATTAAACCTGTGCACATTTGAGGCATCAACAACTCCACAGTGCAATATATTAAACCTGTGCACATTTGAGGCATAAACAACTCCCACAATGCAATATATTAAACCTGTGCACATTTGAGGCATCAACAACTCCACAGTCAACAATAGTAAACCTGTGCACATTTTGAGGCATCAACAACTCCACAGTCAATATATTAAACCTGTAGAGGCACATCACCAGCTCTGCAGTGCAACATATTAAAGCATCAACAACTCCCACGGTCAATATATTAAACCTGTGCACATTTGAGTATCAACAACTCCACAGTCCAATATATTAAACCTGTGCACATTTGAGGCATCAGCAACAACTCCACAGTCAATATATTAAACCTGTGCACATTTAAAAGGCATCAACAACTCAGTACAACATAATTAAACCTGTGCAATTTATATTAAGTCCTGTGCACATTTGAGGCTTCAACAACTCCACAGTGCAATATATATATTAAACAACTGTGCAATATATTAAACCACATTTGAGGCATCAACAACTCCACAGTGCAATATATTTAAACCTGTCCAACATTGAGCCTATTAACAACTCCAACTCCAGTCCAATATATTAAACCTGTGCACATTTGAGGCATCAACAACCCACAGTGCAATATACAACCTATGCACATTTGAGGCATCAACAACCCCACAGGCAATATATTAAACTTGTGCACATTTGAGGCATCAACCCACAGTGCAATATATTAAACCTGCGGCATATTTGAGTCTTCAACAAAACTACACAGTCCAAGAGATGCAAACTCCAGCATATTTGAGGCATCAACAACTCATTGGAAAAGTAACAGGCATAAACCCGTGCACATTTGAGGCATCAACAACTCCACAGTGGAATATAAACCTGTGCATTTGAGGTATCAATAACTCCACAGTGCAATATATTAAACCTGTGCATTTGAGGCATCAACAACTCCCAGTCCAATATATTAAACCTGTGCACATTTGAGCATCAACTTATCAACAACTCCACAGTGTCAATATATTAAACCTGTGCACATTTGAGGGCATCAACAACTCCACAGTCCAATATATTAAACCTATTGCACATTTGAGGCATCAACAACTCACAGTGCAATATATTAAACCTGTGCACATTTGAGGCATCAACAACTCCCACAGTGCAATATATTAAGCCTGTGCACATTTGGGGCATCAACAACTCCACAGTGCAATATAATAAACCTGTGCACATTTGAGGCATCAACAACTCCACAGTGCAATATATTAAACCTGTGCACATTTGAGGCATCAACAACTCCACAGTGCAATATATTAAACCTGTACATTTGAGGCATCAACAACTCCACAGTCAATATATTAAACCTGTGCATTTGAGGCATCAACAACTCCCAGTGCAATATATTAAACCTGTGCACATTTGAAGCATCAACAACTCCACAGTCCAATATATTAAACCTGTGCATTTGCACATTTGAGGCATCAACAACTCCACGGTGCAATATATTAAACCTGTGCATTTGAGGCATCAACAACTCAACTCCACATTTGGGGCATCAACAATATGCAATATATTAAACCTGTGCACATTTGAGCATCAACGCTCCACAGTGCAATATATTAAACCTGTGCACATTTGAGGCATCAACAACTCCACAGTCCAATATATTAAACCTGTGCACATTTGAGGCATCAACAACTCCACAGTGCAATATATACCTATTTTAAACAGTATTGCACATTTGAGGGCATCAACAACTCCCACAGTGCAATATATTAAACCTGTGCACATTTGAGGCATCAACAACTCCACAGTGTGCAATATATTAAACCTGTGCAATATATTAAACATTTGAGGCATCAACAACTCCACAGTGCAATATATTAAACCTGTGCACATTTGAGGCATCAACAACTCCACAGTGCAATATATTAAACCTGTGTTTAAATCAAGCAACCACAGTGCAATATATTAAACCTGTGTGCACATTTGAGGCATCAACAACTCCACAGTGCAATATATTAAACCTGTGCACATTTGAGGCATCAACAACTCCACAGTGCAATATATTAAACCTGTGCACATTTGAGGCATCAACAACTCCACAGTACAATATTAAACCTGTGCACATTTGAGGCATCAACAACTCCACAGTGCAATATATTAAACCTGTGCACATTTGAGGCATCAACAACTCCACAGTCCAATATATTAAACCCATTTGAGCATCAACAACTCCACAGTGCAATATTTAAACCTGCACATTTGAGGCATCAACAACTCCACAGTGCAATATATTAAACCTGTGCACATTTGAGGCATCAACAACTCCACAATGCAATATATTAAACCTGTGCACATTTGAGGCATCAACAACTCCACAGTGCAATATATTAAACTTGTGCACATTTGAGGCATCAACAACTCCACAGTGCAATATATTAAACCTGTGCACATTTGAGGAATCAACAACTCAACAGTACAATATATTAAACCTGTGCACATTTGAGGCATCAACAACTCCACAGTGCAATATATTAAACCTGTGCATTTTTGAGGCATCAACAACTCCCACAGTGCAATATATTAAACCCTGTGCACATTTGAGGCATCAACAACTCCACAGTCAATATATTAAACCTGTGCACATTTGAGGCATCAACAACTCCACAGTGCAATATATTAAACCTGTGCACATTTGAGGCATCAACAACTCCACAGTGCAATATATTAAACCTGTGCACATTTGAGGCATCAACAACTCCACAGTCAATATATTAAACCTGTGCACATTTGAGGCATCAACAACTCCACAGTGCAATATATTAAACCTGTGCACATTTGAGGCATCAACAACTCCACATGCAATATATTAAAACTCCACAATATGGGCATCAACAACTCCAATCAATATATTAAACCTGAGGCATCAACAACTCCACAGTGCAATATATTAAACCTGTGCACATTTGAGGCATCAACAACTCCACAGTGCGCATTTGAGCATCCAACAATATATTGGGCATTAAACCATTCAATATATTACATTTGAGGCATCAACAACTCCACAGTCAATATATTAAACCTGTGCACATTTGAGGCATCAACAACTCCACAGTGCAATATATTAAACCTGTGCACATTTGAGGCATCAACAACTCCACAGTCCAATATATTAAACCTGTCAATATATTAAACCTGTGCACATTTGAGGCATCAACAACTCCACAGTCCAATAATATTTATCAACCTCCCACAGTGCAATATATTAAACCTGTGCACATTTGAGGCATCAACAACTCCACAGTGCAATATATTAAACCTGTGCACATTTGAGGCATCAACAACTCCACAGTCCAATATATTAAACCTGTGCACATTTGAGGCATCAACAACTCCCACAGTGCAATATATTAAACCTGTGCACATTTGAGGCATCAACAACTCCCACAGTGCAATATATTAAACATGCACATTTGAGGTATCAACAACTCCACAGTGCAATATATTAAACCTGTGCACATTTGAGGCATCAACAACTCCACAGTGCAATATATTAAACCTGTGCACATTTGAGGCATCAACAACTCCACAGTGCAATATATTAAACCTGTGCATTTTGAGGCATCAACAACTCCACAGTCATTAAATGCACATTTGAGGCATCAACAACTCCACAGTGCAATATATTAAACCTGTGCACATTTGAGGCATCAACAACTCCACAGTCCAATATATTAAACCTGTGCACATTTGAGGGCTCACATGCAATATATTAAACTGTCCACATTTGAAGGCATCAACAACAATATATTAAACCTGTGCACATTTGAGGCATCAACAACTCCACAGTGCAATATATTAAAAACCTGTGCACATTTGAGGCATCAACAACTCCACAGTGCAATATATTAAACCTTACTTTTGAGGCATCAACAACTCCACAGTGCAATATAAATGCACATTTGAGGCATCAACAACTCCACAGTCCAATATATTAAACCTGTGCACATTTGAGGCATCAACAACTCCACAGTGCAATATATTAAACCTGTGCACATTTGAGGCATCAACAACTCCACAATGCAATATATTAAACCTGTGCACATTTGAGGCATCAACAACTCCACAGTGCAATATATTAAACCTGTGCACATTTGAGGCATCAACAACTCCAAAGGTGCAATATACCTAAACCCAGTACATTTGAGCATCAACAACTCCACAGTGCAATATATTAAACCTGTGCACATTTGAGGCATCAACAATATATTAACTCCACAGTGCAATATATTAAACCTGTGCACATTTGAGGGCATCAACAACTCCACAATGCAATATATTAAACCTGTGCACATTTGAGGCATCAACAACTCCACAGTGCAATATATTAAACTGTGTGCACATTTGAGGCATCAACAACCCACAGTGCAATATATTAAACCTGTGCACATTTGAGGCATCAACAACTCAACAGTGCAATATATTAAACCTGTGCACATTGAGGCATCAACAACTCCCACAGTGCAATATATTAAACCTGTGTGCACATTTGAGGCATCAACAACTCCACAGTGCAATATATTAAACCTGTACATTTGGCATCAACAACTCCACAGTGCAATATAATAAACCTGTACACATTTGAGGCATCAACAACTCCACAGTGCAATATATTAAACCTGTGCACATTTGAGGCATCAACAACTCCACAGTGCAATATATTAAACCTGTGCACATTTGAGGCATCAACAACTCCACAGTGCAATATATTAAACCTGTGCATTTGAGGCATCAACAAATCCCACAGTGCAATATATTAAACCTGTGCACATTTGAGGCATCAACAACTCCACAGTGCAATATATTAAACCTGTGCATTTTGAGGCAAACAACTCCCACAGTCCAATATATTAATCTTTCACATTTGAGGCATCAACAACTCCACAGTGCAATATATTAAACCTGTGCACATTTGAGGCATCAACAACTCCACAGTGCAATATATTAAACCTGTGCACATTTAAACCTGTGCAATATATTAAACCATTTGAGGCATCAACAACTCCACAGTGCAATATATTAAACCTGTGCACATTTGAGGCATCAACAACTCCACGGTGTGCAATATATTAAACCTGTGCACATTTGAGGCATCAACAACTCCCACAGTCAATATATTAAACCTGTGCACATTTGAGGCATCAACAACTCCACAGTGCAATATATTAAACCTGTGCACATTTGTATCATCAACTCCACAGTGCAATATATTAAACCTGTGCACATTTGAGGCATCAACAACTCCACAATCCAATATATTAAACCTGTGCATCATTTGCAATATATTAAACCTGGCATCAACAACTCCACAGTGCAATATATTAAACCTGTGCACATTTGAGGCCTCAACAACTCCACAGTGCAATATATTAAACCTGTGCACATTTGAGGCATCAACAACTCCACAGTGCAAATATTAAACCTGTGCATTTAAACAACTCCACAGTGCTTGCACATTTGAGGCATCAACAACTCCCACAGTGCAATATATTAAACCTGTGCACATTTGAGGCATCAACAACTCCACAGTGCAATAAACATGTGCACATTTGAGGCATCAACAACTCCACAGTGCAATATATTAAACCTGTGCACATTTGAGGCATCAACAACTCCACAGTGCAATATATTAAACCTGTGCACATTGGAGGCATCAACAGCTCCACAGTCCAATATATTAAACCTGTGCACATTTGAAACATCAACAACTCCACAGTCCAATATATTAAACCTGTGCACATTTGAGGCATCAACAACTCCACAGTGCAATATATTAAACCTGTGTACATTTGAGGCATAAACTCCAGTCCATCATATTAAACCTGTGCATATTTGCATCAACAACTCCTGTCCAATATATTAAACCATTTGCACAATTGAGGCACATCAACAACTCCACAGTGCAATATATTAAACTTGTGCACATTTGAGGCATCAACAACTCCACAGTGCAATATATTAAACCTGTGCACATTTGAGGCATCAACAACTCCACAATGCAATATATTAAACCTGTGCATTTGGGCATCAACAACTCCACAGTGCAATATATTAAACCTGTGCACATTGAGGAATCAACAACTCCACAGTGCAATATATTAAACCTGTGCACATATTTGAGGCATCAACAACTCCACAGTGCAATATATTAAACCTGTGCTGCATTTGAAGCATCAACAACTCCACAGTGCAATATATTAAACCTGTGCACATTTGAGGCATCAACAACTCCACAGTGCAATATATTAAACCTGTGCACATTTGAGGCATCAACAACTCCACATTGCAATATATTAAACCTGTGCATTTGAGGCATCAACAACTCCACAGTGCAATATATTAAACCTGTGCACATTTGAGGCATCAACAACTCCACAGTGCAATATATTAAACCTGTGCACATTTGAGGCATCAACAACTCCACAGTGCAATATATTAAACATGTGCACATTTGAGGCATCAATAGCTCATCAGTCCAATATATTAAACCTGTGCACATTTGAGGCATCAACAACTCCACAGTCCAATATATTAAACCTGTGCACATTTGAGGCATCAACAACTCCACAGTGCAATATATTAAACCTGTGCACATTTGAGGCATCAACAACTCCCACAGTGCAATATATTAAACCTGTGCACATTTGAGGCATCAACAACTCAGTGCAATATATTAAACCTGTGCACATTTGAGGCATCAACAACTCCACAGTGCAATATATTAAACCTGTGCACATTTGAGGCATCAACAACTCCACAGTGCATATATTAACCTGCACATTTGAGGCATCAACAACTCCACAGTGCAATATTAAAACCTTAAACCTGTCCACAGTGCAATACATTTACATTTGAGGCATCAACAACTCCACAGTGCAATATATTAAACCTGTGCACATTTGAGGCATCAACAACTCACAGTGCAATATATTAAACCTGTGCAAATTTGAGGCATCAACAACTCCACAATGCAATATATTGAGCACATTTGGGCATCAACAACTCCACAGTGCAATATATTAAACTATGTGCATTTGAGGCATCAACAACTCCACAGTGCAATATATTAAACCTGTGCACATTTGAGGCATCAACAACTCCACAGTCAATATATTAAACCCTGTGCACATTTGAGGCATCAACAACTCCACAGTGCAATATATTAAACCTGTGCACATTTGAGGCATCAACAACTCCACAGTGCAATATATTAAACCTGTGCACATTTGAGGCATCAACAACTCCACAGTGCAATATATTAAACCTGTGCACATTTGAGGCATCAACAACTCCACAGTGCAATTAAAAGCCTGCACATTTGAGGCATCAAAACTCCACAGTGCAATATATTCAACTTGTGCACATTTGAGGCATCAACAACTCCACAGTGCAATATATTAAACCCTGTGCACATTTGAGGCATCAACAACTCCACAGTCCAATATATTAACAATTTGAGGCATCAACAACTCCACAGTGCAATATATTAAACCTGTGCACATTTGGGGCTTCATCAACAACTCCACAGTGCAAATATATTAAACCTGTGCACATTTGAGGCATCAACAACTCCACAATGCAATATATTAAACCCTGTGCACATTTGAGGCATCAACAACTCCACAGTCAATATATAAAACCTGTGCACATTTGAGGCATCAACAACTCCACAAGTGCAATATATTAAACCTGTACATTTGAGGCATCAACAACTCCACAGTGCAATATATTAAACCTGTGCACATTTGAGGCATCAACAACTCCACAGTGCAATATATTAAACCTGTGCACATTTGAGGCATCAACAACTCCCACAGTGCAATATATTAAACCTGTGCACATTTGAGGCATCAACAACTCCACAGTCCAATTAAACCTGTGCACATTTGAGGCATCAACAACTCCACAGTGCAATATATTAAACCTGTGCACATTTGAGGCATCAACAACTCCACAGTGCAATATATTAAACTTGTGCACATTTGAGGCATCAACAACTCCACAGTGCAATATATTAAACCTGTGTACATTTGAGGCATCAACAACTCCACAGTGCAATATATTAAACCTGTGCCATTTGAGGCATCAACAACTCCACATTATATTAAACCTGTGCACATTTGAGGCATCAACAACTCCACAGTCAATATATTAAACCTGTGCACATTTGCATTTGACATTTCAACAACTCCACAGTGCAATATATTAAACTGGCTGCATTTGAGGCATCAACAACTCCACAGTCAATATATTAAACCTGTGCACATTTGAGGCATCAACAACTCCACAGTGCAATATATTAAACCTGTGCACATTTGAGGCATCAACAACTCCACAGTGCAATATATTAAACCTGTGCAATACATTTGAGGCATCAACAACTCCACAGTCAATATATTAAACTTGTGCACATTTGAGGCATCAACAACTTTGAGCAATATATTAAACCTGTGCACATTTCAACAACTCCACAGTGCAATATATTAAACCTGTGCACATTTGAGGCATCAACAACTCCACAGTGCAATATATTAAACCTGTGCACATTTGAGGCATCAACAACTCCACAATGCAATATATTAAACCTGCACATTTGAGGGCATCAACAACTCCACAGTGTCCAATATATTAAACCTGTGCACATTTGAGCATCAACAACTCACAGTGCAATATATTAAACCTGTGCACATTTGAGGCATCAACAACTCCACAGTCAATATATTAAACCTGTGCACATTTGAGGCATCAACAACTCCACAGTGCAATATATTAAACTCAAAAACATTTGAGGCATCAACAACAATATATTCTGCACATTTGAGGCATCACACTCCACAGTGCAATATATTAAACCTCCACATTTGAGGCATCAACAACTCCACCTGTGCACATTTGCAATATATTAAACCTGTGCACATTTGAGGCATCAACAACTCCACAGTGCAATATATTTAAACCTGCAATATATTGCACATTTGAGGCATCAACAACTCCACAGTGTAATATATTAAATATATTAAACCTGTGCACATTTGAGGCATCAACAACTCCACAGTGCAATATATTAAACCTGTGCATTTGAGGCATCAACAACTCCACAGTGCAATATATTAAACCTGTGCACATTTGAGGCATCAACAACTCCACAGTGCAATATATTAAACCTGTGCACATTTGAGGCATCAACAACTCCACAGTGCAATATATTAAACCTGTGTGCATCAACAACTCCACAGTCCAATATATTAAATTTGAGGCATCAACAACTCCACAGTGCAATATATTAAACCTGTGCACATTTGAGGCATCAACACTCCACAGTGGAATATATTAAACCTGCACATTTGAGGCATCAACAACTCCCACAGTCAATATATTCAACCTGTGCATTGGCATCAACAACTGTGCAATACATTTGAAATCATTTGAGGCATCAACAACTCCACAGTGGAATATATGGTTCCAGCAACATTTGAGGCATCAACAACCCACAGTGCAATATATTAAACCCAGCACATTTGAGATCAACAACTCCACAGTGCAATATATTAAAGTCCGCACATTTGAGGCATCAACAACTCCACAGTCCAATATATTAAACCTGCACATTTGAGGTGATCAATAACTCCACAGTCCAATATATTAAACCTGTGTACATTTGAGGCATCAACAAATCCATTGGTGCGCAATATATTAAACCCAGCACATTGAGGCATCAATAACTCCACAGTCCAATATATTAAAACCTCAGCACATTTGAGGTATCAACAACTCCATAGTCCAATATATTAAACCTGTGCACATTTGAGGCATCAAATATATATAAACCTGTGCACATTTGAGGCATCAACAACTCCACAGTCCAATATATTAAACCTGTGCACATTTGAGGCATCAACAACCACAGTCAATATATATTAAACCTGTGCACATTTGAGCATCAACAACTCCACAGTGCAATATATTAAACCTGTGCACATTTGAGGCATCAACAACTCCACAGTGCAATATATTAAACTGTGCACATTTGAGGCATCAACAACTCCCACAGTGCAATATATTAAACCTGTGCACATTTGAGGAATCAACAACTCCACAGTGCAATATATTAAACCTGTGCACATTTGAGGCATCAACAACTCCACAGTGCAATATATTAAACCTGTTCACATTTGAGGCATCAACAACTCCACAGTCAATATATTAAACCTGTACATTTGAGGCATCAACAACTCCACAGTCCAATATATTAAACCTGTGCACATTTGAGGCATCAACAACTCCACAGTGCAATATATTAAACCTGTGCAATATATTAAACCTGTACATTTGAGGCATCAACAACTCAACAAAATCCAATATATAAACCTGTGCACATTTGAGGCATCAACTCCACAGTGCAATACAACCTGTACATTTAAGGTATCACACCTGAAAAGTAATAGGCTAAACCTGTGCACATTTGAGGCATCAACAACTCCACAGTGCAATATATTAAAACCAGCACATTTATCAACTCCATAGTGCAATATATTAAACCTGTGCACATTTGAGGCATCAACAACCTTATTGCAGTAATATATTAAACCTGTGCACATTTGAGGCATCAACACCACAGTAATATATTAAACCTTGTGCATATTTGAGGCATCAACAATCCACAGTGCAATATATTAAACTCCGTAACATTTGAGGTATCACAATCTACAGTCCATTATATTAAATATGTGCATATTTGAGGCATCAACAACCTTATTACTGTAATATATTAAACCCAGCACATTTGAGGCATCAACAACCCACAGTCCAATATACAAACCTAATATTTGAGGCATCAATAATTCCACAGTCCAATATATTAAACTCCAGCACATTTGAGGTATCAACAACTCCACAGTGCAATATATTAAACCTGTGCACATTTGACATCAACAACTCCACAGTCCAATATATTAAACCTGTGCACATTTGAGGCATCAACAACTCCACAGTCAATATATTAAACCTGTGCATTTGAGGCATCAACAACTCCACAGTCCAATATATTAAACCTGTGCACATTTGAGGCATCAACAACCCACAGTCCAATATATTAAACCTGTGCACATTTGAGGCATCAACAACTCCACAGTCAAATATATTAAGGCACATTTGAGGCATCAACAACTCCACAGTGCAATATATTAAACCTGTGCACATTTGAGGCATCAACAACTCCACAGTCAATATATTAAACCTGTGCACATTTGAGGCATCAACAACTCCACAGTCAATATATTAAACCTGTGCACATTTGAGGCATCAACAACTCCACAGTGCAATATATTAAACCTGTGCACATTTGAGGCATCAACAACTCCACAGTGCAATATATTAAACCTGTGCACATTTGAGGCATCAACAACCCACAATGCAATATATTAAACCCAGTACATTTGAGGCATCAACAACCCACAGTGTAATATAAAACTTGTGCACATTTGAGGCATCAACAACCCACAGTGCAATATTAAAACCTATGCACATTTGAGGAATCAACAACCCAACAGGCAATATATTAAACTTGTGCACATTTGAGGCATCAACCCACAGTGCAATATATTAAACCTCGGCACATTTGAGTATCAACAAAACTCCACAGTCCAAGAGATTAAAACTCTGTGTACATTTGAGGCATCAACAACCCACAGTCTAATATATTAAAACCCAGCACATTTGAGGCATCAACAACTCCACAGTGGAATATATTAAATTGCAATATTTGAGGTATCAATAACTCCACAGTGCAATATATTAGAACTTAGCACATTTGAGGTATCACAACAACTCCAGTGCAATATTAAACCCAGCAATATTTGAGGCTCCAACAACTCCACAGTCCAATATATTAAAACCAGCACATTTGAGGCATCAACAACTCCACAGTCCAATATATTAAACCTGTGCACATTTGAGGCATCAACAACTCCACAGTGGAATATATTGTCCTGTGCACATTTGAGGCATCAACAACACCCACAGTCCAATATATTAAACCTGTGCACATTTGAGGCATCAACAACTCCACAGTCAATATATTAAACCAGTACATTTTGAGGCATCAACAACTCCACAGTCAATATATTAAACCTGTGCAACATTTGAGGCATCAACAACTCCACAGTGCAATATATTAAACCCAGCACATTTGCAACTCCACAGTGCAATATATTAACCTGTGCATTTGAGGCATCAATAACTCCCACAGTGCAATATATTAAACCTGTGCATTTGAGCATCAACAACTCCACAGTCAATATATTAAACCTGTGCATTTGAGGCATCAACAACTCCACAGTCCAATATATTAAACCTGTGCACATTTGAGGCATCAACAACTCCACAGTGCAATATATTAAACCATGTGAGGCACAATTTGAGGCATCAACAACTCAACACTCCAGTCCAATATATTAAACCTGTGCACATTTGAGGCATCAACAACTCCACAGTCCAATATATTAAACCTGTGCACATTTGAGGCATCAACAACTCCACAGTGCAATATATTAAACTCAGTAATATTTGAGGCATCAACAACCTAAGTCCAATATATTAAAACTTGTGCACATTTGAGGCATCAACTCCATAGGCAATATATTAAACCCAGTACATTTGAGGCATCAACAACTCCACAGTGCAATATATTAAACTCAGCACATTTGAGGCAACAACAACCCACAGTGCAATATATTAAACCTGTGCACATTTGAGGCATCAACAACTCCACAATGCAATATATTAAACATGTGCACATTTGAGGCATCAACAACCCACAGTCTAATATATTAAAACCTGTGCACATTTGAGGCATCAACAACCCACAGTCCAAAATATATAAAACCCAGCACATTTGAGGCATCAACAATCACAGTAATATATTAAAATCCCAAAATATTTGAGGCATCAACAACTCAAAGTAAATATATTAAATATGCAATATATTAAACTCCATGAAGGTAACAGAGACAAAACCTAAAAGTGCCATTTGAGGCATCAACAACTGGTCCAAAGTGCAATATATTAAAAATGTGCACATTTGAGGCATCAATCAACACCCAGCACATTTGAGGCATCAACAACCCAAAGCAATATATAAAACCAGTAATATTTGAGGCATCAACAACTCCACATTGCAATATATTAAAACCCTTGTGCACATTTTGAGGCATCAACAACTCCACAGTGTAATATATTCCTGGTGCACATTTGAGGCATCAACAACTCCACAGTGCAATATATTAAACTCAGCATATTTATATCAACAACCTTACAGTGTGCAATATATTAAAACCCCTGTGTGTACATTTGAGGCATCAACAACCCACATTGCCAATATTAAACCCGTATTACATTTGAGGCATCAACACAACCCACAGTCCAATATATTAAACCTGTGCACATTTGAGGCAAGTATCAACAACCCACAAAAGTAAATATATTAAACCTGTGCACATTTGAGGTATCAACAACCCACAGTGCAATATATTAAAACATGTGCACATTTGAGGCATCAACAACCCACATTGCAATATATTAAACTAAAAAGTACATTTGAGGCATCAACCCATGGTGCAATATATTAAACCTGTACATTTGAGGCATCAAAAACCCACAGTGCAATATATTCAATTTGTGCATATTTGAGGCATCAATAACGTAGTAAAACAGCGCAAATTAAAACCTGCACATTTGAGGCATCAATAACCCATCAAACCTGTGCACATTTGAGGCATCAACAAACTCCACAGTCCAATATATTAAAACCTGTGCACATTTGAGGCATCAACAACCCACAGTCCAAATATATTAAACCCTGTGCACATTTGAGGCATCAACAAATCCCAGTCCAATATATTAAACCCAGTACTATTTGAGGCAACAACTCCACAGTCAATACAAACCACACATTTGAGGCATCAACAACTACAGTCAATATATTAAACCTGTGCACATTTGAGGCATCAACAACCACGGTCCAATATATTAAACCTGTACATTTGAGGCATCAACAACTCCACGTGCAATATATTAAACTTGTGCACATTTCGATCAAACAACTCCACAGTGCAATATATTAAACCTGTGCACATTTGAGGCATCAACAACTCCACAGTGCAATATATTAAACTTGTGCACATTTGAGGCATCAACAACTCCAACAATTATATTAAACCTGTGTGCACATTTGAGCATCAACAAATAGTCCAATATATTAAACCTGCACATTTGAGGCATCAACAACTCCAGCAATATATTAAAACCAGTGCACATTTGAGGCCAATAAATCCACAGTCCAAATATATTAACCTGTGCACATTTGAGGCATCAACCCAAGTGCAATATATTAAACCTGCACACATAATTAAACTGAAACCCAGTAATATTTGAGGCATCAACAACTCCACAGTCCAACATATTAAAAACCAAAGCACATTTGAGGCATCAACAACTCACAGTCCAATATACAAACCCAAAATATTTGAGGCATCAGAACTCCACAATATATTAAACAGTACATTTGAGGCATCACAAGTGGAATATATTAAAACAGCACAATATTTGAGGTATCAATAACCCCAAAGGGTCCAATAAATAAAACCTGTGCACATTTGAGGCAACAAATAACTCACAGTAACAGGTTAAAAGCACATTTATGCAATCAACCCCACAGTCCAATATATTAAACCCAGCATATTTGAGGCATCAACAACTCCCACAATGCAATATATTAAACTCAGCACATTTGAGGCATCAACAACTCCATATTAGTGCAATATATTAAACCCAGCACATTTGAGGCATCAACAACTCCACAATGCAATATATTAAACCTGTACATTTTGAGGCATCAACATTCCCACAGTCCAATATATTAAACCTGTGCACATTTGAGGCATCAACAACTCCACAGTGCAATATATTAAACCTGTGCAATTTGAGGTATCAACAACCCACAGTCCAATATATTAAACCTGTGCACATTTTGAGGCATCAAACCCACTCCAATATATTAAACTTGTGTATTTGAGGCACATCAAACAACTCCACAGTCAATATATTAAACCTGTGCACATTTGAGGCATCAACAACTCCACAGTGCAATATATTAAACCTGTGCACAGTCCCCACAGTCCAATATATTAAACCCCTGTACACATTTGAGGCATCAACAACTCCACAGTCCAATATATTAAACCTGTGCATTTGAGGCATCAACAACTCCACAGTGCAATATATTAAACCTGTACACATTTGAGGCATGTAACCCAAAGGGCAATATAGTAAACTTGTGCAACATTTGAGGCATTAAACCAGCTCCACAGTGCAATATATTAAAACCAGTACATTTCTGAGGCCCCAACAAATCCATTAAGTCCAATATATTAAAACCCAGCACATTTGAGGCATCAACAACCCACAGTCCACAATATATTAAACCTGTGCATATTTGAGGCATCAACTCCTAATATGGAATAGGGCTAAACTTGTGCACATTTCTGAGGCATCAACAACTCCATAGTGCAAATATATTAACCTGGTGCACATTTGAGGCATCAACAACCCACAGTGCAATATATTAAAACCTGTACATTTTGAGGCATCAACAACTCCAATATAGTCCAATATATATTAAAACCAGTGCACAATTTGATTTGAGTATCAACAACCCACAGTCCAATATATTAAAACCAAAAGCACATTTGAGGCATCAACAACTCCACAGGGAATATATAAACCTGTGCACATTTGAGGCATCAACAACTCCACAGTCCAATATATTAAACCCAGCACATTTGAGGCATCAACAACCAGTGCATGTCCAATATTTATCAAAACATTAAGTCCACATATTAAAGCACATTTATAGAATGGGCCAACCCACAGTCCAATATATTAAACTCTGTGCACATTTGAGGCATCAACAACCCACAGTGCAATATATTAAACCTGTACATTTGAGGCATCAACAACTCCACAGTCCAATATATTAAACCAATAACATTTGAGGCATCAACAACCTGGGTCAATATATTAAACTATTGCATTTGAGGCATCAACAACTCCAGTGTAATATATAAAACCTGTGCACATTTGAGGCATCAACAACTCCACAGTCAATATATTAAACCTAGTACATTTGAGGCATCAACAACTCCACAGTGCAATATATTAAACCTGTGCATTTGAGGCATTAACAACTCCACAGTGCAATATATTAAACCTTGTGCACATTTGAGTTTCAACAACTCCACAGTGCAATATATTAAACCTGTGCACATTTGAGGCATCAACAACTCCACAGTGCAATATATTAAACCTGTGCACATTTTGAGGCATCAACAACTCCACAGTGCAATATATTAAACCTGTGCACATTTGAGGCATCAACTCCACAGTCCAATATATTAAACCTGTGCACATTTGAGGGGTATCAACAACCCACAGTGCAATATATTAAACCTGCACATTTGAGGCATCAACAACCCACAGTCCAACATATTAAACTTAGCATATTTGAGGCATCAACAAATCCACAGCAATATATTAAACCCAAAATATTTGAGGCATCAACAACTCCACAGTCCAATATACAAACCTGCATATTTGAGGCATCACAACTTATTAGTATAATATATTAAACTTGTGCATTTGAGGCATCAACAAACTAATAGTGCAATATATTAAACCCAAAGTACATTTGAGGAGGTGCAATATATTAAATGAAAACAATCAACAACCACAACAAAATATATTACAAACCAAAAGCACATTTGAGGCATCAACAACTCCACAGTGCAATATATTAAACTTGCACATTTGAGGCATCAACAACTCCACAGTGCAATATATTAAACCTGTGCACATTTGAGGCATCAACAACCCCACAACCAATATATTAAACCTCAGTGCAATACTTGAGGCATCAACACCCACCAGTAATATATTAAATCAGCATATTTGAGGCATCAACAACCCACAGTGAATATTAAACCTTGTACACATTTGAGGCATCAACAACTCCACAGTGCAATATATTAAACCTGGTGCACATTTGAGGCATCAACCCACAGTGCAATATATTAAAACATGTGCACACATTTGAGGTATCAATAAATTACATTGTGTCCAATATATTAAACCTGCAGTGCAATATTTTGGCATCAACAACCTTACAGTCCAATATATTAAACCCAGCACATTTGAGTATCATCAACTCCATATGCAATATATTAAACCTCAAAAAAATTTGAGCATCAACAACCTAATAGTGCAATATATTAAACCTTGTACATTTGAGCATCAACAACTCCACAATCCAAATATATAAAACCCAATAACATTTGAGGCATCACCAACTCCACAATGCAATATATTAAACCCCAAAAGCACATTTGAGGCATCAACAACTGACAAAGTGTAATATATTAAACCTGTGCACATTTGAGGCATCAACAACTCCACAATGCAATATATAAACCTGGGTAACATTTTGATATATCAACAACCCACAGTGCAATATATTAAACCTGCACATTTGAGGCATCAACAATCTACAATGCAATATATTAAACTCAGCACATTTGAGGCTTCAACAACTAACAGTGCAATATATTAAACCTGGTGCACATTTGAGGCATCAACAACTCCACAGTGCAATATATTAAACCTGTGCACACATTTGAGGCATCAACAACTCCACAGTGCAATTAAACATATTTGAAACCCAAAACTCCACAGTGCAATATATTAAACTTGAGGCATTTGAGAACATCCCAGATGCAATATATTAAACCTGTGCACATTTGAAATATCAACAACTCCACAGTGCAATATATTAAACCTGCAATACATTTGAGGCATCAACAACTCCATAGTCCAATATATTAAACCTGTGCACATTTGCTTCAACAACCCACAGGTCCAATATATTACAAGGTATCAACAACCCACAGTGCAATATATTAAAGTACAACAATCAACTCCACAGTCCAACATATTAAAACCTGTGCACATTTGAGGCATCAACAACCCACAGTCCAATATATTAAACCTGTGCACATTTGAGGCATCAACACCCACAGTCCAATGTATTAAACAACATCAACAACCCACAGTCCAATATTAAACCTTGCAAAGGCTCACCCACAGTGCAGGATAAACCTGAGCACATTTATAATCAACACCCACAATGCAATATATTAAACCAGTCCAATATATATAAACAACTCCACAATGCAATATATAAACCTGTGTACATTTGAGGCATCAACAACCCATAGTCCAATATATTAAACCTGTGCACATTTGAGCATCAACCCACAGTCCAATATATTAAACCTGTGCACATTTAGAGGCATCAAACAACCCACAATGCAACATATTAAAACATTAGAGGCATCAATAACCCACACTTTGAGAGCATTAAAACCAACAAGCATCAACAACCCACAGTCCAATATATTAAACCTGTGCAATACTTGAGGCATCACCCACAACAATATATTAAACCCACATTTACATCAACAATATAACATATTAAACCCAGCACATTTGAGGCATAAACAACTCCACAGTCCAATATATTAAAACCTGTGCACATTAGAGGCATCACTAACCCACAGTCCAATATATTAAACCCCAGCACATTTGAGGCATCAACAACTCCACAGTGCAATATATTAAACCTGTGCACATTAGAGGCATCAACAACCCTACAGTGCAATATATTAACACATTTGTAACAACCCACAGTCCAATATATAGAGGCACATTAGATAATCACCAACTCCACAGTCCAATATATTAAACCCAGCACATTTGAGGCATCAACAACCCACACAATGCAATATATTAAAACTCTGTGCACATTTGAGCATCAACAACTTACAGTGCAACATATTAAACCTGGCACATTTCTATCAACAACTCCACAGTCCAATATTAAAGTAAATTTATTAACAACTCCACAATGCAAACATATTGAGGCATCAACAACTCCAACAGTCCAATATATTAAACCTGTGCACATTTGAGGCATCACCAAACTCCACAGTCAATATATTAAACCCAAAACATTTGAGGCATCAACAACCCACAGTCCAATTAAACCTGTGCACATTAGAACCACCCAGTCCAGAGTATTAAACTCCAGTACATTTGAGGTATCAACAACTCCACAGCCCATTTGAGGCATCAACAACTCCACAATGCAATATTAAACCTGTGCACATTTGAGGCATCAACAACCCATTGTCCAATATATAAACCTGTAATATTAGAGGCATCAACAAATCTAATAGTCCACAATATATTACCTGGTACATTTGAGGCATCAACAACTCCACAATGCAATATATTAAACCTAAAAAGTATTTGAGGCATCAACTCTTACAGTGCAAATATATTAAAACCTAAAGTACATTAGGAGGATCAACAACCCACAGTCCAATATATTAAACCTGTCCATTTTGAGGCATCAACAACTCCACAATGCAACATATATTAAAACCTGTGCACATAGAGGCATTTCACTAACACAGTCCAATATAAACCTGTGGCATGCACATTTGAGGCATCAACAAAGTCAATATAATAAACCTGTGCACATTTGAGGCATCAACAACTCCACAGTGCACATTTGGGGCATCAACAACTCCACGGTGCAATATATTAAACCTGTGCACATTGAGGGGGCATCAACAACTCCACAGTCCAATATATTAAACCTGTGCACATTTGAGGGCATCAACAACTCCACTCCACAGTCCAATATATTAAACCTGTGCACATTTGAGGCATCAACAACTCCACAGTGCAATATATTAAACCTGTGCACATTTGAGGCATCAACAACTCCACAGTCCAATATATTAAACCTGTGCACATTTGAGGCATCAACAACTCCACAGTGCAATATATTAAACCTGTGCACATTTGAGGCATCAACAACTCCACAGTGCAATATATTAAAACCTGTGCACATTGAGGCATCAACTCCCACAGTGCAAATATATTAAACTTGTGCACATTTGAGGCATCAACAACTCCACAGTGCCAATATTAAACCTGTGCACATTTGAGGTATCAACAACTCCACACAGTCCAATATAATAAACCTGTGCACATTTGAGGCATCAACAACTCACAGTAAATATATTAAACCTCAGCACATTTGAGGCTTCCAACAACTCCACAGGCAATATATTAAACTTGCATTTGAGGCATCAATAACTCCACAGTGCAATATTAAAAACCCAAAGTACATTTGAGGCATCAACAACTCCACAGTCCAAATATATTAAACCCAAAGCACATTTGAGGCATCACAACTCCGACAGTCCAATATATTAAACTTGCGGTTTGAGGCATCAACAAATCCACAGTCCAATATATTAAACCAGCACATTTGAGGCATCAACAACTCCACAGTGCAATATATATTAAACCCAAAGCACATTTGAGGCATCAACAACTCCACAATAACTATATATTAAACTCAGCACATTTGAGGCATCAACAACCCACAATGCAATATATTAAACCTGTGTACATTTGAGGCATCAACAACTCCACAGCAATATATTAAACCTAGTACATTTGAGGCATCAACAACCCACAGTCCATTATATTAAACCTGTGTACATTTGAGGCATCAACAACTCACAGTCCAATATATTAAACCTGCACATTGTCAACATTTGAAAAGGCATAAAAGAACATTTATGCATCAACAACCCACGTCCAATATATTAAATTCCTGTACAATTTTGAGGTATCAACAACTCCACAGTCCAATATATTAAACTCAAAAATATGCACATTTGAGGCATCAACAACCCACAGTCCAATATATTAAAACTGTACATTGAGGCATCAACAAATTTGAGTCCAATACCAAACAACATTTCTTCAACAACTCCACAGTGCAATATATTAAAACCATTTGAGGTATCAACAACCTGTACACATTTGAGGCATCAACAACTTAATAGTCCAATATATTAAACCTGGTAATATTTGAGGCATCAACAAATTAATAGTCCAATATATTAAATTGTGCAATATTTGAGGCATCAACTCCACAGTAAATATATTAAAACTCCAGCATTTGAGGCATCAACTCCACAGTCCAATATATTAAACTAAAGCACATTTGAGGCATCAACAACCCACAGTCCAATATATTAAACCTAAAAATTTGAAAATCAACAACTCCATAGTGCAATATACAACCCAGCACATTTGAGGCATCAATAAATTACACAGTGCAACATTAAAATTAAACCCCAGTAATATTTGAGGTATCAACAACTCCAAGTCCAATATATTAAACTCAGTACATTTGAGGTATCAACAACTCCACACAGTCCAATATATTAAAACTCTGTACATTTGAGGCATCAACAACCCAGAGTCCAATATATTAAACCTGGTGCACATTTATGCATCAACAACTCCAAAAATATATTAAACCTGTACATTTGAGGCATCAACAACCCACAGTCCAATATATTAAACTTAAGCACATTTGAGGTATCAACAACCCACAGTCCAATATACAAATGTCCGCACATTTGAGGCATCAACAACTCCAGTCGGGAAAAGTAATTATATAAACCTCCACAGTGCAATATATTAAACCATATTTGAATCAACAACTGAAAGTCCAATATATATTAAAACTTGTGCACATTTGAGGCATCAACAACCCACAGTCCAATATATTAAACCCAGCACATTTGAGGCATCAACTCCAAACAATAGAAGCAATATATTAAACCTAGTGCAATATACAATTTGCACATTTGATATCAACAACTCACAGACAGTCCAATATATTAAACCCAGCACATTTGAGCATCAACAAACACAGTGCAATATATTAAACCTGCACATTTGAGGCATCAACAACTCCACAGTCCAATATACAAAACCTGGGTGCAACATTTGAGGCATCAACAACGTCCAATAATATATATAAAACCTGTGCAATATTTGAGGCATCAACAACCCACAGTGTGCAATATATTAAACCAAAAGCACATTTGAGGCATCAACAACTCCCTATTAAACTGCAATTTATATTAAACAGCAGTACAAATGCACATTTGAGGCATCAACTCCACAGTCCAATATATTAAACCTGTGCAACATTTGAGTTTCAACAACTCCACAGTCCAATATATTAAACCTGTGCACATTTGAGGCATCAACAACTCCACAGTGCAATATATTAAACCCTGCAGCCATTTGGAGGCATCAACAACTCCCCACAGTCCAATATATTAAACCTGTGCATGTTTGAGTATCAAACCTTACAGCCCAATATATTAAACCTGTGCACATTTGAGGTATCAACAACCTGACAGTCCAAGAATATATTAAACCCGGTACATTTTGAGGCATCACCAACTCCTTAGTCCAACAGGCTAAACCTGCAGTACATTTGAGGCATTAACAAACTCACAGTAATATATTAAACTCAGCACATTTGAGGTATCAACAACTCCACAGTGTCCAATATATTAAACCAGCACATTTGAGGCATCAACAACTCCACAGTAATATATTAAACCTTGCACATTTGAGGCATCAACAACTCCACAGTCCAATATATTAAACCTGTGTACATTTGAGGCATCAACAACTCCACAGTCCAGTCATATTAAACCTGTGCACATTTCTGAGGCATCAACAATCACAGTGCAATATATTAAACTTTGTGCACATTTGAGGCATCAACAACTCCACAGTGCACATATATTAAACCTGTGCATGATTGAGGCATCAACAACCTGCAGTCAATATATTAAACCTGTGCACAATTGAGGCATCAACAATCACAGTGCAATGCTCAGTAAACCTGTGCACATTTGAGGCATCAACAACTCCACAGTGCAATATATCAAAAAAACCTGTGCACATTTGAGGCATCAACAACTCCCACAGTGCAATATATTAAACCTGTGCACATTTGAGGCATCAACAACTCCACAGTGCAATATATTAAACCTGTGCACACATTTGACCTGTGCATTTGAAATCAACAACTCCACAGTAATATATTAAACCTGTGCACATTTGAGGCATCAACAACTCCACAGTGCAATATTAAACCTTTGTGCACATTTGAGGCATCAACAACTCCAACAGTGCAATATATTAAACCTGTGCACATTTGAGGCATCAACAACTCCATGTTCAATATATTAAACCTGTGCACATTTGAGGCATCAACAACTCCACAGTGCAATATACAAAAACCCAAAACATTTGGGGCATCAACTTAACTCCACAGTACGGAATATATATTAAACCTTGTGCACATTTGAGGCATCAACAACTCCACAGTGCAATATATTAAACATGTGCACATTTGAGGCATCAACAACTCCACCTTGTGCACATTTGAGGTATCAACCTCACAGTCCAATATATTAAACCTGTGCATTTTTGAGGCATCAACAACTCCAGTCAGTCAATATATTAAACCTGTGCACATTTGAGGCATCAACAACTCCACAGTGCAATATATTAAACTGTACACATTGAGGCATCAACAACTCCAACAGTCCAATATATTAAACCTGTGCACATTTGAGGCATCAACAACTCCCACAGTCCAATATATTAAACCTGTGCACAATTGAGGTATCAACAACTCCCACAATGCAATATATTAAACCTGTGCACATTTGAGCATCAACAACCCAGTGCAATATATTAAACCTGTGCACATTTGAGGCATCAACAACTCCACAGTGCAATATATTAAACCTGTGCACATTTGAGGTAACGTAATAACTCCACAGTGCAATATATTAAACCTGTGCACATTTCAGGCATCAACAACTCCACAGTGCAATATATTAAACCTGTGCACATTTGAGATCAACAACTCCCACATTGCAATATATTAAACCTATTGCACATTTGAGGCATCAACAACTCCACAGTGCAATATATTAAACCTGTGCACATTTGAGGCATCAACAACTCCCACAGTGCAATATATTAAACCTGGCACATTTGAGGCATCAACAACTCCACAGTGCAATATATTAAACATGTGCACATTTGAGGAGCATCAACAACTCCACAGTGCAATATATTAAAATATTTGAAATTAAACAACTCCCACAGTGCAATATATTAAACATTTGAGGCATCAACAACTCCTCATTTTAAAATATTAAACCTGTGCACATTTGAGGCATCAACAACTCCACAGTCCAATATATTAAACTGTGCACATTTGAGGCATAGCAAAAATATATTAAACCTGTGCACATTTGAGGCATCAATAACTCCACAGTGCAATATATAAACCTGTGCATTTGAGGCATCAACAACTCCACAATGCAAATATAAACCTGTGCACATTTTCAAAAAAATGCAATATATTAAACTTGTGCACATTTGAGGCATCAACAAACTCCACAGTGCAATATATTAAACCTGTGCACATTTGAGGCATCAACAACTCCACAGTCAATATATTAAACCTGTAATATTTGAGGCATCAACAACTCCACAGTGCAATATATTAAACCTGTACATTTGAGGCATCAACAACTCCACAGTGCAATATATTAAACATGTGCACATTTGAGGCATCAACAACTCCACAGTGCAATATATTAAACCCAGCACATTTGAGGCATCAACAACTCCACAGTGCAATATATTAAACCTGTGCACATTTGAGGCATCAACAACCCACAGTAATATATTATGCACATTTTCAAAACTCCACATTGCAATATATTAAACCTGTGCACATTTGAGGCATCAACAACTCCACAGTGCAATATATTAAACCTGTGCACATTTGAGGCAGTGCAATATATTAAAACATTTGAGGCATCCACAGTGCAATATATTAAACATGTGCACATTTGAGGCATCAACAACTCCACAGTCCAATATATTAAACCCTGTGCACATTTGAGGCATCAACAACTCCACAGTGCAATATATTAAACTTGTGCACATTTGAAATCAACAACTCCACAGTGCAATATAATAAACCATGCACATTTGAAACTCAACAACTCCCACGGTGCAATATATTAAACATTGCACATTTAGGGGCATCAACAACTCCACAGTGCAATATATTAAACCTGTGTGCATTTGAGGCATCAACAACTCCACAGTGCAATATATTAAAACCTGTACACATTTGAGGCGTAACAACTCCTGATGCAATATATTAAACCTGTGCATTTGAGCATCAACGCTCCACGTGCAATATATTAAACCTTGTGCACACATTTGGTATATTAACCAACTCCAGTGCAACATATTAAACCCCTTATTATTGCACATTTGAAACATCAACAACTCCACAGTCCAATATATTAAACTATGCATTTGAGGCATCAACAACTCCACAGTCAATATATTAAACCTATATGCACATTTGAGGCATCAACAACTCCACAGTCAATATATTAAACCTGTGTACATTTGAAGGCATCAACAACTCCTGATCAATATAATAAACATTGCACATTTGGGGCATCAACAACTCCACAGTGCAATATATTAAACCTGTTATTGCACGTTTTGAGGCATCAACAACTCCACAGTCCAATATATTAACCTGTTCACATTTGAGGCATCAACAACTCCACAGTGCAAATATATTAAACCTGTGCACATTTGAAGGCATCAACAACTCCACAGTCAATATAATAAACCTGTGCACATTTTGAGGCATCAACAGCTCCACAGTGCAATATATTAAACCTGTGCACATTTACGGGGGCATCAACAACTCACAGTCAATATATTAAACCTGTGCACACATTTGAGGCATCAACAACTCCACAGTCCAATATATTAAACCTGTGCCCATTTGAGGCATCAACAACTCCACAGTCAAATAAATATTAAACCTGTGCACATTTGAGGCATCAACAACTCCACAGTCCAATATAATAAACCTGTGCACATTTGAAACATCAACAACTCCTGATACAATATATTAAACCAGTGCACATTTGAGGCATCAACAACTCCTGATGCAATATATTAAACCTGTGCTGCACATTTGAGGCATCAACAGCTCATTTGAGGCATCCAAATATATATTAAACCTGTACATTTGAGGCATCCTTAACTCCTGATGCAATATATTAAACCTGTGCACATTTGAGGCATAAACAACTCCACAATGCAATATATTAAACCTGTGCACATAAACCTTATTTGAGGCATCAACAACTCCACAGTGCAATATATTAAACCTGTGTGCACATTTGAGGCATCAACAACTCCAGTGCAATATATTAAACCTGTACATTTGTCAACAACTCCACAGTGCAATATATTAAATGCATTGAGGCATCAACAACTCCACAGTGCAATATATTAAACCATGTGCACATTTGAGGCATCAACAACTCCACAGTGCAATATAATAAACCTGTGCGCATTTGAGGCATCAACAACTCCACAGTCAATATATTAAACCACCTTTGCACATTTGGTATCATATCCACAGTGCAATATATTAAACCTGCTGCACATTTGAGGCATCAACAACTCCACAGTGCAATATATTAAACTATTGCACATTTGAAATAACAACTCCACAGTGCAATATATTAAACCTGTGCATTTGAGCATCAACAACTCCATTGCAATATATTAAACCTGTGCATTTGAGGCATCAACAACTCCACGGTACAATATATTAAACTGTGCACCATTTGAAATCGCATCACGAGGTAATATATTAAGCCTGTACATTTGAAGGCATCCTTCAACCACAGTGCAATATAATAAACCTGTGCTGTTTAGGGGGCATCAACAACTCCACAGTCAGCCATTAAACCTGTGCACATTTGAGGCATCAACATCCACAGTGCAATATATTAAACCTGTGCACATTTGAGGCATCATAACTCCACAGTCCAATACTGTTCCACCAACGCACATTTGAAATAACAGCTCCGGTCAATATATTAAACCTGCTATGCACATTTGAGGCATCAACAACTCCACAATGCAATATATTAAACCTGTGCACATTTGAGGCATCCAAGTCCAACTAAACCTGTGCACATTTGAGGCATCAATAACTCCACAGTGCAATATATTAAACCTGTGCACATTTGAGGCATCAACAACAGTCATTAAACCACATTTGAGGTGCAATATATTAAACCTGTGCACATTTGAGGCATCAACAACTCCACAGTGCAATATATTAAACCTGTGCACATTTGAGGCATCAACAACTCCACAGTCATATTAAACTCCACAGTGCAATATATTAAACCTGTGCACATTTGAGGTATCAACAACTCCACAGTGCAATATATTAAACCTGTGCACATTTGAGGCATCAACAACTCCACAGTGGAATACATTAAACCTGTGCACACTCCACATTAAAACATTTCCCACAGTGCAATATATTAAACCTGTGCACATTTGAGGCATCAACACAATGCAAATATATTCCATTTGAGGCATCAACAACTCCACAGTGCAATATATTAAACCTGTGCACATTTGAGGCATCAACAACTCCACAGTGCAATATATTAAACCTGTGCACATTTGAGGCATCAACAACCCACAGTCCAATATATTAAACCTGTGCACATTTGAGGCATCAACAACCCACAGTGCAATATATTAAACTGTGTATATTTGAGGCATCACCCACAGTACAATATAGGGCATGTGCACATTTGAGGCATCAAATAAATCCACAGTGCAATATATTAAACCTGTGCACATTTGAGGCATCAACAACTCCCACAGTGCAATATATTAAACCTGTGCACATTTGAGGCATCAACAACTCCACAGTCCAATATATTAAACCTGTCCATTTAATGCAATATATTAAACCTGTGCACATTTGAGGCATCAACAACTCCACAGTGCAATATATTAAACCTGTGCACATTTGAGGCATCAACAACTCCACAGTGCAATATATTAAACCTGTGCAACATTTGAGGCATCAACAACCCACAGTGCAATATATTAGAGCACCATGCACATTTGAGGGCATCAAGCAGCTCCACAGTGCAATATATTAAACCTGTGCACATTGGAGGCATCAACAACTCCACAGTGCAATATATTAAACACCATGCACAGATTGAGCATCAACAACTCCACATTGCAATATATTAAACCTGTGCACATTTGAGGCATCAACAGCTCCACAGTGCAATATATTAAACTATTGCACATTGAGGCATCAACAACTCCACAGTGCAATATATTAAACACTGTGCACAATTGAAGCATCAACAACTCACGGTACAATATAACCCTGTGTACACATTTAGGCATCAACAATAAATTTTAATATATTAAACCTGTGCATTTGAGGCATCAACAACTCCGATACAATATATTAAACCTGTGCACATTGAGGCATCAACAACTCCACAGTGCAATATATTAAACCTGTGCATTTGAGGGCATCAGCAACTCCACAGTGCAATATATTAAACCTGTGCGCATTTGAAGCATCAACAACTCCACCAGTGCAATATATTAAACCTGTGCACATTTGAGGCATCAACAACTCCCACAGTGCAATATATTAATGCATTTGCACAGGCATCAACAACTCCACATTGCAATATATTAAACCTGTATATGCACATTTGAGGCATCAACAACTCCCATCCGTTGTTAATATATTTGAGGCAAACCTCCCTGATCAATATTTGCACAGGCATAACAACTCCACGGTGTCAATATATTAAACCTGTATGCATTTGAGCATCAACAGCTCCACAGTCCAATATATTAACCTGTGCACATTTGAGGCATCAACAACTCCCAGTGCAATATATATTAGAAACCATGTGCACATTTGAGGCATCAACAACTCCACAGTCAATATATTAAACCTGTGCACATTTGAGGCATCAATCCAAGTGCAATATATTAAACCTGTACATTTGAGGCATCAACAACTCACAGTCAATATATTAAACCTGTGCACATTTGGGCATCAACAACTCCACAGTGCAATATATTAAACCTGTGCCCATTTGAGGCATCAACAACTCCACGGTGCAATATATTAAACCTGGCACATTTACATCAACAACTCCCGCAATGCAATATAATAAAACCTGTGCACATTTGAGGCATCAACAACTCCACAGTGCAATATATTAAACCTTGTGCACATTTGAGGCATCAACAACTCCAGTGCAATATATTAAAACCTGTGCACATTTCCAGCAACCTCGAAAAGCACAACTCCAACTCCGGTGTCTATTAAACCTGTACATTTGAGGCATCAACAGCTCCACAGTGCAATATATTAAACTGCGCATTTGAGGCATCAACAACTCCCACAATATATTAAAGTCAACAATATATTAACCTGTGCATTTGAGGCATCAACAACTCCACAGTGCAATATATTAAACCTGTGCACATTTGAGGCATCAATCAACAAGTGCAATATATTAAACCTGTACATTTCGTCAAAACTCCCTGTATTAAACGACTGAGGCATCAACAACTCCACATTGCAATATATTAAACCTGTGCACATTTGAGGCATCAACAACTCCACAGTGCAATATAATAAACCTGTGCGCATTTGAGGCATCAACAACTCCACGGTCAATATATTAACCTGGCACAGTGCAATATATTAAACCTTGAAGGCATCAACAACTCCAATAATGCAATATATTAAACCTGTGCACATTTGAGGCATCAAAAAACTCCACAGTAACATATTCAACTTGTGCACATTTGAGGTATCAACAACTCACAGTGCAATATATTAAACCTGTGTGCACATTTTGAGGCATCAACACCCTCCACAGTCCAATATATTAAACCTGTGCACATTTGAGGCATCAACAACTCACAGTGCAAATATTAAACCTATTGCACATTTGAGGGCATCATCAACAACTCCACAGTGCAATATATTAAGTCCTGTGCACATTTGAGGCATCAACAACTCTCATAATGCAATATATTAAACCTGTGCATTTGAGGCATCAACAACTCCACAGTGCAATATATTAACTTGTGCACATTTGAGGCATCACCAACTCCACAGTGCAATATATTAAACCTGTGCACATTTGAGCTGGGAATCAACAACTCAGTGCAATACCTGTGCACATTTGAGGCATCAATAACCCACAGTGCCAATATATTAAACCCAGCATTTGAGGCATCAACAACTCCACGGTCAATATATTAAACCTGTGCACATTTTGAGGTATCAAAACTCCACAGTCCAATATATTAAACCTGTGCATTTGAGGCATCAACAACTCTTTAAGCAATATATTAAACCTGTGCACATTTGAGGCATCAACAACTCCACAGTGCAATATATTAAACTTGTGCATTTTGGAGGCATCAACAACTCCACAGTGCAATATATTAAAACTGTGCCATTTGAGGCCTCAACAATCCCACAATATATTAAACCTGTCACATTTAGGCATCAACAAACAGTGCAATATATATTAAAACATTTGAGGCATCAACAACTCCACAGTGGAAATATAATCTTTGCACAGGCAAACAACTCCACAGTGCAATATATTAAACCTGTGCATTTGAGGCATCAACAACTCCACAGTGCAATATATTAAACCTGTATGCACATTTGAGGCGTCAACAACTCCAGTCAATATATTAAACCTGCACACAGTCAACAACTCCCACAGTCAATATATTAAACCTGTAGTACATTTGAGGCATCAACAACTCCACCAGTGCAATATATTAAACCTGTGCACATTTGAGGCATCAACAACTCCACGGTCAATATATTAAACCTGTGCATGCACATTTGATGGCATAGGCATCAACAACTCCACAGTACAATATATTAAACCTGTGCACATTTGAGGCATGCTCCACAATATATTAAACCTGTGATTTGGTATCAACAACTCCACAGTCCAATATATTAAACCATGCACATTTGAGGCATCAACAACTCTCCAGTGCAATATATTAAACCTGTGCACATTTGAGGCATCAACCAACAGTGCCATTACCTGTGCAATATATTAAACCTGTGCAATATATAAACCTTGGAGGCATCAACAACTCCACAGTGCAATATATTAACCCTGTGCACATTTGAGGCAACTCCAACAATATATTAAACCTGTGCACACAGTGCAATATATTAAACCTGTGCACATTTGAGGCATCAACAACTCCCACAATGCAATTACCTGTGCATATTAAACCTCACAGTGCAACTCTATTAAGCATTGAGGCATCAACAACTCCACAGTGCAATATATTAAGCATGTACATTTGAGGCATCAACTCCACAGTGCAATATATTAAACCTGTGCACATTTGAGGAATCCCAACAACCTGTGCACAGACATCCAACAACTATATTAAACCTGTGCACATTTGAGCATCAACAAGCTCCACAGTGCAATATATTAAACCTGTGCACATTTGAGGCATCAACAACTCCACAGTGCAATATATTAAACCTATAATATGCACATTTGAGGCATCAACAACTCTAACAATATATTCTTGTGCACAGGTCCCAGTGCAATATTAAACCTGTACATTTGAGGCATCAACAACTCCACAGTGCAATATATTAAACCTGTGCACATTTGAAGGCATCAACAACTCCACTATTAGCTTGTGCACACATTAAATTAATAAACCTGTGCACATTTGAGGCATCCAACAACTCCACAATGCAATATATTAAACCTGTGCATTTGAGGCATCAAAAAACTCCACAGTGCCAATATATTCAAGCCTGTGCAATATATTTTGTGCACATTTTGGGCATCAACAACTCCACCTGTACATTTTGCAATCACAGTGTTAAACCTGTGCACATTTGAGGGCATCAACAACTCCACAGTGCAATATATTAAGCCTGTGCACATTTGAGGCATCAACAACTCCACAGTGCAATATATTAAACCTGTGCACATGAGGCATGCAACTCCGCAATATATTTGCACATTGAGCATCAACAACTCCACAGTGCAATATATTAAACCTGTGTACATTTGGGAATCAACAACTCCACAGTGCAATTTGAGGCATCAAAACCTGTGCAATATATTAAACCATTTGAGGCATCAACAACTCCACGGTCAATATATTAAACCTGTGCACATTTTGAGGCATCAACAACTCCACAGTGCAATATATTAAACCTGTGCATTTGAGGCATCAACAACTCCACAGTGCAATATATTAAACCTGTGCACATTTGAGGCATCAACAACTCCACAGTGCAATATATTAAACCTGTGCATTTTTGAGGCATCAACAACTCCCCAGTGCAATATATTAAACTGTGCCTGTGCACATTTTGAGGCATCAACAACTCCACAGTGCAATATAATAAACCTGTGCACATTTGGGGCATCAAAACTCCCACAGTGGAATATATTAATCATGTGCACAGGCATCAACAACTCCACAGTGCAATATATTAAACCTGTGTCAACACTCCTGAATATTTAAGGCATCAACAACTCCCAATATATTAAACCTGGTCACAGTATATTAAACCTGTGCACATTTGAGGCATCAACAACTCCACAGTGCAATATATTAAACCTGTGCACATTTGAGGCATCAACAACTCCACAGTGCAATATATTAAACCTGTAAACACATTTGAGGCATCAACAACTCCACAGTGCAATATATTAAACCTGTGCACATTTGCAATATATTAAAGCACATCAACAACTCCACAATGCAATATATTAAACCTGCACATTTGAGGCATCAAAAACTCCACAAGTGCAATATATTAAACCTGTGCACATTTGAGGCATCAACAACTCCACAGTGCAATATATTAAACCTGTGCACATTTGGGGGCATCAACAACTCCACAGTGCAATATATTAAACCTGTGCGCATTTGAGGCATCAACAATCCACAGTGCAAATATATTAAACCTGTGCGCATTTGAGCATCAACAACTCCACAGTGCAATATATTAAACCTGTGCACATTTGAGGCATCAACAACTCCACAATGCAATATATTAAACCTGTGCACATTTGAGGCATCAACAACTCCACAGTGCAATATATTAAACCTGTGCACATTTGAGGCATCAACAACTCCACAGTGCAATATATTAAACCTGTGCACATTTGAGGCATCAACAACTCCCACGGTCAATATATTAAACCTGTGTGCATTTGAGCATCAACAACTCCACAGTCCAATATATTAAACCTGTGCACATTTGAGGCATCAACAACTCCACAGTGCAATATATTAAACCTGTGCACATTTGAGGCATCAACAACTCCACAGTGCAATATATTCTTTCAAAACAATGCAATATGTAAACCTGCACATTTGAGGCATCAACAACTCCACAGTGCAATATAATATTAAGCCTGTGCACATTTGAGGCATCAACAACTCCGGTGCAGTGCCTATTAAACTTGTGCACATTTGAGGCATCAACAACTCCACAGTGCAATATATTAAACCTGTGCACATTTGAGGCATCCAACAACTCCACAGTGCAATATATTAAACCTGTACATTTGAGGCATCAACAACTCCACAGTGCAATATATTAAACCTGTGCACATTTGAAACATCAACAACTCCACATATATTAAACCAATATATTGAGGCATCAACAACTCCACATTGCAATATATATAAACCTGTTGAGGCATCAACAACTCCACAGTGCAATATATTAAACCTGTGCACATTTGAGGCATCCAACAGCTCCACAGTCAATATATATTAAACCTGTGCACATTTTGAGGGCATCAACAACTCCCACAGTGCAATATATTAAACCTGTGCACATTTGAGGCATCAACAACAACGGTGCAATATATTAAACCTGCACATTTTGAGGCATCAACAACTCCCACAGTCAATATATTAAACCTGTGCACATTTGAGGCATCTTAACTCCACAGTGCAATTAAACCTGTGCACATTTGAGGCATCAACAACTCCACAGTGCAATATATTAAACCTGTGCACATTTTGAGCATCAACAACTCACAGTGCAATATATTAAACCTGTGCACATTTGGGGCATCAACAACTCCACAGTGCAATATTAAACCTGTGCACATTTGGGCATCAACAACTCCACAGTGCAATATATTCAACCTGTGCATTTGAGGCATCAACAACTCCACAGTGCAATATATTAAACCTGTGCGCCTCCACAGTCCAATATATTAAACCTGTGTGCACATTTGAGGCATCAACAACTCCACAGTGCAATATATTAAACCTGTGCACTGAGGCATCAACAACTCACAGTGCAATATATTAAACCTGTGCATTTGAGGCATCAACAACTCCTACATTGCAATATATTAAACCTGTGCACATTTGAAGGCATCAACAACTCCACAGTGCAATATATTAAACCTGTGCACATTGAGGCATCAACAACTCCACAGTGCAATATATTAAACCATGCATTTGGGGCATCAACAACTCCACAGTGCAATATATTAAACCTGTGCACATTTGAGGCATCAACAACTCCACAGTGCAATATATTAAACCTGTGCATTTGAGGCATCAACAACTCCACAGTGCAATATATTAAACCTGTGCACATTTGAGCATCATCAACTCCACAGTCAATATATTAAACCTGTGCACATTTTAAGGCATCAACAACTCCACAGTGCAATATATTAAACCTGTGCACATTTGAGGCATCAACAACTCCACAGTGCAATATATTAAACCTGTGCACATTTGAGGCATCAACAACTCCACAGTGCAATATATTAAACCTGTGGGGCACATTTGAGGCATCAACAACTCCACAATGCAATATATTAAACCTGTGTGCATTTGAGCATCAACAACTCCACACAGTGCAATATAGTTCAACGTACATTTGAGGCATCAACAACTCCACAGTCAATATATTAAACCTGTGCACATTTGAGGCATCAACAACTCCACAGTCAATATATTAAACCTGTGCACATTTGAGGCATCAACAACTCCACAGTGCAATATATTAAACCTGTGCACATTTGAGGCATCAACAACTCCACAGTCAATATATTAAACCTGTGCACATTTGGGCATCAACAACTCCACAGTGCAATATATTAAACCTGTGCATCAACAACTCCACAGTGCAATATATTAAACCTGTGCATTTGGCATCAACAACTCCACAGTGCAATATATTAAACCTGTGCACATTTGAGGCATCAACAACTCCTGATACAATATATTAAACCTGTGCACATTTGAGGCATCAACAACTCCCACAGTGCAATATGCAACTGTGCACATTTGAGGCATCAACAACTCCACAGTGCAATATAACAAACCTGTACACATTTGAGGCATCAATATATTAAACTTGTGCACATTTGAGGCATCAACAACTCCCACAGTGCAATATATTAAACCTGTGCACATTTGAGGAATCAACAACTCCCACAATATATTAAACCTGTGCATTGAGGCATTAAACTCCCAGTGCAATATATTAAACCTGTGCACATTTTGGGCATCAACAACTCCCACAGTGCAATATATATTAAACCTGTGCATTTGAGGCATCAACAACTCCACAGTCAATATATTAAACCTGTGCACACGTTTTGAGGCATCAACAACTCCACAATGCAATATATTAAACCTGTGGGGGCATTGAGTGCGTAAACATCCACAGTGCAATACATTAAGCCTGTGCACATTTGAGGCATCAACACCTCCACCGGTCAATATATTAAACCTGTGCACATTTGAGGCATCAACAACTCCACAATTCTATATTAAACCTGTGCACATTTGAGGCATATTAACTCTACCAATATATTAAACCTGTGCACATTTGAGGCATCAACAACTCCACGGTGCAATATATTAAACCTGTGCACATTTGAGGCATCAACAACTCCACGGTGCAATATATTAAACCTGTGCACATTTGAGGCATCAACAACTCCCAGTCAATATATTAAACCTGTGCATTTTGAGGCATCAACAACTCCACAGTACAATATATTAAACCTGTGCATATTTGAGGCATCAACAACTCCACAGTGGAATATTAAACCTGTGCACATTTGGGGCATCAACAACTCCACAGTGCAAATATAAACCTGTATGAGCATCACCACAGTCAATATATTAAACCTATGCACATTTGAGGCATCAACAACTCCACAGTCAATATTTTAAACCTGTGCACATTTGAGGGGCATCAACAACTCCACAGTGCAATATATTAAACTTGTGCACATTTGAGGCATCAACAACTCCACAGTGCAATATATTAAACCTGCACATTTGAGGCCTCAGCAAATCCACAGTCAATATATTAAACCTGTGCACATTTCAACAACAACTCCACAGTGCAATATATTAAACCTGTGCGCATTTGTCAACAACTCCACAGTGCAATATATTAAACCTGTGCACATTTGAGGCATCAACAACTCCACAGTCCAATATATTAAACCTGCACATTTGAGGCATCAACAACTCCACACGGTACAATATATTAAACCTGTGCACATTTGAGGCATCAACAACTCCACAGTGCAATATATTAAACCTGTGCACATTTGAGGCATCAACAACTCCACGGTCAATATATTAAACCTGTGCACATTTGGGGCATCAACAACTCTGAGTCAATATATAAACCTGTGCACATTTGAGGCAAACCTGTGCAATATATTAAACCTGTGCACATTTGAGGCATCAACAACTCACAGTGCAATATATTAAACCTGTACATTTGCATCAACAACTCCACAGTGCAATATATTAAATATTATTTGACAACTCCACAGTGCAATATATTAAACCTGTGCACATTTGAGGCATCAACAACTCCACAGTCAATATACAAAACCTATTGCAATATATTAAATATTAAATTGCACATTTGAGGCATCAACAACTCCACAGTGCAATATATTAAACCTGTGCACATTTGAGGCATCAACAACCACAGTACAATATATTAAATACATTTGAGGCATCAACAAATCCACAGTGCAATACAATTTGAGGCATCAACAACCACTTATCAATATATTAAACCTGTGCACATTTGAGGCATCAACAACTCCAGTGGAATATATTAAACAATGCAATATATTTGAGGCATAAACCTGTGCACATTTGAGCATCAACAACTCCACAGTGCAATATATTAAACCTGTACACATTTGAGGCATCAACAACTCCACAGTGCAATATATTAAACCTGTGCACATTTGAGGCATCAACACTCCACAGTGCAATATATTAAACCTGTGCACATTTGAGGCATCAACAACTCCACAGTGCAATATATTAAACCTGTGCACATTTGATTTGAGGCATCAACAACTCCACAGTGCAATATATTAAACCTGTGCACATTTGAGGCATCAACAACTCCACAGTGCAATATATTAAACCTGTGCACATTTGAGGCATCAACAACTCCACAGTGCAATATATTAAACATGTGCACATTTGAGGCATCAACAACTCCACAGTCCAATATATTAAACCTGTGCACATTTGAGGCATCAACAACTCCACAATCCAATATATTAAACCTGTGCACATTTGAGGCATCAACAACTCCACAGTCCAATATATTGTGCCTGTTTGAGGCATCAACAACTCCACAGTGCAATATATTAAACCTGTATGCACATTTGAGGCATCAACAACTCCACAGTGCAATATATTAAACCTGTGCACATTTGAGGCATCAACAACTCCACAATGCAATATATTAAACCTGTGCACATTTGAGGCATCAACAATCAACAATATTCAACCTGTGCACATTTGAGGCATCAACAACCCACAAATATATTAAATTGTGCATATTTGAGGCATCAACAACTCCACAGTGGAATATTAAACCTGTGCACATTTGAGGCATCAACAACTCCACAATGCAATATATTAAACCTGTGCATTTGCATCAACAACTCAATATTTGCATTTGAGTGCATCAACAACTCCACAGTGCAATATATTAAACCTGTGCACATTTGAGGCATCAACAACTCCACAAGTCAATATATTAAACCTGTGCACATTTAGGAGTTAATATGTTAAACCTGTGCGCATTTGAGGGCATCAACAACTCCACAGTGCAATATATTAAACCTGTGCACATTTGAGGCATCAACAACCCACAGTCAATATATTTAAACCTGTGCACATTTGAGGCATCAAATAACTCCACAGTATTAAACCCAGGGCATATATTAAACCTGTGCACATTTGAGGCATCAACAACTCCACAATATATTAAACCTGTGCACAGTCCACAGTGCAATATATTAAACATGTGCACATTTGAGGCATCAACAACTCCACAGTCCAATATATTAAACCTGTGCACATTTGAGGCATCAACAACTCCACAGTGCAATATATTAAACCTGTGCACATTTGAGGCATCAACAACTCCACAGTGCAATATATTAAAACCTGTACATTTTTGAGGCATCAACAATATATTAAACCTGTGCACATTTGAGGCATCAACAACTCCACAGTGCAATATATTAAACCTGTGCACATTTGAGGCATCAACAACTCCACAGTGCAATATATTAAACTTGTGCACATTTGAGGCATCAATATTAAACTGTACACATTTGAGGCATCAACAACTCCCAAGTGCAATATATTAAAACCTGTGCACATTTGCATTGGCATCAACAACTCCACAGTGCAATATATTAAACCTGTGCACATTTGAGGCATCAACAACTCCACAGTGCAATATATTAAACCTGTGCACATTTGAGGCATCAACAACTCCACAGTATATTAAACCTGTGCACATTTGAGGCATCAACAACTCCACAGTCAATATATTAAACCTGTGCACATTTTGAGGCATCAACAACTCCACAGTGCAATATATTAAACTTGTGCAACATTTTGAGGCATCAACAACTCCACAGTGCAATATATTAAAACCTTGCACATTTGAGGCATCAACAACTCCACAGTCAATATATTAAACCTGTGCACATTTGAGGCATCAACAACTCCACAGTCCAATATATTAAAACTGTGCACATTTGAGGCATCAACAACTCCCACAGTCCAATATATTAAACCTGTGCACATTTGAGGCATCAACAACTCCACAGTGCAATATATTAAACCTGTGCACATTTGAGGCATCAACAACTCCACAGTCCACCTGTGCACATTTGAGGCAACAACAGTCCAATATATTAAACCTGTGCACATTTGAGGCATCAACAACTCCACAGTGCAATATATTAAACCTGTGCACATTTGAGGCATCAACAACTCCACAGTGCAATATATTAAACCTGTGCACATTTGAGGCATCAACAACTCCACAGTGCAATATATTAAACCAACATTTGAGGCATCAACAACTCCCACAGTCAATATATTAAACCTGTGCACATTTGAGGCATCAACAACTCCACAGTGCAATATATTAAACCTGTGCACATTGAGGCATCAACAACTCCACAGTGCAATATATTAAACCTGTGCACATTTGAGGCATCAACTCCAACTCCACAGTCAATATATCAAAACCCACAGTGCAATATATATTAAACATTTGAGGCATCAACTCCACAGTAATATATTAAACCTGTGCACATTTGAGGGGGCATCAACAACTCCAGTCAATATATTAAACCTGTGCACATTTGAGGCATCAACAACTCCACAGTGCAATATATTAAACCTGTGCACATTGAGGCATCAACAACTCCACAGTGCAATATATTAAACCTGTGCACAGTTGGGGCATCAACATCACATTGCAATATATTAAACCTGTGCACATTTGAAGGCATCAACAACCACATTTGCAATATATTAAACCTGTCTTTTACATTTGGGGCATCAACAACTCCCACAGTGCAATATATTAAACCTATTGCACATTTGAGGCATCAACAACTCCCACAGTGCAATATATTAAACGTAATGCATTTGAGGCATCAACAACTCCACAGTGCAATATATTAAACATGTGCACATTTGAGGCATCAACAACTCAGTCAATATATTAAACCTGTGCACATTTGAGGCATCAACAACTCCACAGTGCAATATATTAAACCTGTGCACATTTGAGGCATCCAACAACTCCACAGTGCAATATATTAAACCTGTGCACATTTGAGAGCATCAACAACTCCACAGTGCAATATATTAAACCTGTGCACATTTGAGGCATCAACAACTCCACAATGCAATATATTAAACCTGTGTGCACATTTAGGCATCAACAACTCTACACAGTGCAATATAATTCAACGTACATTTGAGGCATCAACCAACTCCACGGTACAATATAATAAGCCTGTGCACATTTGAGGCATCAACAACTCCACAGTGCAATATATAAACCTGTAAACCTGTGCACATTTGAGGCATCAACAACTCCACAGTGCAATATATTAAACCTGTGCACATTTGAGGCATCAACAACTCCACAGTGCAATATATTAAAACTGTGCACATTTGAGGCATCAACAACTCACAGTGCAATATATTAAACCTATTGCATTGAGGCATCAACAACTCCACAGTGCAATATATTAAACCTGTGCACATTTGAGGCATCAACAACTCCACACAATCAACAATAGTGCAATATAAACCTGTGCACATTTGAGGCATCAACAACTCCACAGTGCAATATATTAAACTTGTGCACATTTGAGGCATCAACAACAATATATTAAACCACAGTGTCAATATATTAAACCTGTGCACATTTGAGGAATCCAACAACTCCTGATCAATATATTAAACCTGTACATTTGAGGCATCAGCAACTCCACAGTGCAATATATATAAACCTGCACATTTGAGGCATCAACAACTCCCACAGTGCAATATATTAAAACCTGTGCACATTTGAGGCATCAACAACTCACAGTCCAATATATTAAACCTGTGCACATTTGAGGCAATGCAATCAAAAACTCCAATATATTCAGTATTTGCAATATGCAATATAAACCTGTGCACATTTGAGGCATCAACACCTCCACCGGTCAATATATTAAACCCACAGCATCAACAACTCCAATATATTAAACCCAGCACATTTGAGGCATCAACAAACAGTCCAATATGTTAAACCTGTGCACAGTACAATATATTAAACCTGTGCACATTTGAGGCATCAACAACTCCACAGTGCAATATATTAAACCTGTGCACATTTGAGGCATCAACAACTCCACAGTCCAATATATTAAACCTGTGCACATTTGAGGCATCAACAACTCCACAGTGCAATATATTAAGTGCACATTTGAGGCATCAACAATCACAGGCAATAAACCTGCACATTTGAGGCATCAACAACTCCACAGTGCAATATATTAAACCTGTGCATTTGAGCATCAACAACTCCACAGTCAATATATTAAACCTGTGCACATTTGAGGCATCAACAACTCCACAGTGCAATATATTAAACCTGTGCACATTTGAGGCATCAACAACTCCACAGTGCAATATATTAAACCTGTACATTTGAGGCATCAACAACTCCACAGTGCAAATATATTTTAAATCCACAGTCAATATATTAAACCTGCACATTTGAGGCATCAACAATCAACAACTCCCACAGTGCAATATATTAAACCTGTGCACATTTGAGGCATCAACAACTCCACAGGAATGCAATTTATATCAACAACTCCACAGTAAACCTGTGCACATTTGAGGCATCAACAACCCACAGTGCAATATATTAAACCTGTGCACATTTGAGGCATCAACAACTCCACAGTGCAATATATTAAACCCAGCACATTTGAGGCATCAACAACTCCACGGTCAATATATTAAACCTGTGCACATTTGAGGCATCAACAACTCACAGTCAATATATTAAACCTGTGCACAATTGAGCATCAACAACTCCACAGTGCAATATATTAAACTGTGTACATTTGAGGCATCAACAACTCCACAGTGCAATATATTAAACCTGTGTGCACATTTGAGGCATCAACAACTCCACAATGCAATATATTAAACCTGTGCACATTTGAGGCATCAACAACTCCACAGTGCATTATATATTAAACCTCCACAGTGCAACATTTGAGGCATCATCAACTCCACAGTGCAATATATTAAACCTGTGCACATTTGAGGCATCAACAACTCCACAGTGCAATATATTAAACCTGTTCACATTTGAGCATCAACAACTCCACAGTCCAATATATTAAACCTGTGCACATTTGAGGCATCAACAACTCCACAGTGCAATATATTAAACCTGTGCACATTTGAGGCATCAACAACTCCACAGTGCAATATATTAAACCTGTGCACATTTGAGGCATCAACAACTCCACAGTGCAATATATTAAACCTGTGCACATTTGAGGCATCAACAACTCCACAGTGCAATATATTAAACCTGTGCACATTTGAGGCATCAACAACTCCACAGTCAATATATTAAACCTGTGCACATTTGAGGCATCAACAACTCCCACAGTGCAATATATTAAACCTGTGCACATTTGAGGCATCAACAACTCCACAGTGCAATATATTAAACCTGTGCACATTTGAGGCATCAACAACTCCACAGTGCAATATATTAAACCTGTGCACATTTGAGGCATCAACAACTCCACAGTGCAATATATTAAACCTGTGCACATTTGAGGCATCAACAACTCCACAGTGCAATATATTAAACCTGTGCACATTTGAGGCATCAACAACTCCACAGTGCAATATATTAAACCTGTGCACATTTGAGGCATCAACAACTCCACAGTCCAATATATTAAACCTGTGCACATTTGAGGCATCAACAACTCCACAGTGCAATATATTAAACCTGTGCACATTTGAGGCATCAACAACTCCACAGTGCAATATTAAAACCTGTGCACATTTGAGGCATCAACAACTCCACAGTGCAATATATTAAACCTGTGCACATTTGAGGCATCAACAACTCCACAGTGCAATATATTAAACCTGTGCACATTTGAGGCATCAACAACTCCACAGTGGCACAAATATTAAACCTGTGCACATTTGAGGCATCAACAAATCCACGTAATATATTAAACCTGTGCACATTTGAGGCATCAACAACTCCACAGTCCAATATATTAAACCTGTGCACATTTCAGGCATCAACTCCACATATTAAACCTGTGCATTTCAACAACTTCCACAGTGCAATATATTAAACCTGTGCACATTTGAGGCATCAACAACTCCACAGTGCAATATATTAAACCTGTGCACATTTGAGGCATCAACAACTCCACAGTGCAATATATTAAACCTGTGCACATTTGAGGCATCAACAACTCCACAGTCAATATATTAAACCTGTGCACATTTGAGGCATCAACAACTCCACAGTGCAATATATTAAACCTGTGCACATTTTGAGGCATCAACAATCCCAAGTGCAATATATTAAACCTGTACTATTGCACATTTGAGGCATCAACAACTCCACAGTGCAATATATTAAACCTGTGCACATTGAGGCATCAACAACTCACAATCCAATATATTAAACCTGTGCACATTTGAGGCATCAACAACTCCACAGTGCAATATATTAAACCTGTGCACATTTGAGGCATCAACAACTCCACAGTGCAATATATTAAACCTGTATGCACATTTGAGGCATCAACAACTCCACAGTGCAATATATTAAACCTGTGCACATTTGAGGCATCAACAACTCCACAGTCCAATATATTAAACCTGTGCACATTTGAGGCATCAACAACTCCACAGTGCAATATATTAAACCTGTGCACATTTGAGGCATCAACAACTCCACAGTGCAATATATTAAATATGAGGCATCAACAACTAAACAATATATTAAACTGTGCACATTTGAGGCATCAACAACTCCACAGTGCAATATATTAAACCTGTGCACATTTGAGGCATCAACAACTCCACAGTGCAATATATTAAACCTGTGCACATTTGAGGCATCACTCCAAGTCCAATATATTAAACCTGCACATTTGAGGCATCAACAACTCCACAATATATTAAACCTGTGCAATATATTAAACACATTTGAGGCATCAACAACCCACAGTGCAATATATTAAACCTGTGCACATTTGAGGCATCAACAACTCCCAATACAGTGCAATATATTAAACCTGTGCACATTTGAGGCATCAACAACTCCACAGTCCAATATATTAAACCTGTGCACATTTGAGGCATCAACAACTCCACAGTCCAATATATTAAACCTGTGCACATTTGAGGCATCAACAACTCCACAGTCCAATATATTAAACCTGTGCACATTTGAGGCATCAACAACTCCACAGTGCAATATATTAAACCTGTGCACATTTGAGGCATCAACAACTCCACAGTCCAATATATTAAACCTGTGCACATTTGAGGCATCAACAACTCCACAGTGCAATATATTAAACCTGTGCACATTTGAGGCATCAACAACTCCACAGTGCAATATATTAAACTTGTGCACATTTGAGGCATCAACAACTCCACAGTGCAATATATTAAACCTGTGCACATTTGAGGCATCAACAACTCCACAGTGCAATATATTAAACCTGTGCACATTTGAGGCATCAACAACTCCACAGTCAATATATTAAACCTGTGCACATTTGAGGCATCAACAACCACAGGCAATATATTAAAACAATTTGAGGCATCAACCACAGTCCAATATATTAAACCTGTGCACATTTGAGGCATCAACAACTCCACAGTCCAATATATTAAACCATGCACAACCACAGTCATACAAACCTGTGCACATTTGAGGCATCAACAACTCCACAGTGCAATATATTAAATATTAACTCCACCTTGTGCACAATTGAGGCATCAAATAACTCCACAGTGCAATATATTAAACCTGTGCACATTTGAGGCATCAACAACTCCACAGTGCAATATATTAAACCTGCACATTTGAGGCATCAACAACTCCACAGTCCAATATATTAAACCTGTGCACATTTGAGGCAGTCCAATATATTAAAACCTGTGCACATTTGAGGCATCCACAGTGCAATATATTAAACACATTGAGGCATCAACCCACAGTGCAATATATTAAACTCAGTAATACTTGAGGCATCAACAACTCCACAGTGCAATATATTAAATGCAACAACTCCACAGTGCAACATATTAAACCTGTGCACATTTGAGGCATCAACAACCCACAGTGCAATATATTAAACTTGTGCACATTTGAGGCATCAACAACTCCACAGTGCAATATATTAAACCTCAGCACATTTGAGGCATCAACAACTCCACAGTGCAATATATTAAACCTGTGCAATTTGAGGATCAACAACTCCACAGTGCAATATATACATTTGAGGCATCAACAAATTGCAATATATTAAACTGTGCACATTTGCATCAACTCCACAGTGGCACATCAATAACCCACAGTGCAATATATTAAAACCTGTGCACATTTGAGGTATCAACAACTCACAGTGCAATATATTAAACATCATTTGAACAACTCCACAGTCCAATTATATTGAGGCATCAAAACCATGTGCAGCATTTGAGGCATCAACAACTCCACAGTGCAATATATTAAACCTGTGCACATTTGAGGCATCAACAACTCCACAGTGCAATATATTAAACCCAGCACATTTGAGGCATCAACTCCACAGTACAATATATTAAAACCTGTGCACATTTGAGGCATCTACAGTGCAATAATTCCATTTGAGTCAACAACTCCACAGTGCAATTAAACCTGTGCACATTTGAGGCATCAATAACTCCACAGTCCAATATATTAAACCTGTGCACATTTGAGGCATCAACAACTCCACAGTGCAATATATTAAATTGTAGCACATTTGAGGCATCAACAACTCCATACAGTGCAATATATTAAAACCTGCACATTTGAGGCATCAACAACTCCACAGTGCAATATATTAAACTTGTGCACATTTGAGTATCAACAACTCTAGTGCAATATATTAAACCTGTGTAACATTTGAGGCATCAACAACCCACAGTGCAATATATTAAACCTGTACATTTGAGGCATCAACAACTCCACATTGCAATATATTAAACCTGTGCACATTTGAGGCATCAATAACTCCACAGTGCAACATATATTAAAACCTGTGCACATTTGAGGCATCAACAACTCCAATTTTGCAATATATTAAAACTGTGCACATTTGAGGCATCAACAACTCCCACAGTGCAATATATTAAACATGTGCACATTTGAGGCATCAACAACTCCACAGTCCAATATATTAAACCCAGCACATTTGAGGCATCAACAACTCCACAGTGCAATATATTAAACATGTGCACATTTGAGGCATCAACAACTCCACAGTGCAAATATATTAAACCTGTGCACATTTGAGGCATCAACAACTCCACAGTCCAATATATTAAACATTTGTGCACATTTGAGGCATCAACAACTCCACAGTCACATTTATATTAAAAACCTGTGCACATTTGAGGCATCAACAACTCCACAGTGCAATATATTAAACCTTGTAGTCCAACATTTGAGGCATCAACAACTCCACAGTGCAATATATTAAACCTGTGCACATTTGAGGCATCAACAACTCCACAGTGCAATATATTAAACCTGTGCATACTTGAGGCATCAACAACTCCACAGTGCAATATATTAAAACCTGTCAACACCCACACATTTGAGGCATCAACAACTCCACAGTGCAATATATTAAACCTGTGCACATTTGAGGCATCAACAACTCCACAGTCAACAACTCCAATATATTAAACCTGTGCACATTTGCACATTTGAGGCATCAACAACTCCACAGTCCAATATATTAAACCTGTGCACATTTGAGGCATCAACAACTCCAACTCCACAGTGCAATATATTAAACCTGTGCACATTTTGAGGCATCAACAACTCCACAGTGCAATATATTAAACCTGTGCACATTTGAGGCATCAAGTCCACAGTACATTTGGAGGCATAGTCAATATATTAAACCTGTGCACATTTGAGGCATCAACAACTCCACAGTGCAATATATTAAACCTGTGCACATTTGAGGCATCAACAACTCCACAGTGCAATATATTAAACCTGTGCACATTTGAGGCATCAACAACTCCACAGTCCAATATATTAAACCTGTGCACATTTGAGGCATCAACAACTCCACAGTCCAATATATTAAACCTGTGCACATTTGAGGCATCAACAACTCCACAGTGCAATATATTAAACCTGTGCACATTTGAGGCATCAACAACTCCACAGTCCAATATATTAAACCTGTGCACATTTGAGGCATCAACTCCACAGTGCAATATATTCAACAACTCCACAGTCCAATATATTAAACCTGTGCACATTTGAGGCATCAACAACTCCACAATGCAATATATTAAACTGTGCACATTTTTGAGGCATCAACAACTCCACAGTGCAATATATTAAACAATATATTTGTGCACATTTGAGGCATCAACAACTCCCACAGTGCAATATATTAAACTGTCACCCACTTTTTATTTGAGGCATCAACAACTCCACAGTCCAATATATTAAACCTGTACATTTGAGGCATCAACAACTCCACAGTGCAATATATATAAACCTGTGCACATTTGAGGTATCAACAACTCCACAGTGCAATATATTAAACTTGTGCACATTTGAGGCAATCAACAACTCCACAGTGCAATATATTAAACCTGTGCACATTTGAGGCATCAACAACTCCACAGTGCAATATATTAAACTTGTGCACATTTGAGGCATCAACAACTCCACAGTGCAATATATTAAACCTGTGCACATTTGAGGCATCAACAACTCCACAGTGCAATATATTAAACCTGTGCACATTTGAGGCATCAACAACCCACAGTGCAATATATTAAACCTGTGCACATTTGAGGCATCAACAACTCCACAGTCCAATATATTAAACCTGTGCACATTTGAGGCATCAACAACAGGCTCCACAGTGCAATATATTAAACCTGTGCACATTTGAGGCATCAACAACTCCACAGTCCAATATATTAAACCTGTGCACACATTTGAGGCATCAACAACCCACAGTCCAATATATTAAACCTGTGCACATTTGAGGCATCAACAACTCCACAGTCCAATATATTAAACCTGTGCACATTTGAGGCATCAACAACTCCATTAGTGCAATATATTAAACTTGTGCACATTTGAGGCATCAACAACTCCACAGTGCAATATATTAAATTTGTGCACATTTGAGGCATCAACAACCCACAGTGCAATATATTAAACCTGTGCACATTTGAGGCATCAACAACTCCACAGTCCAATATATTAAACCTGTGCACATTTGAGGCATCAACAACTCCACAATCCACAATATTAAACTTGTGCACATTTGAGGCATCAACAATCCACAGTCCAATATATTAAACCTGTGCACATTTGAGGCATCAACAACTCCACAGTGCAAATATATTAAACTTGTGCACATTTGAGGCATCAACAACTCCACAGTGCAATATATTAAACCTGTGCAAATTTGAGGCATCAACAACTCCACAGTCCAATATATTAAACCTGTGCACATTTGAGGCATCAACAACTCCACAGTGCAATATATTAAATGCACATTTGAGGCATCAACAACCCACAGTGCAATATATTAAACCTGTACATTTGAGGCATCAACAACTCCACAGTCCAATATATTAAACCTGTGCACATTTGAGGCATCAACAACTCCACAGTGCAATATATTAAACCTGTGCACATTTGAGGCATCAACTCCAGTCCAATATATTAAACCAGCACATTTGAGGTCAATAGTGTAATATATTAAACCTGTGCACATTTGAGGCATCAACAACTCCACAGTCCAATATATTAAACCTGTGCACATTTGAGGCATCAACAACTCCACAGTCCAATATATTAAACCTGTGCACATTTGAGGCATCAACAACTCCACAGTGCAATATATTAAACCTGTGCACATTTGAGGCATCAACAACTCCACAGTGCAATATATTAAACCTGTGCACATTTGAGGCATCAACAACTCCACAGTGCAATATATTAAAACTGTGCACATTTGAGGCATCAACAACAATATATTAAACCCACAGTCCAATATATTAAACCTGTGCACATTTGAGGCATCAACAACTCCCACAGTGCAATATATTAAACCTGTGCACATTTGAGGCATCAACAACTCCACAGTCCAATATATTAAACCTGTGCACATTTGAGGCATCAACAACTCCCACAGTGCAATATATTAAACCTGTGCACATTTGAGGCATCAACTCCACAACTCCACATTTGAGGTGCAATATATTAAAACCTGTGCAACATTTGAGGAGGCATCAACAACTCCACAGTCCAATATATTAAACCTGTGCACATTTGAGGCATCAACAACTCCCACAGTCCAATATATTAAACCTGTGCACATTTGAGGCATCAACAACTCCACAGTGCAATATATTAAACCTGTGCACATTTGAGGCATCAACAACTCCACAGTCCAATATATTAAACCTGTGCACATTTGAGGCATCAACAACTCCACAGTCCAATATATTAAACCTGTGCACATTTGAGGCATCAACTCAACAGTCCAATATATTAAACCTGTGCACATTTGAGGCATCAACAACTCCACAGTGCAATATATTAAACCTGTGCACATTTGAGGCATCAACAACTCCACAGTCCAATATATTAAACCTGTGCACATTTGAGGCATCAACAACTCCACAGTCCAATATATTAAACCTGTGCACACATTTGAGGCATTCAACAACATCCACAGTCCAATATATTAAACCTGTGCACATTTGAGGCATCAACAACTCCATATTAAAGTCCAATATATTAAACCTGTGCACATTTGAGGCATCAACAACCCACAGTCCAATATATTAAACCTGTGCACATTTGAGGCATCAACAACTCCACAGTCCAATATATTAAACCTGTGCACATTTGAGGCATCAAAACTCCACAGTGCAATATATTAAACCTGTGCACATTTGAGGCATCAACATTTGAGGCATCAACAACTCCACAGTCCAATATATTAAACCTGTGCACATTTGAGGCATCAACAACTCCACAGTGCAATATATTAAACTTGTGCACATTTGAGGCATCAACAACTCCACAGTGCAATATATTAAACCTGTGCACATTTGAGGCATCAACAACTCCACAGTGCAATATATTAAACCTTGTGCACATTTGAGGCATCAACAACTCCACAATTTGCAATATATTAAACCTGTGCACATTTGAGGCATCAACAACTCCACAGTCCAATATATTAAACCTGTGCACATTTGAGGCATCAACAACTCCACAGTGCAATATATTAAACCTCCAGCACATTTCCACAGTCCAATATATTAAACCTGTGCACATTTGAGTATCAACACCCACATCAACAACTCCACAGTCCAATATATTAAACCCAGCACATTTGAGGCATCAACAACTCCACAGTGCAATATATTAAACCTGTGCACATTTGAGGCATCAACAACTCCACAGTGCAATATATTAAACCTGTGCACATTTGAGGCATCAACAACTCCACAGTCCAATATATTAAACCTTGTGCACATTTGAGGCATCAACAACTCCACATTTGAGGTCCAATATATTAAACCTGTGCACATTTGAGGCATCAACAACCCACAGTGCAATATATTCAACAACTCCACAGTCCAATATATTAAACCTGTGCACATTTGAGGCATCAACATCCACAGTCCAATATATTAAACCTGTGTACATTTGAGGCATCAACAACTCCACAGTGCAATATATTAAACCTGTGCACATTTGAGGCATCAACAACTCCACAGTGCAATATATTAAACTTGTGCACATTTGAGGCATCAACTCCACAGTCCAAATATATTAAACCCACATTTGAGCATCAACAACTCCACAGTCCAATATATTAAACCTGTGCACATTTGAGGCATCAACAACTCCACAGTGCAATATATTAAACCTGTGCACATTTGAGGCATCAACAATCCACAGTCCAATATATTAAACCCATTTGAGGCATCAACAACTGTCCACAGTCCAATATATTAAACCTGTGCACATTTGAGGCATCAACAACTCCACAGTCCAATATATTAAATGTGCACATTTGAGGCATCAACAACTCCACAGTCCAATATATTAAACCTGTGCACATTTGAGGCATCAACAACTCCACAGTCCAATATATTAAACCTGTGCACATTTGAGGCATCAACAACTCCACAGTGCAATATATAAACTGTGCACATTTGAGGCATCAATAACTCCACAGTCCAATATATTAAACCTGTGCACATTTGAGGCATCAACAACCCACAGTCCAATATATTAAACCTGTGCACATTTGAGGCATCAACAACTCCACAGTGCAATATATTAAACCTGTGCACATTTGAGGCATCAACAACTCCACAGTGCAATATATTAAACCTGTGCACATTTGAGGCATCAACAACTCCACAGTCCAATATATTAAACCTGTGCACATTTGAGGCATCAACAACTCCACAGTGCAATATATTAAACCCAGCACATTTGAGGCATCAACAACCCACAGTGCAATATATTAAACCTGTGCACATTTGAGGTATCAACAACTCCACAGTCCAGTACAACATCCACAGTCCAATATATTAAACCTGTGCACATTTGAGGCATCAACAACTCCACAGTGCAATATATTAAACCTGTGCACATTTGAGGCATCAACAATCCATTCCAATATATTAAACCTGTGCACATTTGAGGCATCAACATTTGAGGCATCAACAACTCCACAGTCCAATATATTAAACCTGTGCACATTTGAGGCATCAACAACTCCACAGTCCAATATATTAAACCTGTGCACATTTGAGGCATCAACAACTCCACAATGCAATATATTAAACCTGTGCACATTTGCACATTTGAGGCATCAACAATCCACAGTGCAACATATTAAACCTGTGCACATTTGAGGCATCAACAACTCCACAGTCCAATATATTAAACCTGTGCACATTAGAGGCATCAACAACTCCACAGTCCAATATATTAAACCTGTGCACATTTGAGGCATCAACAACTCCACAGTGCAATATATTAAACCTGTGCACATTTGAGGCATCAACAACTCCACAGTGCAATATATTAAACCTGTGCACATTTGAGGCATCAACAACTCCACAGTCCAATATATTAAACCTGTGCACATTTGAGGCATCAACAACTCCACAGTGCAATATATTAAACCTGTGCACATTTGACATCAACAACCCAGTGCAATATATTAAACCTGTGCACATTTGAGGCATCAACAACTCCACAGTCCAATATATTAAAACCTGTGCACATTTGAGGCATCAACAACTCCACAGTGCAATATATTAAACCTGTGCACATTTGAGGCATCAACAACTCCACAGTGCAATATATTAAACCTGTGCACATTTGAGGCATCGCAACTCCACAGTCCAATATATTAAACCTGTGCACATTTGAGGCATCAAAACAGCAATATATTAAACCTGTGCACATTTGAGGCATCAACAACTCCACAGTGCAATATATTAAACCTGTGCACATTTGAATCAACAACTCACAGTGCAATATATTTGTGCACATTTGAGGCATCAACAACTCCACATCAATATATTAAACCTGCATCAAACAACTAGTCCATTTTGAGGCATCAACTCCAAGTCCAATATATTAAACCTGTTCACATTTGAGGCATCAACAACTCCACAGTGCAATATATTAAACCTGTGCACATTTGAGGCATCAACAACTCCACAGTCCAATATATTAAACCTGTGCACATTTGAGGCATCAACAACCCACAGTCCAATATATTAAACCTGTGCAAATTTGAGGCATCAACAACTCCACAGTCCAATATATTCAGCACATTTGAGGCATCAACAACTCCACAGTGCAATATATTAAACCTGTGCACATTTTTTCAACAATCCACAATTACAATATATTCAAGTGCACATTTGAGGCATCAACAACTCCACAGATGCAATATATTAAACCTTGCACATTTGAGGCATCAACAACTCCAATCCAATATATTAAACCTGTCAACATTTGAGGCATCAACAACCCTACAGTGCAACATATTAAACTATTGCACATTTGAGGCATCAACAACCCACAGTCCAATATATTAAACCTGTGCACATTTGAGGCATCAACTCCCACAGTCCAATATATTAAACCTGTGCACATTTGAGGAAACCAACTCCACAATGCAATATATTAAACCTACCATTTGAGGCATCAACAACTTTTCAACGATTAAACCTGTGCACATTTGAGGCATCAACAACTCCACAGAAAATATTTAAACGTGCACATTTTTATCACCAACAACAAACACAAAGGCATCGACCCATTGTCCGTATATTTTATTTGAGGCATTGCAACATATTTTAAACCTGTGCACATTTGTGTCAACAACTCCGCAGCTGTGAAAACCTGTGAATTGCGATCACAGTGCAATATATTGACAGCACATTTGAGGTTTACGACAATCCAATATATTAAATCTGTGCACATTTGAGGAACAGAATATATTAAACCTTGCACATTTGAGGCAAAAACTCCACAGTCCAATATATTCACAATTGAGGCAAAAAATCCACGTCAAATATATTAAAAGAAGAGGCAAAAACTGCACAATATGTTAAAAGTTTTTGAGGCATAAGCCACGTTTTTGTTTAAAATATTTTCCGAGTTAAATTCATTCATATTAAACCAATTTTGAGGCAAACTCCACAGTGCAAATATATTAAACCGGGGGCAAACAAATGAAAAAAAAAAACAAAGTATTTCTGCTCAGATATTTTAAAAGACCACTCTCAAAATACATATGTATTGAGTTGCATTATGCTGGTACCAAGGAGGATATATATTAAAGTGTAAAAACTCCATTTCCAATATATTAAAATCCCTCCACAGAAATATCCAACGTATCTTTTAAGTCCTATACAGGCTGCGAAAAATATGTTTCCGTGATGTCACATTCTATTTTCCGTAAATGTTTTTGTTTCTTTCAATATCTAAATTATGATTGTATATTTTGTCAATTTTGTTATTTTTGATTTCATCCAATTTATTGAACTTTTTTTTTCAATTGGAGGTTTTTAATCAATATTTCAGTTTTATTTTTTATTTAGTTGTCGACTAGGACACTGTGATTTAAACGTCTTTTATACCGACAACAAACAAACTATCGACCCATTGTCCGTGTTTTTTAATTATTAATATCTGTTGGTGTTGAAATAACTGTGAAAAACCTGATGAATGCGATCAGTTGAATCATGATACACAAGAAACAGAATGGTCGATCTCACAATTAAAAATATTGAACAGAGGCACAATGTTAGAATGAAAAATATCTTCATAAATTTTTGTAACAATTTAAAATATTTTCCGAGTTAAATTCATTGCTCAATTTTTAAATCCTGTTGTATAACGGAAAATGTTGAAAAAAAAACAAAGTATTTCTGCTCAGATATTTTAAACTCAAAATACATAAGAAGTTGTTGCTTGCCAAGGAGGATATTAATTTCCATTATTCGAAGCCTGAAATATCCTTTTTTTCATCTTCATGTCACATTCTATTTTCCGTAAATTAGAAACGTTTTGGGCCGTTTTATTTCATCGTTGAATTAAATTGAACAACATATTTTCAACGACTACAGATTTAATTAGCAACATAATTTGAAACAAGATAAAACTCTAAAGTGAATCATATGATACCAAGAAAAAGATTAGAGGATGTATGAATATCTTCATATAAGTCCAAATTTGCTCAACTAAATGTGTATCTATGAGGCATCACTTAAACTCACATAAGAAGCCAACATGGCCATATTCACAACGTTTCGGCCGTTGTATCCAATGTCCCTCATAATATATATATGTGTCTATATCTCTGAGATGAGGTATTGTGATTACTTGCATTAATTTACATTATTCGGACTGTTATCCTCATCTTCATTGTCATATTCACAACGTTGTACGCTCCGGCCTTCTTCAGGTGATTGGAATTTCGAACCGAACCCTTTATTTCGTCCACCGGGGGCAGATTGTTCTAGTTCCACGTGCCATGCCTCTTCCGTATGTCTCAGTTATTTTCCCTTTAACTCAACTCTCCATGTTTTGGTTCACCACTGCTGTGGCCTGGTACTGAACTCGCATCTCTTTGGATCTAGTCACTGGATCTAACCAACGTCTTTATCCACTCGGCCATGTGTCCTTGATGCTGGTGATAATTGATCGCGCTTTACCAACTTGTTTTTTGTTGTGCATCTTTGCTTGTCTTCATGGATTTATTGACCAATGAGAAGATTGTAACTGTTACTATAGAATAATTAACATTTTAAGCTTAATATTTATTATTAAAACAAATATAATCAATGTAGTCGCCTGAAATTACACAACTCCTCACTTGCATTTATATAGTCGTATAACTGAAAAGTGATATTCATTGTGGTGCACAGCAATAATAGCATAGGTAAAAATGACACGGTTAGAAATGGCACGGTAAAAATGGCACAGGTAAGAATGGCACAAGTGGGAAAATAGGAAAAAATGGCACAAAGCGAAAACATGCAGTAAAAAAACTGAAATACACACGTTATGTATTCAGTAAATTCTAAAAAATATATATATAAATATTGAACCAGTAAGTCTCTAATCAGACGCCAGTTGACTCTTGATTCAGTTGTCATTGATTTTGTTGTCAGTGGTTCACTTGCAGGAATTCTGGTTCAACTATTGAACAGAGTACGGAATTAGAAAGCATTGCACTGAATCCTGGATTAGAAATAAGTTCAGTGATCTTTGAGCCGTCAAGCACAGCATTGATATCAGTGGCTCTATAACAACCCCATCATGGTAGTTATAACAAGTAATAAAGGAAAAAGAAGATTTGCTTCCAAGGGTACATGTGTATACAAAGCAGACTGCAAGATCAATTATTATCAGTTGGAGAACATCTTTTTGTAAAGGTACCATGACCACCAGTCTTGATATCATTGACCCTGTACTATGAAAACCACTCTTGATATGACTGATCCTGAACCATTACGTAGTTACTTTTAATCGTTTTAGAGGTTTTTTTTTCTTTAGACTCTGAGCTTGAATTCTGGACGATTATTTTCGCCTTTAATTTCCTCTTCTTAGTTCTTTCTTTTTTTTATTCCTCATTTTTCCTTGGGTATTGGTTTGTTTGTGCCAAAGTACCTAAGGTTTTTCAAACGAGTACAACTATATATATATATATATATATATATATATATATATATATATAGATAGATAGATAGATAGATATATAGGCAAAACCATATATATATATATATATATGGTTTTTATCTATTATCTATCTATCTATCTATCTATATATATATATATATATATATATATATATATATATAGATAGATAGATAGATAGATAGCAAAATAGATATATATATATATATATATATATATATATATATATATAGATAGATAATTAGATAGACAGAAAGAGATGGGGGAGAGAGAGAGGGGAGAGAGAGAAGAAGAGAGAGAAGGAGAATATATGTGCGTGTGTGTGTGTATGTGGATATAAAAATCAATACTGTCTAGTGACTGTCAGTTTCATAATTAAATTTCTTGAAACCAAGTCTTGGTAGAAAATATCTACAAATTATAGCGTGCACTCTTCTTCCAATATCGGATAAAAGTCCCTTCAAAAGTTAATATTGTTTATGTTTCAGGTACAAAACGGAAGCTATGTCAGATTCATAGATTCGTGGACGTCCCAACAAAGAGATGTACTTTCCCTATATAGGGTCATTCAAACGTTGTTCGGATAGGCTGTAACCCTACATAGCCAAAAAGTTGACGGGACATTTTGGAATTAGAAGCAGCTTCATTGATCGAAGGATTGTTTTAGGTTCGATTCCTGACGGAGGCACATTTTTTCTTTAGTAGGCTGGTTTGTTGTTTTGTTTTGCGGCATATCAATCTCAATGGATCATTAATTGGTGACAACTTTTTTTTTCCTGTTAATATTTTTGTTTTGTCAAAAATCTATTTCCTTTAAATTTTTTTAATCAAAAATGTATAGCTGGTAATATTATTTTTTCAAAAACGTATTATCAGAGACCTTGCTGTTGGACGTAGTTTATCGTCATACCCATGACGCGGATGTAATCTATCGTCATACCCAGGACGCGGATGTAGTTTATCATCATACCCATGACGCTCTTTAGTAGGGCTTCTTAATCTGTTACACCGTTGGGAAGTGCCTGTAAACCATACGATGAGTTGATCCAATTTACGTGAGGAGATACTGTTCAGACGAAACTATTCGGAAACCGTATGTGGTTGTACCAACACGAAGTCATCGTGACTGAGCGTTTGAATGTCCCAGCCTTGTCTAACTTCTGATCAGATTATGTGCTATTACCCAGAAACTGTAAGGTCAGCTCAACATGGATTTGTAGGCATCCTATTTAGAAAGGAGTAGTTATATATATATATATATATATATATATATATATATATATATATATATATATATATACATAGAGAGAGAGAGAGAGAGAGAGAGAGAGAGAGAGAGAGAGTAAAGCATCGAGTCTAGAAGACTCCTCGAGAAAATGCAGTAGAAACCGGACCGTTTCGATACAACGCAAACGTCATACCAACTGTACCATCGGGTCTCGGTGACGAAGAAGAAAACTGAATAGACTCGATATAGCGCCGCTACTCACAAATTTTGAGGTGATACTCATCCAAGTATTCATAACCCAAATAGTTGTGCACCAAGGGTCACGTCTATCATTTCTCCTTAGACGCTCCATCGCACATGATGGGGCAAGTAAGGATATACAAGTGAAAGAATTTGGAGGAATTAGAATAATCAATATAGTAATTCATCAAGTTTAGAAGAATCCTCAACAGAATCATTGTATCGAGACGGTCCGGGTTCGATTCTCGGTAGTGGATGCACACTGATGATGAGTCCCAAACAGGACGAAACGGCTGTTCATTGCTTTCTGCGATCTGTTGAGGATTCTTCTTGACTGGATAAATTACTATATTGATTATTTTAATTGCCAAAATTCCATCATTTATATATATATATATATATATATATATATATATATATATATATATATATGTGTGTGTGTGTGTGTGTGTGTGTGTGTGTGTGTGTGTGTGTGTGTGTGTGTGTGTGTAAAATATATAGAAAATAGGAAAGAACTCGTTAGGTAAATAATCCAAAGTTCTTTAGTATTTTTGTTATTATTTTTAAAAAATAGTGCGCGATACAAAAGTAGAGCATAAATATAATTATTTATTTAAAAATATGATTCCAACGTTATATAAGAGTTCTCATGTTTCAAAACAAGAGTCGAAAACCTCAATATAATTATTTGAATTAAACTGAATTAAAGTACCAAGCTCTGTTCCATCTTCAAGCGAAATTTTTTTTTGAATAAGTTATTCCTGAAATTTACGCGTTTTATAAGCATATTCATTAATAAAATTAAAATTACTATGGTAACGGCTAGAGCAATTGTTTAAAGAAAAGGGGCGTAAGGGTTAACAATTTGTATCAACATCTCAGATACATTCAAATATGTCAAGTCTGGGTAAGGTTGGGGTGTCTAAATTTAAAGCGGTACTTTAATTCAATTTAATTCAAATAATTATATTGAGGTTTTCGGCTCTTGTTTTGAAACATGAGAACTCTTATGTAGCGTTGGAATTATATTTTTAAATAAATAAATATATATATATATATATATATATATATATATATGAACACTGAAATCTTACTCTTCGTTCTTTTTACATTTGGATTACATATATATATATATATATATATATATATATATATATATATAGAGTGAGCACGTGACCGTGTTTAGGACGTTTCCATTCTGACTATTAAATCAGTTCGAAACTCACCATGGTCGATTTGTCAGTAAAGAGACTTCCTGATGTTATCGGACTGGATGGGTCGATCCCAGCGTACCTGAAAACTATACCACGGCTTGATCCAAGCCTTGTGAGTGAAATTGGGTAGATGGAACCATTGCGGGTCGTCGACAGCTGTGCTAGCACAAAAGTCACAAGTCATCGTGGCCAGTGGCGAAAGTCACAAGTTATTGTGCTGGGTTTGTTCAAATTGTGGAGAACGCTAGAAGACACGCTCTTTCCCAGACACTGTACCTAAGGTCTGCTCAGCATCGTTGCAGTATAAACCACATGTGTGCTCTATAGGTGTTGAATAAACGCAAATGCGCCTGAGCATGCGCCTACAATAGGGATTTGCTAGCCACCCTAGTAGACAGGTATCCTCGAATACGAATGGCCAGCTATATATATATATATATATTATAAATTAATTGATTTAAAATATGTTTTTTTCGCTCTATATTACTGTTCTTTCTTTTATTTATATACACACACACACACACATATATATATATATATATATATATATATATATATATATATATATATATATATATATATATAGAGAGAGAGAGAGAGAGAGAGAGAGAGTAATGCCTTCAGATATGAGCGTACCAACATACGATTTTATTGAGATACGAGTCGGAGTTCAGACGATTTTTTGCCTTGAGATGCAAGCAAGTTCCAGTTAAGCATTCGCTAGTTGGCACAGCGAGCGCCAAGTTTCGAGGATATATCCACTAGCAGTAGAAGCGTCCCCCCTTGCTTTGGAAGCATATCTGTTTTTTTGTCTTCATTTTGCAAAATTCCTTTAGTGACACCATCTGCCTGAAGAAAGTAAGTGTAAAGTCATGATTTCGACTGAGGTAAAGTGGGAAATTTATAAAATAATTAAGAAGAGGTACGAGTAATTGATTTGACGAGACTGTATGAGCGTTCTACATCGACGATAAATAAAAAAAAAATGGTAAAATTTTAAAAATTAAAATAAAAAGTTAGTTACAGTAAGGGATAAAATGTAAATATTTTAAAAACAAAAATTAAGTGATAAGGTTCATCTTCGATATCGCGTACGAGGTTATTCGTTGCTAGGTGGGGTCACCGGTTGCTAGGCGGGGTTACTGGTTGCTATATATAGTTTTAAGGTGTGCTATATTTATGGGATAAAGTGCTCAATATCAGAGATAGAGCGTATGTAAATATAAATGTAAAAGTAACTGTCGCCTCTCAGTTTTGACTTCAATGTTCACTTTTATATATATATATATATATATATATATATATATATATATATATATATATATATATATTATCAAGAAACTACTACTAACCTGCGCCACGCAAGTTCTCTTTTACGGCCACATAGATATTACGTAATATAAATTAACGTAAATTCCACATACACCGACGGTGACGCAATGGGTTCACCTATCATTCCAACACCGTCAAAATAATAATTTAATAAATAAAGCACACTTAATATCGTCCAGACATACAATATTTTATAGGACTCAAAAACATAAAATAAACATTAATTAGCAATAACTACCCTAACTACATAATAGATAGACAAATTAAACTGACCTTAGATAAGAAAACAAGAAAATAACATGAATGATAATGATAGATACGCATGGAACTATTCCCCAGAAACCAATTAGACAACAACCACAAACTTACCTAATTGAAGAATGTTTCTTTAGTAATAGCAGATCAAACGACATATACCTTGATTACACAATCACTACGTTATCACTCCGGCTAACTTGCCGTACATCCGATAATACCTAAAATAAATCGCATATCACCAATCATCCCAGTAATAAATGTCAAAAAATCCTTATCAATAACACATAGTCTAAGACATAAAATGCAAAAAAGAAAAAACGCAACAAATTCTAGAAGGCTTAACCATAGAAATAAACAGAAGAATCTTTACGTTATTAAAGATGAAAGACAAAAGGAGGTTTTGATTATTTTTTATTACAGTTTTTTTTCTTTTCAGAATGTTCGAAATTTTGGTTAAAAATCTTGTTTTTCTTGCGTTAGCAAGTAGACCAAAGATTAGTATAAGAAATGTTAGTGATCTTTTTAGTGGTGATTAACACATTGATTTTGAAATTCTTGGAAAAATCAAATAAATTTCGAATTTTAATGACACTTTCAGTACTTATTCACAAGTGAATAAAATTATGTTAGAAATCTTTCATTTTTATAAAATCTTGTTAAAAAACTATTTTTATTTACATCTGTCACACTGATTTAATTTTATGAAATTTCGAGAAATTAATTTTTGCACTGCTTAATGTTTAGATTATTTATACACAAAACTCCTTGGAGAATTTAAATCACCAATTTTTCTTTTTAAAACAGTATCTTCGGTTACCGAAAATTTGCTCTGAATCGTAAAACAAAAATTGTAATAAAACTATGGCATTATTTAATTAGATTAGTTAGATTATAATTTAATTATTAAGCTTTTAATTGCTTTTTATGAATAAAATATATTATCGACATTCTTGTCTTAAAAATATATAGATTTTCGGTAAATAGTAATTTTTACAAAATTTTTTTATCCCTTATTTAGACTAATTTTAGTTTTAAAACTTTTTAAATTTGTACTGGTCAGGAGATATTGTTATTAAGTAAAAACTATATTTACTAATCAGAAATGAAAACGCTTACTAAAATTTATCGACCCAAAATAATGTAAAAAGAATTTTGAATTTTTGTGTGTTTGTATAAGCATGCCGAATTTTGTTAATACGATCGTCCATACACAACATTATCAGAAAATAAGAGCGATTATAGCAAATCTAAATCAGATTACTAAAAAAGACGCTCACTTTATATCCTTCAAGCAATTTTTATCGATATGGCCACCGTAGAAAAAAAAATAGATAAACTTCCGTCATCCTGTTAACTTTTTAAATAAACATTTACTGCTGTTTTTAAAAAAATGTATTTCTTCGATATTTTAAACTAAAAGTAAGAGGAAATTAAGATTAATTAAGTTTTAAATCAGCTGATATTCTTCAAATTAAGTTTCAGAAAAGTATATTTTATTTTTGAAAGATTTATAATAAAGACATTCTGACGACAGATGGCTAAAAATGGCGCTAAAATCAGCGACTTTTACTGATTTCAAAACAAAATCTCCTTCCAGTCAATTTAAATTTGTTTTGAAATACAACAAAGTATTTTGTTTATATATCAAAGTACAATTTGGGTTAAGATGTGTGTTTACTGATGAGAAACACGATCTCAGGTCAGGAGCCGATGTTTTAAACCTGGTTCATTAGTAAAAAATGGGGATGGGTGAGATACTTGGTTTTGTTTAACAGTATTTGTTTTGATTAAAAGGTTGAATCAATGATTAGATATCCCAAAGTATAATTTTGGTGAAGCGAGAAGAACTCGTGATTGAGATAAGGTAAATAATTGGATAATAGGTTTACATGTCAAGGGATAGTTTTTGACACTCGTGTTAGCTGCGTGCCTGGCCGAGGGTCAATTGTGATCAGCTGATTCTTTTTCTATATTAACTCGTGATTTTGCTAATAAAGCAGAATCGGGGAAAGAGACTGTAGTCGAGAGAGTCACGAGACTATCATCGCAGTGAATCGAGAGATTTGCGGGGGAATTTTGAAGGAGAGAAAGAAGACTGCCCCCTGTTCTGAGAAGTCTGTATGAGACGGGACTATTAGTCATAAACCTACCCCCAGCCGATTCAATACACGCTTATCACACACAAACCCTCTCTCTGTTGGGAATTCGTGGGATGCATTTTGTTTTTTTCTTTTCTCATTTATGTTAAATGTTTTTATTCTCCCTGTAACCTTTGTTCTGATGTTATCTTCTTATATAAAAGACGTCAATATTTCCCCCCCCCATTGTTGTCTGGCTTCTGCAGATATGATTTTTTGTTTTATTTTGTCACATTCTAAAACTTCCTACCGTCAACTCTCACAGCCGTGTCCACACCCCCAGTCGACCGTGAACGTATGGACAACACCCCGCTTACTGGATCTCAAAACTAACACAGCGTGGGCAGCAAGCAGGACTTGACCAGTTGAAGGGTCGAAATAATCTACGGATACTCAGGGAGCGTACGGCCAGTTACCCCTAAGTTCGGTTCGGACCGAGTGGACACCTCAACCCAAAGAGGAAGACGCCGGAGGTTGAGGGGCTGGGGACGAAGTGGTAGAGTAGTTGGGGGGGGGGTCCGCCCCGGGCGGCACTTTTTGTCCGCGGAGAGTTTTCAGAAAAGAAAAAGCAATAAATTAATTTCAATAATTTTTGGGGAAAAAAAAAGCAGCGATAAAAATGAAAGAGTTTAAATGCAGCCAATTTGCAGCCACTAATAAAAACATTGTCTCTAAAACGCGCTGTCACCTGGTGGGGAAGACGTGAGCAAAAGGTGTGAAAAATTGGAACATTTTTAAAAGGCTTGATTTGAGGTTGCATTAAGTGAATTTAGTGAATCCACAGTTTTTTCACACCTGTGTGAGAAATCCAGATTTTGGCATCAGTTCTTTGATTTTGATTTTTCATGTCTTTGAACTGTTACTGAAAAAAAAAAAAATAAGTGAGCCAATTGATTTTTTTATCTTATCATTAATACGGATATAAAATCGTTACTTTTCGTAAATTATAAAATATATAAATAAATTGAAATAATTCCAGTGCTTTAATGATATCACATGCATTCCAATTTTTTCCGGAAATATCAAACGGAAATTTAAAAGAAAATTGAAAATTAATATATTTTTTTAAATGCAGAAACATTAAATTTCTAAAATGAGCATTTTTTCAATTTTTCAATTTACAAGTTTTTACGCTCGTAAAACAATACAATGTTTTATTTTTTGTTTAGATAGTTCAAGTTTCACTAAGTAAAATAGACTAAGAATTAAAAGTATGATAACATTTATTTCTGTTTTTAAAAGTGAAATTAATTTTAGCGGATTTTTAATTCTTAGTCGCCTACTTTGCTAATAATAAATTCAACTACATAAAACAAAATAATTTAAAAAAGACATTGCATTTTTTTACATTGTTAAAACTGATAACTTAAAAGAAAAACCAACCTATTTTTATTAACGTGGCATTTAATTTATTACTCCTCACTTATTAGAATTGATATAAATATTTAAAAGAACCCTGATAAATTACGAATTAAAAATACAATGTGCTTTTCTTTTTAAATAAAACAGAGGGTATATAAACAAAAACAAGTTATCTTTCTTTTAATATCGTAAAAAGATTTAAAAGTTTTTTCCCGAATTAGAAAAATAAGTAACGTCTTCATTTTTACATGTCCCTCGTTTTATTTAAAAAACAACAAAAAAAACAAAAAAAAAAAAACAAACAAAAAAACACAATTCTACTTTTATTTCATAATTTATCAGTGAGGAGTTATAAATACGACGTTAACAGAAACGCAGAATAAAACCTGGCATCATACAGTCATTAAATTCTGAGAAATGGATATAAATATTAAAAATGATGGTGTATGAATAATTTCGTCGTTAACTATATATATATATATATATATATATATATATATATATATATATATATATATATATATATAAACTTTAAGGGTTAATGTACATTGTAATATTGTATTCCATCGAGGGAGGGGCGCCCAACCTGAAGACCCGCCTCAGGCAGCAAAAACACTAGCTACGTCACTGATTTAATCTAATAGTTTGAAATTAAACCTTCATAAAAAAAATTAATTTAGATATCATGTTTCTGTGGAGGTTTTCTACTTTACAAGTATAAAATGGCGACATAATCGTTAAGACTTTATTATAATAATAATAATAATGATAATAATAATAATAATAATAATAATAATAATAATAATAATTAGAAGAAGAAGAAGAAGAAGAAGAAGAAGAAGAAGAAGAAGAAGATTTGTGTGCGAGTGGTTTGAACATTCGTCTTCCTATTTTTGTTTGATGAGATGACTTCATCATGAAATTGGCCTGTGAACTGCTTGAAAACCATTTCTTTGTGAGTGGAATTGGTTAGACAAACTGGCCGGGAGACGTCGATGATTGTGCATGGATCAGAAGTCATCGTGACCGAGTGTCTGAACGTACTGGCTTTGATTAAGACAGATTATGTTCGCCCTTCCTGTCTGCTTTGCAGAATTGCAATATAATCCACAGATTGCCTTTGTGGCTATTAAAGAATTACACATCAAGGATTAGCCAAGTAGACTCCATCGCCACCGATACTAACGGACGTCTATTTATTTATTTATTTAATAGGTTAAATAAAATCTTTTTAATAATTTTTAATTTTGCTGAATACATTTCTTTCATTTGAAATTTCCCCTTGTTTTTTTTTTCTATTTATTATTCAGGCGATCAGCGGGTATAAAAAAATCTTGAAGTTTAAGTTTTCATTCAGACTTGAACCAAAGATATTTTTCAGTTTGGCTATTAGAATTTTAATTTCAACAAGGTGTGATACATTCAGGTTTGTTATTTGTAGGAAACTTAGTGCATGATATCATCATAATGCAGATTTTCATAATGACATATTTTAAAAATGAAAAAATGGCTGAAATCCATTTGTCTTTATTAAGTTTATACATTTGGATCATGGCTAAGAGCTTAGCCAAAAGCGCTAAATCTAAAAATATTTGGACAGATACTGACATATATTGAATCCTGATCTGCGATTTCTTGTACGAAAACAGGAAATGTTAAACTAAAAAAATGTTTTCAATATATATATATATATATATATATATATATATATATATATATATATATATATTATTCCTTTATTATAATTTTATCGACGGGTGAGAATCGAAAATGGTTATGAACAATCCTGCTTGTAGGTAAGCCGTATGTGAAACGTCACTTCCTTGTTTCCATTTGTTTGAGAAGTCGAAGTGCAATTGAAATGCACTGAAACCAAGTTGCATCTTTGTAATGAGTAAAATGGTTTTGTCTATATGATAAAATTATAATAAATAAATAATTATTGCTCTACTATTGGTATCGAGCCCTCTTTTGAATTAATGCTGTGAACGTTGGAATTTATATATTACTTTCATTCTCATCACATCGGATATATATATATATATATATATATATATATATATATATATATATATATATATAGAGAGAGAGAGAGAGAGAGAGAGATAGAAAGAGACTGAAAGACAAACAAAGAAAGAAAGAAAGAAAGAAAGAAAGAAAGAAAGAAAAGGGAAGACGCCTGGATAAAATTATCAGGGGCAACAGGCGTAACAAGCGCTGTTTTTGCCTGGTCTTATCTCAATGGTTTCCCTCGCCTGTTCCTGCACCCACGTTGTTCGCTTTGTTTATTATGAAGAGCAACATTAATACCCCCCCCGCGTCCGTCAGATGCCAGTGATGGATAAAATGATGATTGCCCCGTCCTATATTTCGTAGATTCGAAAAAACAGAAAAAGCGATTATGGGTAGAATTTTTTAAAGGTGTAATATGACAAAAAAAAGAGAGAGAAAAGAGAAAAGCAACGGAGAAACGAAAGAGTGAGTGATACACCGAGTAACTGATTTATCATGAGAGAACAAAGCCTTACAAAATATATGTGCGTAGGCACCTGCCGTAGCGTGGTTAGGTACCAATCTTCGATCGTAGATCAGTTCAACTTGTGTAATTGAGTTCGATACTCATGAGAGTCCGACGACGATGGAGTATTGCCAGAAAAGAAAACTTTGTTTATTAAATATTAATAAATGTGTTGATCAATATGTGTTTGTGTGCATTGGTGGGGGAGTATTGAACTGATAATGAAACAGAGAAGAAAAAAAAAAAAAACAAGTTTCAGTAGCTATGAAAGAAGAGAGAAAGCAGCAGAAAAAACACTAACATTTGTATGTCGGGCGCATACTCACACATACAATTATCGTTTCGGGGCCTTTTTCAGAAGAGCTGGTGCTGTACGGGCAGCAAAGTAAGATGAGTTCACGTTTAGAAGGAGAAAAATAGAAATAGAGAAAGCTAAAGCAGATATTCTTTTAAAGATGTCAGAATATACGCGACCATGACTATGGATTTCTTTCTTTATTATTTATGAATTGTCATGATTTTTGGGGGAAAAATATTGGATTGATTTCCCGTTGTTTTCGCCATGGTTTTGTATTCAGTGTGGTGCTTTTCTTAGATTACTAATTAATCTATAGCTGCGAAAAGGAAGAAGCGGATTCATGCCTTTCCAAATTGCCAATAAAAAAATTAATTAAAATAAAAACATAGAAATAAAAATGTAAGAATAATAGGTTTACAAAAAGGTAATGGTAAATGAAAAGGAGAAAGAAAAAAAGAAAGAAAGAGAGAAAGAGAGAAAGAAAGAAAAAAAGAAAGAAAGAAGGAGAGAGAGAAAGAAAGAAAGCGAGAAATAAATAAATAAATAAATAAATAAAGAAAGAAAGAAAGAAAGAAAGAAAGAAAAAGAGTAAAGAGTCTTTAGAAGTAGGAAAAAAATGAAAAGAGATTCCGTATTTAGAGAGGAAATTGAGCAGATCTGACTTTCAAGATACACCTAAGCGAAGAGATGAGCAAATAGATCCGCGTCTCTGATTGTGCAGCTCTTCGTAGCCGAGCAGTCAAAAGCAGGTCGGATCAGACAGCGGTTTCTCCTACAAAAAGAGATGAGCAAATAGATCCGCGTCTCTGATTGTAGCCGAGCAGTCAGGCGGATCTTCGTTTCTCCTACAAAAAAGAGAGCAAATAGAGTCAAGCTCTTCAGGTCAGGTCGGATCAGACAGCGGTTTCTCCTACAAAAAGAGACACAGATCCGAATCCTGCCGAAGCTTCAAAAATCGATTTAAAACGTGAAAATATTTGCAGTTAGTGAAAATCAATCATGTTAAAATAAGATAATAAACAAAGGAATCAGACAGATCCGAAAATTGCGGGAAAGTGAGAGACTTAAAACTCAAAGAATTCAGAATAGTATTGCTTCCTTTGTTTCGATGAGAAGTGAATATTACTTGTTTATATTTGACTCCTAATGCGTTTACTTGGCTCGGAGATATATAAATATATGAATACTGGTCGTTTATGAAAGCATTTACTTGGTTTAGAGATAGATAAATATTGGTGGCTTATATATTCATTTACTTGGCTGGTGGATCGGTAAAGGACCGTTGTTTGCATTTAAGTCTATAAGCATTTAAATGATTGAAGATAGGCAAATATTAGTCGCTTATATTTGATTCTATAAACATTTACTTAGTAAGAGGTTCTTTTGTGCGGTCTTACTACTCTGTACTATGTAGTCGGCGTATTGTAATTAAAAATTAGAATGTCTATTGTTAAAATAGAAAAAGTAAAATTTTTACAGACTTTAAAATTCACACAAAACTCCCACTATAGTTCAGGTAATCATATCATTGCAAACAAAAGATACTTTGACTTTTCATTGTTGCTTTTCGATCGAATTACAGAGTAATTTTTAAAGTCCAGAATTTTAAAATTATGATTGTGATTTTTTATATAGCGTTTGGAACGATTAGAAAGAGCCTTAAGAAAAGGTTGTAAAAGAAGAAAAGATCCGTGAAGACAACAAACCGAGTAAAATTAAAGAGGAAAGGGCTGGAATATTGAAAAGACTTGAGCCTCACCCAGTAGATAGGTGCTCTGCACAATGCTCTCTTTTCGGTTTGACTCTCCTCCTGCTTCATATTAACGATCTGCCAAAGATAATTCTCAGATCATTAGTTAATATCGATGCAGATGATACAAATGTTTATGGGTCTTGACGACCAGAGCCTGGCAGCTGATCTCTCCACTGAACGAGCTCTAACTGTCCAATGGAGTGGAAAAACTGGCTTTTACCATTCAATACCTCTAGAAGCAAGATAATAACGTTCCAGAATCACCAAACAGACTCTGAATTCTCAATGGTCAAGATGAATAGTTGCATTTTCAATGAATAGTTGCATTGCTTTGTGAGGACGCTGCTTTTTCTATCTCTTCCCCACGCCTACAACAAATTCACTGACACACGCAAGAACGACCCCAATCACCGACAATTAGAGAAAGTCTTCAGTCAATTGCAAATAAAGGCTTTCGGTGAAACGAGTTGATAATTGGGGTAGTGTGAATGGGTCATTTCCTAGAATTTGTCAGACCTATTTTTTTAAACTCTATACCAAACGATAATCTTTTATACCTGGAAAATCTGAGTGGTTCCTTTTGACATCATTTCGTAGATTTTGATTTGAAAGTCTGTTGCGACTGAAGTTCACTCCAGACCTCAAATGGAATTCATATGTACGATCCATTGTTAAAGTCACTTGTAAAATGGTCGGGTCATTGCACCACTCCAGTAAGCACCTGACTCCTCTTCCTATGTATCTTTATATTTGTCAGATCTGAAGAAAAAGGTGTATTTGTTGCTATATCTTTTCTACATCGTTTCTTTCGATATTTCTTTTCCAGGCTTGATAGGGTCAAAAGCGTTTACGTCACCTAGTTTGGTTTGGTCTAATTTGTTTTACGGCATATGGGTTATTTAATGCCGACAACATTTTTAGGATAGATTCGTATGAATAGAATATGTATTCTTTGGTTTAGATTGGTTTGGTTTATTTTGTTTTACGGCATATAAACCTCAATGGGTTATTTAATGCCGACAAAGTTTTTATTACTGGTAATATGTTTTCCTTTATAAATTTTATTTCTGGGAATATTTTTCCTTGAAGAAATCTATAGCTGGTCATATTTTTTTTTCAAAGAATGTATAACTATTTGTATTGCTGGTATTTTTTTAAAAGTATTGCTGATAATAATTTTTCCTTCAAAAATTATTGCTGGTAATAGTTGCTTTTTATTACAAAGTATTTCTGGTATTAAAACCTGTTTTTACACAAGTTTGGGTATTAACTATTTGCCCATAGCAGGGACCCTAACAGGTGCTACCACCCCGGGTCAGAGTGGACCTGGGAACACCAGCAATTAAGAGGTGGTTCCACGCTCTTCAAAACTACCTGATCAAAGGCCTTGTTGTTGGACGAAGTTTATCGTCTTACCCAGGACGGTCGTCACCTAATTGTTTCCCACTCTACAACCCCTTTCCCCACAGACGAAACGTCGCAAGCTTATCGTTTTTCTATCGCTATTTAGATGGCAAATGTTATGAAGTGTGTTACTGATGAGTTCCACTATTTCAGACATTCACGCCACGCACACTAGGGCCAATAATTCTTATGCCCTTTGTATTTCATTAGTAAAGAGGAAGAATTACAACTTTGTAGAACAAACCCCGGAAAGGATGTTTCTTCAATCTCTACAATCTTATACTAGTCTAAAGTCAACCGTTAATTTTCGTAGATATTGTCATACTATTCACTTCTGACCACCCTCTCTTACTTCCATACAACTTTATTCAATAATCTTCTGCCTTGACTGTCTCTTGAGCCTTGTATTGAATGAACAATAGTAAAATAAATAAATGAAAGGATGAAATAATAAACATCGTTGGCTTTACCACAGTCAGTCATACTGTCGCTGTTATGAAAGAAAATATACTGACTGATTAAATAAAGAAATTAGACGAAAAGCCAAGAAAAAATATCCCCCGGCAAAAACATCCAGCCAGTCTGTGAACAGACTAAACATTCGAGGTTTAGTTTATAATGGTGGCTACACGAACGTTCATTTCCTGTTGGACTCTGCCATATTGTAAGCTTGCTATCAGCCATATTTGCCACGCGACATTATACCGACGTCGTCGATTTTCCGTTCACCTTCTTCCGGCAGAAGTGTGCATGCGCACCAAGAAACGACAACCGAGTTCACATCCGGCCTGCACAGCGCGATCAACGTCAGCTATTCTTTGATAACGATCATTGTTTTTTTGTTGTACCATTATCGATACGCAGGGAATATCTTTGTCGCCGACTGATTTAGTTTAATATTTCCCACTAGAATTAGCGATCGAGGTTCAACTCCAAATCAAGTTAGGGGTTTGAATGAAGATTTAAGGAAAGCAGATTCTCTCATAATAGAAAATAGGCATAACATAAACACCCTTCACCCATTTTTCGGTTTAGGTCTTATTAAAGGCGGCGGCGGCGAGTAAATATTCTCCAACGTCTTTTCCCCCATTTTCAATAAATAAGTTTATATATTTGAGATTGTACAAATTAAGGCAGTCTTTCTTTTATATTTATCGATCTCGTCTGTCAATTTTTCCATTTCTATCAGTTTATCTATTTATCGCAGTCTGTTCATATCTATCTATCTGTTTGTTTGTTTGTTTTTCTATCTATCTATGTCTGTTCATATCTATCTATCTATCACAGATCTATCTATCGATCTATCTATCTATCTGTTCATAGATATCTATCTATCTATCTATCTCGGTCCCTTCGTATCTATCTGTTTAGCTAGCTAGCTATCTATCTATCGCTGTCTGTTCATATCTATCTATCGCTGTCTGTTCATATCTATCTATCGATCTATCTATCTATCTATCTATCTATCTATCTATCTATCTATCGCTGTCTGTTCATATCTATCTATCTATCTATCTATCTAACTATCGCGGTCTCTTCGTATCTATCTATCTATCTGTTATGATGTTAATTTGGGGTTAATAAAGACAAACGCCAAATAACATGTAACAATAAAATGGGGTTTATTCGGTTGGTAAGTTGGTACAGAAATCGCCTGAGTAGTCTATAACTAACTCAGCCTAGAACTTCTCCGACACTCTTTTGACATGCCACTATTTAACGTCCTTGTTTGTAGACGAGTTCATCTTCAAGAGGTGGGTGGTAGGTTCCTACACAACACCTCGCCCTTGAGATTAATTCCGCAGGAATTAATATTTTTTTTCTTTTGGGATCTGGACTTAAACGTTCCACCCTAGTTCTTTTTCTTGTCCTTCTTTGAACAACTGTTTCAGGCAATGGTGGAGTCGGTATATCAAATAAATCATATAATACCTCCATTGGTTCTTCCTTTTCTTCACTTATTTCTTCGATGATTCTTTTCCTTAATTGGTTCAAATGTCTTTTGTGCGTCCATTTTTGACTTGGAGATAGGCATCCGATAAATCCAATTTAGCGAATATTTTTCCTCCACTTAAACTAGCAAAAATGTCTTCTGGCGAAAGGCAAAGGATATGTGTGGTCTTTTAAGCAATCATTTAGACCCGTAGAAAAATCGGCACACATCCGAATTTTTTTTTTTTTTTTCTTAACATATACAACAGGGCAGGCCCACTCTGAAAATTCAATGCGTGAAATAACTCCTAAATTTTCAAGCCGTTCCAATTCCTTGTCAGTCTGTTCCAAAACACCAAATGGCACATTTCTTTTTCGCTTGAAAATAGGTTTTACATTTTCCTTCACTTCAAATTTTGCCTTCGCCTTTTTCCAACATCCAAGACCTTCTGAAAATACTTGTGGAAATTTTATTTTCAGATCTTTCAAATTTTCTGTAACCCGATTTTTACACGGAGAAGAAACATTGATTCTATTGCAAAAAGAATTTATAGGGAGTTTCCATAAATTAAAAAGTATAATCCAATCTGTTCCAAACAAATTTGAAACATTTTGTAGCACATACACTTTAGACTTTAGTGTCTTACCAACAAATGAAATATTACAAGAAAATTCACCTTGAAAATGCAATTTTCTTCCAGAAATCCCGCGAGCCACTTTTTCAGTCTTTAAGCAAAGGTCTGCCTATTTTAATCCATGTTGCTGTATTAATAATGGAAATATCACTTCCAGTATCTAGCTGTAGTTTAACATTTTTTCCATTAATTTTTACCTGTACGAATTTTCTTTTCTGCCCCTCCTCAATCTCCTGACGTGACAACACAATATTCACAATATCTTTTTCGACTTAATTTTTTTTCTTTTGCTTTTACAATGAGTACTTATATGGCCTTTATTGCCACACGAATAGCAATTTTTGTCGCGAAAAAAGCATTCACTTTTCAAATGACCACCACCGCATCCAAAGCACGTTGGTTTTTTAACGTTTTTATTAACTATTCCCGTTTTTGGTCGAATAGCATAGACACGGGATATGTCTTTTTCTTCAATTTGCGTATTGTCATGTTTTAAGTTTTCAATTCTTTGACATTCTTCCGTAACCTTCTGCAAAGTAATCTCGGAATTTTGTTCGAGTTTTGCCAATATTCGGGACCTTATGTCCCTATCTTTGCTAGAAGTCAAGCCTTGAACGAATATCAAACATTTAAATCGATCAATTGAAAGATCATGTAACATAAAACGTTCACACATTCTGTTAACATTTCCAGCATACGTAACAACATCCTCATCGTCACGCTTTACCATATTCAAACACGAGAAACGAGTATGAAACAAACTAACTCGCTCGCCAAAAAATACTAGATAAAGTATTAACAGTTTCTTCGAAAGAAATGTCACTAGTTTTTCTTGGAAGGACAAAATTCGTATACTTATTATTTTCATCTGTACCCAACTTTTGTAAAAGTAAACTTTTTTTCAAATATTGTTTCAAATCTTCTGAAATACGCAGGAAATGTTATACCCTCCTCTGGGTTAAATTTGAACTCAGTAATAGAATTAGCAATACCTTCGGCCGTGAATGTCGAATTTACTGGATTCTTTAGTAAAATTGCTTCAAATAAAACCTTTGTGTCATTTCACTGCTGAACTTGTAAATCCAATAGTTGTTCCCGAAACAATTTTTGTTGCTCTTGTTGATGAATTTGATTTTGCACTAGAGTTTTCGTTAATGCAATCAAATCTTCCATTATGCGTAATAGATTACACAAAACACTTTTCGAAAACAGTCAAAAAAGGGAAAAACACGTATATATCCAACAATAAGCACAAGTCTTACTTCTTTTTGGCACGTTGAAATCCTATTTCTTCTTGAAGAACAAAGTTCGACGTATTGTTTTTTTTTTTTTCTTTCAGTGCGAGAAAAAAATTATATAGTCCACCTAGAGTTGAAAAATTCTCCACTCAGCGTGATGAATGAATCTCTCGTCGCCACTGTTATGATGTTAATTTGGGGTTAATAAAGACAAATAACATGTAACAATAAAATGGGGGTTTATTGGTTGGGTTGGTACAGAAATCGCCTGAGTAGTCTATAACTAATTCAGCCCAGAACTTTTCCGACACTGGCACAAGGCCGGTTTTATTGCTGGGTTTTGACATGCCACTATTTAACGTCCTTGTTTGTAGACGAGTTCATCTTCAAGAGGGGTGGTAGGTTCCTACACAACACTATCTATCGAAGTCTCTTCACATCTATCTATCTATCTGTCTGTCTGTCTGTTTAGCTAGCTAGCTATTTATCTATCACAGTCTCTTCATTTCTATCTATCTATCTATCTATCTATCTATCTATCTATCTATCTATCTATCTATCTCTGTTAATATCTATCTTAGTCGATTTCTATCAATTTGGAGATGTTCGTTGTTAAAACGCTGGCAACAAGAGTCGAAAGCTTTTCATTAAAAAAAAAACAAATACTTTTTTGCTCATTAAAACAAGTTCCAACTTAAACCTTAATAAATGTGCATGCTTGTAAAATTTACAATACCCACCTGATAAAAAATGAGGATCATTTTAAATGACAATTGTTTTCAATGTTAATTTTTATATGCAAATTAGTGTGACGAAAGAAAAAATGATCCTATCATAATCTATATTATATGGCATATTAAGCTATATTATCTTCGGTAAATCATTTTTATCTCATGTCTTTGTTTTTGCAAGAATATCTGTCATATCTTAACCTATTGGCCAAAATCCGATCCCTTTAAGATTTTTAAACCACACGACTTGTCACATTGCGAAGCTGTTGACTAACCAAAACTAAGGGGGAATAACCCATGGTGGAGAACCCACTTCGAGGCTATGATTCTTCTGCATATTTACGATCTGTAACAAGAGGCTATTTTAAAATATGGAGTTCAGTCTCCTAACACTCTTCGGCAAAGTTTTTGAAGTTTTAATCATCGCCGAAGTGGTTAAGCACCTTATATCCCATGATCTGCTCTCTGACAAGCAATATGGTTTCCGCTTTGCTCGTTCTACAGCTAATGTGCTCACGGCCATAACTGAAATTATTTACCAACCACTTCACAATAATGGAGAAGTTCGTGCCGTGGCTCTAGATATCTCTAAAGCGCTTGATAGGTTTTGGCATGCCGGCCTCCTTCGTAAGCTTCAGGTCGATTTTTTGACTTAATACGATCATTCCTGTCAAACCGTGTAATGAAGATCGACCATAACGGATTCTCATCCAGTTCCTTTCACACGAACGCAGATGTTCCCCAAGGCTGTATCCTGGGCCCCACTCTGTTCCTTATCATCATTAACGATCTCCCGATCTCATCAGTCCCTAAGTAGGCATCTATGCAGAAGACGCTACTATTTACTCCTGCCTCAATAGCAAGTCTGACAAAATTAACTTGGCCGTTAGTCTCAAAAAGGACGTCCAATCGGTTGTAGACTGGGGCTGGTTAACTTTAATGCCTCTAAAACAAAACTGCTCTCTATTACTCACCACAGGGAACCATCCCTGCTGCCCATTAGAATGTCTGATGCTCAACTCCACAAGAACACATCTTCAAGGCTGCTAGGTCTCTAACTGTCCGCTGACCTGAGACGGAACAATTACATTGAATCTATAGCTTCATCTACCGCTAGGAAAGTTGGTTCTCTGTGTCACGCTAGAAAGTTTTTCTCGCCCGGGTTAATCCTTCAAATCTATAAATCAATCATTCGCCCTTGCATGGAATACTGCTGGTATATATGGTCCGGTGCCACCGCTGTTTGTCTTAAGGTCCTCGACAAAATCCAGAGACTGTTATGCAATGCGATTGTCCCTAATCTGGCATCTCGTCCAAAGTCGCTCTCTCACAGGGTTGCCTCCCTCTGTTTCTTCTCTGTTTTTTTTTTCTACAAATACTTTCACGTTAACTGCTCCAACGAGCTACTTTTGCGAGTTCCCAAATTGCATGAATTTAAGCGTGCTACTAGGCTGGCATCTCGATCCCACCCTTTCACTGTGGAAACGGTTAAATGTGGCCGTCTCTTTTACTCCAATAGCTTCATGTCTCGCACCTCCCGTCTGTGGAATTCTCTTCCTATGACTTGTTTTCCCTGATAGCTATAATCTCCAACTATTCAAATGCCCTGATCTATTCCCTGTCCTCCTCTTCATCTTTTTCTCCATCACACCTCTCGCTCCCATTCTCTGTAAGCCCTTGAGTGCTAGTGGCACTCCCGCCTTGCTTAGGGTGAAATGCTTAAAAAAATATCCAAAGTGTCATGAAAAAGCCAGTTTGAAACGTGATACGCAAAAACAATATCCCGCTGAGTAGTCAACTATATTTGTCGATAATATGTTTAAAAAAAAGTATTAAGTTGTATTAACATTTAACATTAACAGGTTTTAACATTAAAAATGAACAAGTAACAGTTTTTCTTTAAGTTTGTAAATAAAAGAAATGATATTCTTTTACTACGACTGCAGAGTTGGGTGGAGCATACTTATTTACTAAAGCCAAGGGGATTAGGGTTAGGGTTAGGGTTAGGGATAATGCTCAAAGGGTTACTTGAGTGCAGAAATATCAAAATAATCCCCACAATATTTGTTTTATTACACTACTCCAAATTAAAGTATATCAAATCTGTTTTTAACATACCGTATTTCCTGTTATATAAGACGCACTTTATTCCCTAACCCAAATCTAATCTACTTCTTAGTCAGAGTTAACGTCGATTCCTCTTACACCGAAGTACCCCAGTTTAATTCAGCAATCACTGGATGTCCATGGTTAAATTATTATAAATGGAAAGAGGGTAAATATATATATTAGACGCCGAATTTATCCATCTCACCCTATGTGCATGCATATATATATATATATATATATATATATATATATATATATATATATATATATATATATATATATATATATAGAGAGAGAGAGAGTGAAAGAGAGAGAGAATAGGGTGCGACGGATAAATTGTCATCTAAATTTTAACAGATATATTTACAAAAATTACACAAAAATATCTTAAAATACTAAAGAGTAAATTTATTCAATAAAATCGCCATTGGCTTCAACCACGGCCTCCAGACGACTTCGGGATCTCCTGCAACTCTTCTGGTCTGTTTCCTTGTTTAAGTTGGTGAATGCTGCCATAATCTTTGATGTTACAAGGAGTTTTGTTGGTCTCTCGTTCAACTGCGGCCCAAACACAATAACCAAGGGGGGTACATTTTTGAGAGTTAGCTGACCAGATGTAAGGGGGGGTGATAGAGTTAGCTGACCAGATGTAAGGGGGGTGATATACTTGCAGAAAATTGTCATGCCATGCCTGTGTTCTCCTGATAATTTGGCATGGTGCAGAGTCCTGTTACCAGACATATGGTCTTCAAGCAACACCCTCTTGATCCAGGGCAGCAATACTTTGTCAAGGCACTTGATATAGTCATCCGTGTTAAGTCTGGGCCTATCATCAACAAATTCGGGAGTTCTTTTCTTATCTGAACGATCAAAGTGTGTTTTCCGAGTGACAGTACCTTCGTAATCACCATGAGAATCATCCAGCTCTCTTCGGATTGACACCCAAATACTGAAATGTTCATATTGGAGCTTCCGTTGCCAATGCAAAGCAGTAGAGCATGATGTTTCCAAATTTCTGGTGAAGTGACTTGCGATATATATATATATATATATATATATATATATATATATATATATATATATATTTAAACATTTCACCCCAAGCAAGGCAGGGAGCCATTAGCACGCAAGGGGTTACAGAGATTTGGAGCGAGAGCAAATAAGAGTGATAGAGGAAAGGATAAGAGAACGTAAAGGGATAGTCGATTCAAATTACATTTGAATAATTGGAGATTATAGCTATCAGAGAAACAGGAAGATGGGAGGGAGTTCCACAGGCGAGAAGTGCGAAACATGAAGTTACTGGAGTAGAAGAGACGGCTACATTTGACACTTTCGACAGTGAAAGGGTGAGAGCGAGATGCCAGCCTAGTTGAACGCTTAAATTAATGAAGTCTGGGAACCAGCGAAAGCAGCTCATTAGAGCAGTTAACAAAATCAAAAACAAACAATATTCCTGCTCAAAATTTAATATATTCGCATCATATATATATATATATATATATATATATATATATATATATATATATATATCAGGAAGAGGTTATACTTGTTCCAACGAGAGAAAAGTATATATTTTAAAGAGAAGAGAGAAACCGAAAACGCATTTTTAAATAGATATCATACATCATTTTCCATATTTTTGCTACACGGGTTTCCAGTCTCGTGATCTTCATCAGACAATGAGTCGTTAGTTCCACATATTTTTAAAAGGAATTAATTTCCCTAATGTTTTGCGGTGTTGAACCATTGTTTTTTTTTTTTCTTGGACTGGTGGAGAAAATATTCTTCTGTTTAACGGTTAATAAAACAATTAAGATTGTTCAGAGAAAGGGCAAACATGTTCTTCCTTATCTTTTTATGATTCCTGTATCTTCTTAGATCTATCGACATTTTTGTGCACATCCTATCCCTAAGCTATCGATGCATGGCAGAGAAAAGGAAATTCTAACGTATTATATACGTGATGTATACACACGCCAGCAGCCAGAGGGATCAATTCATTAATGAAGAGCGGTGCATTAATAGCGGCTACTCTTTTGGAATTACCCTTTTCTCTATAGTACTCGATCGAATAACGAAAGGTTAAAATAATCATCCACATACAAGCCTGCTTCACTGTATCACAGCTTATCAGTGTGGCTAGACATCATATATATATATATATATATATATATATATATATATATATATATATATATATCATATGTTGTATAGGGTTAGTGTGTAGTCTATTATGTTTCTTTTTGTCTGTATGTGTATATATATTCGTTCCCCATAGATAATTGTGTATGTGCACGCGCGTTTGTGTGTGTGTGTGTGTGTGTGTGTGTGTGTGTGTGTGTGTGTGTTGTTCGACCAATGTATGTGATCATTATACGTTTATGCTGTGTGTTTATGTGTGTGGAGTTATGATCTGTTTAGTCCTGGTTTAAATTTGTTTATGAAGATTTTTTCTTGTATTTGTAGATAAGAATAATTTTCTGTTTGGTATATGGTATAATTTTAAATTTACCTTTTTTATGTTTATAGATGTGTTGTGATAGAAAGAGTTTTCTTTTGTCTAGTAATTTGATTTTGCTTTTGTTGTTTAGTGTTTGGCTAATACCTATATAGGACTTGTTGCATTTTGTGCACTTCAGCGCAGAAATCACATTTTTGGAGTTGCAGTTTAGTTTTTTATTTATTGTAAATGTCGCTGTGGGTTTTTCAGAGGTACAGGAGTTTCCTTCAATAATGATATTACAAACCCCACATCTTTTCATTTTGTGACACACTGTATTGTGTGGTGGCTAAATTTGCTTGAGATTAATATGTGTTTTAGTTTTGTTGATTGGCGTTTGCTTTGAATTATTTTGGTTGTTTTTAGTATATTTTTCATTTTATCATTCTTCTTAAGTAGGTCTAGATATCCTATAATCTCTGTAAATTGTTCTGTATTGTTCTTGTTGTATGTTGAGACATAAGCGAGAGTTTGTTCGACCTTGTGTTTCTTTGGGTTTCGTAGTTGGTCTAAGGGTATTTTTTTGCTAGCCCTTTGTTTATTAGTGTTGTGGCGTAGCCTCGTTTTTTAAAGAGTTTAATGTTGTTCTTCTAGGCGGGTTTTTCGGGGGTGTATGTCGGTCACCATAGCGCAAACGCCAAGTGCTAAGGAATAGGAGATGGATTTTATCAGCTATTTGGGGATGACACTTAAAATGAAGACTGTTCATTATACTTCTATCTATCTATCTATCTATCTATCTATCTATCTATGTTCATCATCCTTCTCTCGCCCCCCCTCTCTCTCTCTATCTATCTATCTATCTGTGTGTTTATTCTAACTTTTCTGTTTGTATTTGAGATGAAGACAAATGCTTCCGGAAAAGATATTCAGCCAATCCTCACAAAACAACTAGTAAATCCCATAAATAAATACACGGAAATACAAGTAAAAGCTTTGAAACACACACACTATATATATATATATATATATATATATATATATATATATATATATATATATGAAACATGGTTAGAACTGTGTAGCGAAAAAACCATGTTTTAAATCAATTTATAATATATATATATATATATATGAACCTAAAGAGCCAGGTAAACCTACCTAGGTTTCATCTAGGGTCAACCTGACGATCCGTATAGTGTATTGAGCACTTTACGTAGTTACTTTTGCTTTACTCATTTTGTTTTTTTTCTTTGGACTCTGAGCTTGAATACTGGACGATTGTTCTCGCCTCAATTTCATGTTCTTAGTTCTTTCTTTTTATCCCACATTTTTCCTTGGGCATTGGTTTGTTCATTTACAAGCCAAAAAATACCTAAAGTTTTTCCAAACGAGTATAACTATATATATATATATATATATATATATATATATATATATATATATATATATATTAAGAAATATAGTTTTAAGGTGTGCTATATTTATGGGATAAAGTGCTCAATATCAGAGATAAGGCTGATGTAAATATAAATATAAAAGTGAACATTGAAGTCAACACTCCAGAGGCGACAGGTTGTTTTATGATGGACGCAATCGTGACGATTGCGTCCAGCATGAAACAGTCTGTCGTGTTGACTTCAATATTCACTTATATATATATATATATATATATATATATATATATATATATATATATATGCACTAATGCCTTGAGATACGAGTTTAATTTTTTCCAAGACCGAGCTCGTAACTCAAATCAACTTTCCCTATTGAAAATAATGGGAATATTTCCAATCTGTCTCAGACCCCCAAAAAATCACCGTTATTTTCCAAAACTCACCCCTATTTTTGTAATTGTGATTTTCTTGTAGGCAAAAACGTGCGAATAAACAAGAAATATAGTTTACAAAAGAAAATTGTAAAGAAATAAACTCATGAAGTTCAATAGGCCAAGTGGCGGGGGTGAGGAGAAATGGACTGCAACAGCTAGCCTAGCAACCGATAACCCCGCCTAGCAACCGATAACCCTGCCTAGCAACGGATAACCTCGTCTACGATATCGAAGATGAAATTTATCACTATTTTTTGCTTTTAAAACATTTACATTTTATCCCTTACAGCAACTAATTTTTTATTTTAATTTTTAAAATTCTATCATTTTTTTTTAATTTTTTTATTCGTCGATGTAGAACGCTCATACTGTCTCGCCAAATAAATTACTCGTACGTCTTCCTCATGTTTTTTTTTTATAATTTCCCGCTTTACCTCAGTCGAAATCATGACTTTTCGGCTTTTCACCACTGATCTTTACACTAACTTTCTTCAGGCACATGGTGTCACTAAAGGAATTTTGCAAAAGGACGGCAAAAAGTCACAACACAAGAGAATCTTCCAGAGCGATGTGAACTCGGGTACTGCTAGTGGAAATACCCTGAAAACTTGTCGCTCGCTGTGCCAATTATCTTGTATCTCAAAATTCAGCTCGTATCGCAAGGTAAATATTCCGCCAAACTCCAGATCGTATTTCAAAAACTCGTATGTCGGTAAGCTCTTATTTGAAGGCATTACCGTTTTTAATTTTCATAATTTCATTTTTTAGGTGTTTCTTTCATCTTTGTTTTTATTTTCCCGTAAAAGTTCAAACACAGAAGCCGGATCTGTTGAAATATTTTTGCTAAAGAATAATTTATGTGAAATAATTTTATTTTTTTCAACGACATTACTTGTTTTACTGGTTGTCGTAAATTTCTTCTTTTTTTCTTCCTAACTCCTATGACGTCATATTTTACGCGGGCCTCTGGCGTTAGGAAGATGGCGGACAACGAACAACAGCATTAACAACGATACAAGAAACTCTTTCATTTCTGCGCATGTGCACGACCGACCTTCAAGAGATGTTCACCTTTGCACCTTCTCTCTCTTTCTCTCTCTCTCTCTCTCTCGCTCGTTCTTTTTCTCTTTTCTTTTGCTGAACTAAAAATCTGACGTCAGTCATTCTTTGTTGATTTACCGCCAACATCAAACTTGTTTGATGTTGTAAATGTCTGTATTGCTTTGTGAGGGTGCCGCTTTCACTGTTTTCCCCACCCCTACAACAAATTCACTGACACATGCAAGAACGGGTCCAATCACCGACAATTAGAGACACATAAAGTCTTCACTCACTTGCAAATAAAGGCTTTCAGTGAAACGGGTTGATAATTGGGGTAGTGTGAGTCGTTCGTTTCCGAGAATATGTCAGACCTATTTCTTTTTAAAACTCTATAGCAAACGATAATCTTTTACACCTGGAAAATTCGAGATGTCAAAAAAATCAATCTATTATTTTTAGCTTCGACAAAGGTTATTGACTTTCTTAAAAAAATTAAAGATTTTTTTTTACTAGTTGACATCGGTATTATGACCACTTTTCATTTTTGTTTTTTGTTGAAAAATAAAAATGGCTTCCTTTTCCTCACAGACTATACCTAATGATGGCTGTTCCATGGATCTATCTTAATAGAAAAAAAATACGAAGAAGTAGTGCTGAAAACTTCTGAGCTCTTTGATCCGTGACCATCGGACCAAGGCCAATGCTGGATGAGAGAAATTAGCCACTTGTAAACATACTCTTGCTAGCTCATTCCACACATTGCTTAAGTTAATTTCTCTAATTTCTTCAGTAACTTCAACTTTTCAAGCCTAGATAAAGATTTAGGCTTATGTATCTTCCCTCTGACAGCGTCATCTGCACCCACTGCTCTCTAGGGTTTCTAGGTAAATAGGCAGCTATATATAAAAAAAAATGAGCAAAACTGTATCACTAAAACACTTTGCTGCTGCGGAAAGTTGCAAACATGTGGCGCTGTCTTTGTATGCGATCATCGAAATAACTGCGGCTGTTTTTTTTTTAAAAAGTGCCGGACTTTTGGAGTTGCCAAAACATGGAGTGCCAGATTAAGGTCAGAATATGTTTTAAGGTATTAGATGGAATCAGAAAGACTGTATATACTGTTTAACAGAAATCACGCTCAGATAATAATACACGTTAGTACCCAGTGTCAGTGTCAGCAAATAGGTTTTGTTAGTACCCAGTGACTAGTGTCAGCAAATAGGTTTCGTGGTATCTGCTTGGATTCAGTTACTACCCGAGATCTTTCATTGTGTTGGAACGGCTCTCAAATCTTTACAGTATCTGAAAAATTTGAGTGAAGCAGTGTATTCTTTAAAATACTCAGAGGTTTTCTCCAAGATAACAAACTAGTACCATTCTTGTTCATCATAGATTTCAAGAAAGAACACGACAAACGGACATTGCCTTGACTCTAATAACAAACACCCGGCTACCGACATCTTTGCTTAGAAACTTGCATTAATTTGAAACTACTTTGAGCAAACCCAACTTCTCCCCTGAGATGTTGTGGCAGAAGCGGTAAGATTATTATTTGTAAATTGCTAAGAAAACTGAGGTTATTTTCTATAATCAATCAGAAGTTGAAATTATCACATTAAAAGGAAATAAGCTGGAGCAAGTAGACGACTTCAAGAATATTGGTGTTCAGGCAAGTGAAAAAAGACATGAAGATAAGAATTTGGTAAACCTGAGAAGGATGTGGAAGCCGAATCAAGAAAATCTTCTGAAAATAAGACTCTTTCGAGCCCCAGTAGAAAGTGTGTTCCTCTACAATGCTAATAGCCTGAGTTTAATAGATATGACTGCTAGGATTGACGGAACATAAACACGGCTTAACGTAGTGTATCTTGGAAAGAACACCAAAACAAGGTATTCTACAAAAAAAAAACAAAAAAAAAAACGCAATGAATGAAGGAATCACTTCGTATTAAAACACTACGAGTCATTTAGTTATAAGATCATGGGAGAGACAGAGATGAAAAAATAATCAATATCGCTGGAAATCTGTCTATATCCCTGAGATGAGGTATTATCATTATTTACATTATTCGGACTATTATCCTCATCTTCATTACCATATTTATAACTTTTCGGCTGTTCTATGCTCCGACATTTATGCCTATGTCTCTCTATATATCTGTCTATATCGCTGAGATGAGGTATTATGATTACTTACATTATTCAGACTGTTATCTTCATTGCCATATTCACAACGTTTCGGCCGTTGCGGTTTTAACGATATGTCTCTATATATCTGTTATATCTCTGAGATGAGGTATTATGATTCTGTCATTATTTACATTATTCGGACTGTTATCCTCATCTTCATTGCCATATTCTCGGCCTTTATGATCTCTCTATATATCTGTCTATATCTCTGAGATGAGGTATTATGATTACTTGCATTATTTACATTATTCGGACTGTTATCCTCATTTTCATTGCCATATTCACAACGTTTCGGCCGTTGTACGCTCCGGCCTTAAATGTCTATGTCCCTCTATATATCTGTCTATATCTCTGAGATGAGGTATTATGATTATTTGTATTATTTACATTATTCAGACTGCTATCCTCATCTTCATTGATCTTCGCAGCGTTTCGGTCATTATACGCTGCGGCATTTTTCAGGTGATTGGAATTTCGAATTGAACCCTTTATTTCCTCCATCGGTGTAGATTGATGCCTCTTCCGGATGTCTCCGTTATTCCTCTTTAACTCAATTTTCCAAGATTTTGGTTCACCACCGTCGTAGCATGGTATTAAACTCATAACTCTTTGGGTCTAGTCATTGGATCTAACCATAGGGGCGGAGTTGTGAATATGGCAATGAAGATGAGGATAACAGTTGTAATTTTTATTATACTGTTTCTTGAGCTAATCTTTCGGCTCACATGAGCCATCATCAGAGTGGTTATGTGGACATTACGACAGAGATGTTCACCATCAAAGATGACTTCCTGATATGTTTGCATAGAAGTTTGCTATGCGGACATTTGGCCGCGGAATAGCAGACGAAGATCGTAAATTCGTAATGCGGTTTTATGACGTCGTGCATGACCACGAGAGAGAAAGAATCATATACTGAAATGCATTGTAATATATTTTGACTGGTTTGAGATGTAATTTTGTTGAGTGCATGTTGCTTTGTTTTAATGTTAATGACCTCCAATCTTTATTTACTTCCAAAATTAAAATCACTATACGAAGCTTAGAACGGTTCATGATCAAACATAATAGATATCCGTTGTCTATTATATCTAACAATTTATGTTTGATATATATATATATATATATATATATATATATATATATATATATATATAGAATGTGTAGGTGGTCTAAAGCTGATCGAAATGAGAAATAAGCGAGCGGAGTTCGAATTCCGATCGCGTTCATTGCATTCACTATCAATGATATTAAAAGTTTCTCCACCCCTAATCTTGCTTCTAAAAAACTATGACAAAGGTAAATTCCAAGAAATGCTTCAGAGATTCCTATCTAAAATCGTTACTATCATTTTCTAAATTTTTAGCTGAAAAGATCCTTTTTATCTAAAGATCACCTTAGCCATAAACTTGGAGCAAATGATTTCAGTTTCTGAGTGAATTTTGGAGTTACTTTCATATATTCGTGGTACCATGGATAAAATTGTAGTCTAAATTACGCAAAAATAAAAAAAACTCATTTTAACAGATATTTTTACCAAAATTACGCAAAAATATCTTCAAATACTAAAGAGTAAATCCATTCAGTAAAATCTCCATTGACTTCAGCCACGGCCTCCAGAAGACCTTGAATCTCCTGCAACTCTTCTAGGCTGTTTCATTCAGCTGGTGAGTACTGCCATAATCCTTGCCTTCAGTTCGTTTTTGGTGTTACAAGGAGTTTTGTTGGCCTTTTGTTCAACTGAACCCCAGACATAAAAATCAATGGAGTTGCAGTCTGGGGATGAAGGTGGTCAGATGTAAGGGGTGATGGGGGTCAAAGACATTGTCTGACAGCCATGACTGGATTCTCCTGTTTGTATGGCATGGAGTCCTGTTGTCAGACATATGGTCTTCCAGTAGCCACCCTCTTGACCCAGGGTAGCAGTACATTCACAAGGTACTTGATGTAGGCCTCCGTGTTGAGTCTGAGACCCTCACCGAGAAATTCGGGAAGTTCTTTTCTTATCAGAATGATCAGAGTGAGTTTTCCGATTTGCGTACCTTCGTAATCAGTATTAGACTCATCCAACTCTTTCCGAATCCTCTGCAATGTCCTCAAATTGACACCTAAACACTCTGAAATGTTTGCACTGGAGTTTCCGGCGTGAATGCCAAGCAGTAGGGTACGACACTATTATATAGTGGTACCGATAAAATAAAAGACAAACAACGTACATGTGCGAAATATAACAGGACGACAATTTACCAATCGCAACCTAACTCTTTCTCTCTCTCTCTCTCGATATATATATATATATATATATATATATACAGAGAGAGAGAGAGAGAGAGAGGGTGAGAGAGAGAGGATGCGATGGTAAATTGTCGTATATATATATATATATATATATATATATATATATATATATATGCACATATAAAAGACGTATAGTAGTTTTTTCGGAATTTGAATTTCATCAAAATTCTTTTCCTTGTTAATGACTAAAAGCTTGTCGAAATCTCAGATCCTTAATAAGAACCAACCCGAACTGTGGGAATTTCTTTTATAACTTCAAGACCAATATAAGGAAACTAATTAGCAGTGATTAAAAAATTATTATAAAATATAAAGTTGTTAATATGAAAACCCGTATATATATATATATATATATATATATATATATATATATATATATATATATATATATATATATATATATATCAGTGGTGAAGGTTGAGTTGAATAAAAATTTAGTAATTTTGGTTTAATCAAGACGTAGACATTTTTCTTTTACTTTTTCTTAAAAATGTTTTAAGTAGATTCTCATCACTTGACGTCAAAATAACAAATTTTCACTTTTCCGTTTCGTTAAAACACTGTTAATATGGTGAATTTTGAACAAAATTAAGCCAAAATTACATTTTTTTCTAGAAAAAGCAGTTAAAAACAACTTTTTGGAGGGGGGGGTTCATTTTCTGACGCAGCCGTTGAAGTAGCAAGTAGCTTGAATAGTTGTCGATAGACAAATCGTAAGTGACGAAATATTATATTATATTGGCCCTATATGACAAAATATTCGAGACTGCATACCCTGGATCTAATCACCCTTAGCCATTTTCAGTTGTCACCAACCGGCATCATTGCTGTATGTTTCGGTTTGAAGTAGGTTGTTTATTATTTTATTTTTATAGATATTATTTTGGGTATTTAGGAAGTGCTGTTGGAAACATAGAGCCATGATGACGGTTGACAACAACTGAAAGCGATGGCTAAAACACCAAGGACTAGAGAGCCTTTTTCAGCAACTTATTCCCATATATATATATATATATATAATATAATCAATGTATAATCAAGTTATAATCAAGTTTATATATATATATATATATATATATATATATATATATATATATATATATATATATATATATATATATATAAAATGCTCAAACATGGTTATAATTTATTACATTGGAATCGTAATCACGAGCCAATTCATCAGTCATACAAATTCAAAAGAAATCAGAAAAAAAATATAACTCCGGGCATAAAAAACAAAACTTAGGTCAGTAAAATTTTGTTTTTTATACCCGGCGTTATATTTGGGAATTTATGTATATATATATATATATATATATATATATATATATATATATATATATTTATACCAATTTATCTATCTATCTATCTATCTATCTATCTATCTATCTATCTATCTATCTATCTCTCTCTCTCTCTCTCTCTCTCTCTCTATATATATATATATATATATATATATATATATATATATATATATATATATATATATATATATATATATATGTATGTATGTATATAAACAGAAAAAAGATTTATATATATATAAAAAGAAAAAAAGATTATTAAACGGAAAAGTTCCGTAGTCTTTAACAAAACATGCCTCAATATATAAAGCGAGCCGAGTTCCAATTCTGGTCGTGTTTGTTGAATTCACTGCTATAGTTTTTAAGCCATCTCTTCTCTCCCTCTCAAATATGGGTTAAATAGCAGAACATACTGGATTGGCAACCAGTCTAGGAGAACAAGTCTGAATACCAAAGCTGGAGGCATGCTCACTATGTAGTCGACGAACGGCCCATGGAGTTCACAAATTTACACTATTTACATTGCTCGGACTATCATCCTCATCTTTGTTGCCATATTTATCACAACGAGTCGGCCGTTGCACGCTCCAGACTTCTTCAGGTGGTTGGAATGTCGAACTGAACCCTTTATTTCGCTCACTATATATATATATATATATATATATATATATATATATATATATATATATATATATATATATATATCACGTCTAAGTGTTGACTTCAATGTTCAATTTTATATTTACACATTTCATGTACCCACATTTCATCTCAAAAGTCTGTCCGACTGGAAAGAACATCGATCCAGACAGTAAATGATAGTGCACACACATGAGAACATCAATTATGTTATGTGAGTGTGACAGAATATAAGAAAAAAACAAAAAATAAGAGGAATCAAGAAGACAGTCGATAACGATTGACATTGCATTTAAATTTTTGTAGATCAAAGTTGACTGGAAAGCGAGAAGCCAGAAGAGAGTTTTACAAGCGAGAAATGTGAGAAAAGAAAATATCAGCATAGAACTTTCGGTTAAATTTAGCCACTTCAACTGTAAAATGACGAGACCTAGCTGCCAATCTAGTACTGCACTTAAATTTATAAAGTCTAAATACAATCGATAAGAGTTCATCAGAACAATTACCGTGAAAGTATTTATAGAAAAAGGCACATAGAGACTATGTTATGCCGGTGGGAAAGTGACTGAAGCCGAGATGCCAGGTCATAACCAGTAACATTGCAGATTCTTTTCCTTGGATTTTTTCAAGAATCTGTAAATATATGACAGGTGCACCAGATCAGATGTGGCAGCAATATTCGAAGCATGGACGAATGATAGACTTATAAATATGCAAGATAGATTTGGACGAGAAAAATTGTCTAACACGACACAGTGACACAATTTTCCTAGCAGCAGACCTGGCCGTTGATTCAATAATAATTTTCCCACTTCACATCATCGGAAAACATTATCCCGAGAAGGCGCTAGGCGTCACTTGTGGATCGCTAGCATCAGCCATGCTGATAGACGGTAGACACTGATCTCTCAGATGATTAGTAGAGAGCAGGTTCGTTTTTAGGGGCGTTAAAACTAACAAGCCATTTCTTGCCTCAGTTAAGAACAGAGTGTAAGTGATTTTTGAGATCAGCTGCCAACTCGATCTCATTAAGGCAGGAGGAAATAAATAATTGTCTCATCATCATCGATGTTGAGATATCTTGAAATTAAAACATATCGGCGCAGGTACTTTTATTAAATCAGCAAAGATGAAATTTAAGTTGGAATTATAATAAAAAAATACTCGAACTGAGTCACTTGAGTTATTAGGGTGGTAGGTAAACCGTATGTACTGTAGCCTTCTTAGCAGCGGCGAATGTGTCGCGGATAAGCTGACCGGACGGAGCCCATCCCTCTTCAGTCTGGTTTTGAATTCAGAGTTGTCCTTTTTTTAAAACCGGTTGCCATCTAAGGCTAAAAATGCCATTTTACTCTGTTATTTAACCCATAACAGGAGAGGGGAGAGAATAGACATTCATACCTTATCAAAAGATTTGTGTGAAAGTGAATTCAACGTGCTATCCCGGAATGTGAACTTGGTTCGCCAATTACACTTTCTGCGACGATATCCTTGACACTACCCACACATCCATAAAAGAACGCTATGGTGTTTTAACCTCAGAAAATGGCGGACATATCAGCCAATCAAAATGATCTGTGTGCCTATGATTTTGTCTTTAGCAAAGCCAGGAAGTACCCAGTGTCGCAGCTGGTTGTGACACTAAGCAAAAAAAAAAAAAAAAACTGAATTATAAATAAGGCTTTCTACTTTCTCACACACAAACATTGATAAATACTTTGAATAAAGTTTTCAGGGTGCATTGATGTGTGTTGTGTGCGAAGATGTCGGTAAATGCGCGATATTGATTGCCGTACACCAAGTGGCAATTTCCCACACCCTTTTGAGGATTTTTGTTTTCACCACGGCTCTATATAATGTAACCTGTATCATGGCAGCTAAATTAGACGGGCTTTCACATTTAGTCAAGCATAACGAGACTCGATTTGAGAACGCACGGGAAAAAGAATGAGAAAAGAAGGAAATACATAGATTGAGAAAGAAAGAGAGAAATTTGAAAGACTTTTCTTTCTTTTTTCTTTGGACAATCTAAATTTATTAAATATCTCCCAATAATAATAATAATAATAAAGTTGTCTATGTTAGCGACTGATGCACCGTGCACCTCTGTTTTGAGAGGAAATGGCGTAGAAACATGATGGCCGAGTGTCGAGAGGTTTCCTTTTTTAAGCTTCATGGTTGAAGCAGCCATGTGAGACACAGAGACGTCTGAGCTAACTGGGTTACCGGACGTGTAGTTATATCTAACTAAGCTCCATCTTGCAAGGTGATGTACTGCTTTTATCAAATCCTGTCACCATATCGTGTACATTTGGCCGTGATAACGTATCTAGTGATTTTATCAGACTAAGTGTCATAGTAGGTAGATAGGGATTTGCATATTTGTACCCCAACACTACTTTTTTGCAGTCTTACACTCATTTAACAAACAATAACAATAATAAAAAGCAACTGTTATTGCTGAATTCGCGTTTAATCTATAGTACATATCATTGTACAATAGTAAGTTGAAGAT